>CM069452.1:62564822-62795187 GCA_035610835.1 Ophiura sarsii
TAAGCAGGGCTCGCGTTCTTGCGCGTCCTCGCGTCGTAGGACCCCTTATTTTCGCACGGTCAAAAAAATTCGCAAGGTCAAAAATTCGCACGCTCACAAACTTTCGCACGGTCACAAAATTTCGCACGGTCACAAAATTTCGCAGTCCAAAAAAAAAAAATACAAAAAAATAATGCCCTATCGTCAGGGTTTTAGGCATAGGTCCTATTTATTTTTTTTAGGCCCATTTTTTAGCGTCCCGGTATGGCGAATTTTAGCGTCCCGGTATTTGGAGCCAGGGGGGGCAACTTGCCCACCCTGCCCCCCCCCCCACCCCCGGTCGGTACGCCCCTGTTTTGCTGGCATTTGTATACCATGAATAAATAAATAAATTTAAAAAAATAACCAGATGAACGTTAAAA
Source organism: Ophiura sarsii (assembly GCA_035610835.1). Classification (NCBI taxonomy): domain Eukaryota; kingdom Metazoa; phylum Echinodermata; class Ophiuroidea; order Amphilepidida; family Ophiuridae; genus Ophiura; species Ophiura sarsii. The sequence continues at coordinate 62,565,224 of CM069452.1, forward strand.
ATCCATTAATGTAAAAATTGTAAAAAAGAAAAGAAACAAATAATTGGTCCAAAAGTTTACACAGTCCTTTGATTATTTTGGATAATTACACGTGAGATATCAATAGATATAACTTATCAATATCAATATTTGTGAGTTGTCTGGACTGTGACGTGATGATCATGGGATATTATCAATATTTTATTTATAACTGCCCGGAAGGTACTTACGTACGTTTGATAAATTATACATGTATCGGTGCTGCTCTAATGAGTTTTGTGCTGAAAAACCTTAAAAGGGGGCCGGGGCACAAATTGGTATTGACATTTACAAAACAAATTTTACTTTAGAATTCAAGATGAACATTTTAAAACAATTACCATTATAGTTTGTTTCTACTCACAAAAACACAGCAAACCCTTGATTAAAACAATACCATCGCTATTTTATTGAAACTTTTCTTAAAACGCCCTCTACCGGTGTCCCTAAAAAAAGGGTGCACGTGTTTTCCCAACTTGATGACCATGAAGTTGTAACATTTGGTGTAAGATGTTTACATATATTGAAAGACCAAACACCTGGCTTTCAGGTGCTGCCTTCATCTGATTCGGATTCGTCAATCCTGAGATATGGACAATAGAGCTACCCAGAATCGATGTTGTGCCACTTTACTCAAAGGGTTACTCCTAAAGATACACTTGTACGATTGCCCTTCACCAGTGTTATGCAAAATAACATTTTTGTATTGAGATTAAATAGGTTAAATAATAGAATGAGTGCCTGTGTATCCAAGCAGAACTGAATAATAAAGATTGTTTGTTACATGATTCGAACCAGTTCTTTTGACGAGGTTTCACAAAATGTTTATTGGGCCTTCATTTTTAAAACAAGACGGACGTCTATATGGCTGGGTGCGGCCTCAATTCATTAGAAAAGGGTGTTCATGGTCTTAAAATATCATGAAACGAGTAGTCCAGCAGAAGTCACCAGAGAGTTTGCCATTCATTTCCCAAACACTCACGTACCATCTAGGAACACATCTATACAAAGGAGTATTGGAATACTTGGTAGATGGTACTTGCACCAATATGAATAAAGAACATTTGGAAGACTAAGATATGAAAAGTGGCAGGGCACAGTAACACATTGAAAAAGTGCGGCGTGCACTTCAGAGGGATCCCAGAATATCTGCTCGTTGAAATCCCTTACCACATATGCCAAGGACATCATTTTGTTCCTCAGCCTCTTTTAAAACAATTCTGGTCGAATACACCACCCAATGTTTAAAGACGATTGACGCCATGGATAGACCAATGTTAGTATCGTTTTGACGCTCATCATCATTCTTTCTGTAAAAGTGGCACAAACGTCGATTTTTGGGTAGCTTTGATTAACTGGGTATATCTCAGGATTGACAAATCCAAATCAGATCAAATAAACGGCATCTAAAAGCTGAGTGTTTTCCCTTTCCGTATGTTTTACCATATTACCATCAAACTTTTAAGGACTTTATGGTCAACAAGTTGCGCAAACATGTGCACCTTTTTTAGGGACACCCGGTATCTAAATATATGGTTCGCGTTATGTATCACGCATACTGCATGCTGATCTTTACAAGATCAGCATTCACGTCAGACAATTTGTCTGACGTGAATGCTGATCTTGTAAAGATCAGCATTTTTTGAATTGTCGTTTTGTTTTTGTATTAAAAGAGGGATGATTTTTCTTATTCCTTAAAGGTGTAAGTTGGTTCATACATGTAATAAAATTGTAAAAAATATACCAATCCAGTTTTTATCATAATTGAGGGCGCAGCCTCCGACATATCTCTTGGCAGACGACGCTGGACACGGGAGTATTTACGAATATTCAGGCAAAATATGGCGAACGAGGTTACGTGATCAAGTGAATGGGACGAACGCTTACAACGGTTTAAATTCAAAAAATGATACTGACAATGCGGATGGTTAGCCATCCTCAGTGGTTTTAGGATGAAATAATTAGTTCCAACGTGTGATGAATTTTATTGGGTCATATAATCAAAATTCACTGTTACATTGAAACCAACGGAAATGTAAATTAACGGCCGTTCGTATCCACCGTCGTCTGTCTCTTGGTGCCCCTATAAACTTTGCGAAATACTTCTAGCCATTACCCCTGTCCCTGAAAACCCCAATCCCAACCCTATCCCCTAAACACTTAACCCAACCCATTACCCTACATGTATTGCAATTGGGGACGAATTGACACCATCCTTCGAAAGGTTTGAAGGTATTAAACACTGCCACCCCCTACCCCCCCCCCCCCCCTCCCCGGCTGGCTGAAAGAGGCGAATCAATTATAGGTCCATAAATCCGTAGGCCTATGTGTTGTTTCGAGAGAAATTAGACAAATCAATGCACGCGCGCTGATGTTGATGTGTGAATTATGGCACGACCCCCAGGGGAGTGCTATTGTGAGCATATCAACATTTGCGAAAGTGCAAGTTGATTTTTCTTATTTTTGAGAAACAAAACATACGCATGTATCGACCTAAGAGAGTGTAGTGTGCCTTGGTGGGCTATGGTATTGTTTTAATCAAGTTTTGCTGTGTTTTTGTTAGTAGAAAAACAACAATAATGGCAATTTTTAATGTTCATCTTGAATTCCTAAGTAAAATTTTCAACACCACTTACGCCTAGTAAAAAATAAAACATGTTTCCCGGTCCCCGCCCGCCCCCCCCCCCCCCCCCCCCCCCCCCCCCGCCCGTTTTAGCCGTCGCCTCCTTTTTTTACTATTTACTGTTAACAAATTAAATTTAAAAAAAAAGCTATTGGTCACCTAAACATCATTAAAGTACCCGCAAAATGATATCTGATCATGGATGTACCTGACCCCTTGAGTGACCCATATCATGCCCAAGTATAATCTTGGTGTGTTGAAATAATTTAGAAATAGAGAAGTATTGACTGTAACATACTTAAACACTATACTCTGTTTGGCCATCTCGAGACAGTGACGTAACCGCGTATTCTACTAATTGCATCACATAACGCGCGCGAATACTCGCGGCGCTGGCGTACAAACACGAGCGTTGAAAGGCGGAAGATACACACGCGTGCGTAAAAGCTGCGCCTGTTCAGTTACGTCACTGTCTCGAGATGGCCAAACAGAGTATAGAAAGATTTGTCAATGTTTGTATTATATTTATTTCATTTTTGTAAAAAAAAAGAATATAACAAGTTATACAAATAATTTACTTGGGAAATAGTAAACAGTATAAAGACCCTCCCTCCTCCTTTTTTTAAAAAGTCCGGACGGGAAACATGTTATTTTTTTTTTAGTATGCCTTAATGTCCCTTTAACTATAATCCAATGAGCCCCCCCCCCCCCCCCTCTCGAACCATGAATCAAAAAGATTTTACAAAGGTCTCGTACTCTCGTCCTCAAGTTATACAAACAATCATGCACTCATGGTGATTTTGCATTGTAATACTGAAAAAGAAAAGAAAAAAACTAGTGCCCTCATCCTCCTTTTCTTCAAAGGTTTAAGGACGAGAAACTAGTTTTTATTTTCATTTGCCTTCAGTTTAGAAACGCAGCTCAGCGTATCCTAAAATGGTCAAATGTTGTTTAATTTTAACTAAATTGAAAAACATATCGGGGAAAAATTTCCCCATGCCCCTGTAGCGCCACCACTGATTAGGGAACATTCTAGAATTTAAGTTAGCCCCACCACCCCAGTTCGAAGTACATTCTGTCCGGGACTTTCGACTCTGTCGCAATACAGGAAATTTATCGCAATTCAAGATCAAGAGCACGTAGTCCCCAAACGTAATCCATGATGCAATTCTAGCTGATATTACCATTCATCGACACCGTGGGTTCATGGCAAATAGGTCACTGGAAATAATGAAACACCCGCAGCCATTGGTCAAAAGTGTTTATCACGTCCCCTGTTTTATTTTTCGCGTCTTGTGATTGGCTACAAAAGAATTATCACATACTGGTCAAAGGGCAATTATATGAATATTTATAATGACTCATGTATTTCCCGTAATTACGGAAATAGGCAAGAAAACCGTATAAATATTCCTGTGAAAATCTCTGTTCTAACAGACTCCCTTCAAACGCCACGTAGATGACAGACTATATTTCTAGGACCAGGAACTAACAGAGCGTTATTACATTACTTATTAGGTAAGATTACTTGTATATTTTTTGTTGTCACAGCTTATACTACACTTTTATTTTTTACAGTACACACACAGGACAGTATATTATTGTTACAACGCATGCATCGCATGCATGCATTTGATACATGAATTAATAAAAAAATAAGCTTACTCAATGTCATTGCAGATTGTACTACATGACTCTAAGTTATGAAGTTCATGAGTTGAATACTGTTTAAACTAAGAAATAAAGTCAAATATTGGAGCCGGCCTTGAATGGACATGATGATGATGGAATCAAGGGTGTGGTACGAACAGAGAAAAAAAATGAAATGAATTGTTGAATGATGCCTTGAATTGATGGGCAATCCCAGTGTAGCAGTGATCCTGTTTGTTATTTTATTTAGGGGGTTAAATTAATTGACTCCTGTATTTTTATATTAGGGGGATAAATTATTTCAGAAATATTCTAGGGGGGATAGGCCTATATTATATTAATATTTAATTTAGGGTAGGCCTATGGGTTAAAGGGACATTAAGTGGTGTTGAAAAGTTTAAATGTTTAAAAATTTACTTCAGAATTCAAGATGAACATTAAAAATCGCCATTATTGTTGTTTCTACTAACAAAAAACACAGCAAAACTAGATTAAAACAATATCATCGCTATTTATTGAAAAACGCCCTCTATGCATATATGGTTCGCGTTATGTATCACGCGTACTGCACGGGGATACTGTCGGACGTAAAATGCTGGTCCCGCGGGATAAGCATTTTTTGAATCGACGTTTTCTTGTACAAAGAGAGCTGATTTTTCTTAATCCTTATAGGTGTAAGTTCATACATGTAATACAATTATAAAAATAAACTAATCTCAGTTTTTATCAGAATTGAGGGCGCTGCCTCCAACACATCTCTTAGTGTCCCTTTAAGGTAGGGTCAGGGTTAGAATTAAACCCCCTAAAATACAGGAGAAACGTACTGCTGTAATTTCATACACTAAGTTTAAAGTTACAGTAGGCCTACCGATTAATTTAATAACCCTCTAATAAAGTCTAAAATACAGGATTGCCGAATGATATGCAGTATTTTATTATTAGGCCTAATAATATTATAATACTAAAATAGCAAAAATAAAATGGTAAAAATAGGTTTTTTTGATCTCGAATCATGGTTGATTGATGTTGGTTGCTTTAAATTCAATTTCAATATTTTAAAATTATCATGCCCTAAAAACAATGGAACATCATTTTTATTTTAGGGGCCTGTAGGCTGTATGTGATCTTATTTCAATATTTACACACCTAATAAAAAAGTCATCATGATCATAGGCCTACATCAAATTTGTAGTAGTATTAGTGCATGTTTTTGAAGCTATTAGATAGTATATTACTTAGTAGGCCTAGTCCCAATCGGTACCGTAGTTTTGCATGTGTATCTTCGATACTTGGTAGTTGGTACCATCACCCAGTTCACCCTCCATAGACTCACAACGTTGCGAAATTCACATTGAGTATCAGCACTGCTGATTTTTTACCTCAATATTTCCCCCAAAATGAGGATGCTTGATCAACATTAATGAACTCTACATACGTGTAGGCCAAGTAAAACAAAACAAAAACAGCGGCCATCTTGGGGAAAAATAATAAGCCCCTCCCGCATCATTTTTTAAAAAAGTCCAGACGATCAACTGTTGTTTTGTTTTACTTGGCCTTACTGTGTACATACTATTCTAAGACTAGAGTTCTAGGAATAGCCTAGTTGTGAGTGCATTTTGAAAGCTTTTAGTTTAAAAAAAATATTAATCAAAACTTTCCCTTTGTTTTTTAATTAGCCTGTTTAATTAATTATTAGCCTGTTGAAATGACTTAACTAACATTAATAAATCTCTGTAAACTGCATGACAAAATGATATAACAGCACAGAGTACTTGTGAACTCAATCTCAAGATAAACCACTTGAACTCAGTAATCAAGTTGTTGGCTGACATTTGTCAGACATAGATTATAAACTGATACATTTTTCTATTTTGATTAAGGCAAAATAAAAATAAATGTTTAGCGTCCCCTCCCGCTTCCTTTTTGGGGTTTGCTTCAAAAAAATTTCTTTTCATTATTTCAGTCATAACTTATTTTGTTCAGGTGTTTCAGAGTTTAAGATGTTTGTAACAGCTTTGTTTCTTTCTGTGCATTTTAATTAAGTTTTGTGGTGACAAACCCCTCCGAATCATGAAATAAAAACAATTCAAAGAGGCCTCCTCCTCTTTCAGGTGCACAAAGTTTGTCGCTAATCAGAACGATTTTGCTCCAAAAAGTGCCAAGAATAAAAAGGGCCTCCTCCCTTGTTTTGAAAAAGTCAGGACGCTAAACATGTTTTTTTTTTTTATTTGGCCTAAAGTAAAACATTACAGAGTGACGTAATCCAATTTTCTTTTCTCACCAAAAAGTCTTGTTGATCTAGGATACAATCCAAAAAGTTGATCTACATGTATACAATGTACACTAACAAAAGGAGCTTCAAAATGACATTGTGGTTGAGATTAGATCAACCGATGTGACATTTCCCTTCCGATACGATAACCGATAATTAATTTATAATGTCACCCGATATCTGATCCGATCCGATACTTTTATTGAGTCCTTATAAAATAGGAAATCACTTAAAATTATTGTGGGGGATCGATTCAAAAAGGTTATAATGAGGTAAATAATGGAATAATGGGGGAAACATTGTATTCAAAGGAACTGAAAAATGCATATTTAACAGACACGTTTTGGCATAAAAACCCATTGTTGTTGTTGTTTTTCATTAGCAAGCAATATGGGTGGCTAGGACCAATTTCTACCGATTCCGATATTTGTCCGATATGTCTAAATATCAGGCCGATCCAATATCCGATCCGATAACTGGTTGATCCCTAGTTGAGATGGGTGCTGCATGCTTTCTTATTTTAATTTTTATGAAGACAATTACTGTAAAATCATCTTTATTTTCTTTGCAAAGAGTAAAAGCAAGATATACCAACAGGGTGTGGGGAAATAGGTTATGACGAGGGAGAATAACACGATAAAACAGATAAATAAAGTCATTTTGAATGCCGCTTATCAAGTTACCTTTTTTAAACTCATTTATCGTAAACACTTTCGAATTCGGCAAGGTTGCACTGGCGGCAAACCATGTGCGATCGAAAAGTAGAACTGTAATGTGTGTGGGGGGGGGGGGGGGGGGAATTGACATTGCGGCGTTGTCAATGTTTCAAGTGCCCTTCCAAAAACTTTGTTTATTCTCGGACAATCTCGGTATTTTTGAGCAGACGTGATGTTGTATTTAAGCCATGAATAAAAAACAAAGATGGCGGCTTCACTTGCATCCGCATGCGTAAACATTACTTTTAACAAATCGCAGACAAAATATTTTTTAGTAGTCATTGGGAAAATTGGGGATAGGCTATTATAAGGGCATGGGCGCTTAAATAATAGGGATAATACGGTACATACTTCAAAATCATGGTTTCTTATAAGGGCATGGGCGCTTAAATAATAGGGATAATACGGTACATACTTCAAAATCATGGTTTTAGAGTGAAAATTAATTGTCGGTTTAACCCGATAGTTTAAATGTTTATAAACTGATTTATGACAGAGACCCTATAACTATGGGACAAGTATCTCGAAGTCAAACTCCCCTACTATGCTTAAATTGACGGAGGATGGTTTTAGAGGGGGTGCACTACCCGGGGTGCTCAGTGGTTATTGAAAGTGGGGTATCATGCGCGTCCAAGAAATCACGTAATTAGGGTGGTTTTTGAAGCCGGGGCACGATACGTACGTAACGTGTTTAGGGTATCAAAACAAAGGAAAATCAGGAAAAAGGGTATACTTTTCATACAATGGTCTTACGTATTTAGGGTCCTTATTTTCTTGTATCTATGAGAATCTTTAAAAATAGCCGTGATATATTCATTATTTTGTTTCATTCGTCTGTGATTATATTCTTTCGGGTTAGGCCTAGTTCAAGAGCGGGTTCAAGAGATCTGATCTTAAACACCATTTGTTTCATACTACTAAAATAGGGAAGGAAAATCAGTGCCTAGAGCCCGGTTTAGAGTGTGTGCATTGTTTCTTATTAGGATTCAATATATACAAATTACGTGCTTAGGGTACGTTAGGGTATAAAAGTATTTGGATTACTTGTTTAGAGTATGAAAATACTGAAATTACTTGTTTAGGGTATGTAAAACACTGTCCTTACTTGTTTAGGGGGTACTTTTTCACATTTATGCAATACTTATTTAGGGTACTTTTTGAAAGTCCTTGGACGCGCATGATACCCCCTTGTAATAACCACTGAGCACCCCGGGGTGCACTATCATGGTCGTAGCAAACCAGACGACCTAAGACGTGGTGGATTTTATCGGCTCAAAACATGATTTGTGGCACAGAAATAGTACATCAATGGTCAAAAAAAGCTGATTGTGATTTAGAGTAAAACTTGTTTGCTTTGATGATAGCAGAATTTAGTTCTTATATGACACGAAACATTCAGAATTGGTTATTTGAAATTAATTTTTACGTGGAACAAAATACGAATTTGAAATTGTGGATGGCTTCGTCCGACAGTGACAGAGGAGGGGCGTGGCGTTATTTGCATTTTATGAATATTGTAATTAGATCAGTTGGGAAAGACGCTGGATCGCGATGATCACATCGTGTGAGGTCATGAATAGTCAATAAGTCATGGATGAATATTCATTCATAACGAATGATTGACAGTTTACGCTTGACTTCCGGAGGACGAACCTATAGAGTGCGCTATACTGTGAACAAAATCTCAACAATGGGCAGATAGGGTGTTACATCACCCCGGTGTTACATCACCCTGTTTATGATCAAAAATAAAAATCTGCTTCCAAAAAATATGTGAGGATTGAGGGCATCTCCTGGAAAAGATCACACCTTTACTGCAAAACATGCACACCTAAATCATAAATATCAGGTTAATTCAGGTGACTTTAGATTTTGGCCTGTTTGTGTGTCTGATCAAAGTGTTGATGAAACCTTGAACCGAGTTGATGTGATCTGATGAGCAACCAGCGATATTGATCTCTCAAGGATCTTCTGTCAAATAGCTGTACACTATCTAGTTAAGTTAACAAAGTTCTTTTTGATGGTTTGTGATTTTTTGTGAGTGTTCTGTTCAGTCTGATACCAGACACAATACAATTTACATGATGATCGAATGCCCTGGTCTTCACAATGGGACGCCAAAAATCTGATCAAACCCTCATTCTTCGGCGGAATAATAATGTGGCATCAAAGCGAGCAGACGACGATCTGTTACAGAACCGTCTGTCAAAATTTGCTGTTGGCATTATCTTCAATGGCATATTTGATGTCTGTCGGCTCGGAGGAATATTCCATATGGACTTGCAAGTTGTGTCGTCGCCTCCACCACCATCAGCCACTCCACTTCCACCACCACTTCCAACTCCACCACTGATTGACACTAAAAAGAGATCTGTTAATAATAAGAAGTCATCGTCTAAAATAAGTGGACCATGCCTGCCGTGTAGGCCAAGTTTACAACAGAATACTAATTTGTTGACTAATTGTAAGAAAACATTGCCATGTACATGTGCTTCCAAATCGAAGGGTGAGTTTGTGATTAACTAGATGGGAGCATTGAATGGAGTTTCACACATTGTAGAGCTATTTCTGTCCTATATAATTTTTACAAGGCGCTGGAGCAAAATGGTCATCATGTATTACATACATGTACATGTAGTGAAAAGTTATCCGGTTTAGAAAGGCAGAAGCTCTTGAGTAGTCCATGCTGTTTCGACAAACATGCAGCTGATGTCATGCAATCTTATGTAGGCCTGTTTTAGCCATGTATAAAGTCTGCTGGTCTGCATAAAGTGCATGGTTTGTTTACCTTTCTTTCATGAAGGAACATTTTGCAATCCCACACTATCAGTATTCATGTCATTGCCCAATGTCTGACCATGTGACCAGCACAGTTAACTTACAGATTTGTCCTCACTGGGGTCAATGATAACAGGGTAATCGATTACATTCCCATGCTTTAATATTTTGATCAAATACTACCAGACTTGTAATCTTTTGAAGGCTGTGCAAACATTGGTATTTTTGATACGGTCTAATTTAGGTCTAGGAACATGAACACTAGCCTTTCATTCGTTGCTCAACCATTGGTAACACTGGGGCATTGATTTAAAGCTCTTACACAAATGTTCAAGATTTATTTGCCGTAGGCAGTGTGACATCAATTCTGTAACACCAGCTACTGTAACTATTGTTTGTGGTGGATTTAATTCTGTTGAGCCGTAGACTTCTCAACCTCAATATTCTCGTAAATATGTTGAACTACAATTTTCAGTGTTCCAACTGCTCACCTACAAAGGGTAAAAATGGTGTGAGCAACACGTTGAAGACTCCTGTTAAACCTATCAATGTGCTGGTGGAAGAGTTTCTAAATGAAGGTAGGGTACGTCCTATCATGAAATGTTGTAGCAAGTATGATTTGGTAGTGAAGGTTCATTAACAAAACAAAGAATCTTCAAGTTTACTGTTTTAAGAAGCATTTTAAGCAAACAACCAGGCTATCAAAAATTATCTGTACATGCAGTAGGCATTCTAAATTTACTCGTACCAGTGTTTAATATACTTTTTCGTTTACTTTTTTTTTTTATACAGAAAAAAAATCAAACGGTTGCTCCTACTCACCAAAGCAAACTGAAATCATTAATCGTCGAAACATCAATAACAAAATGGCAGCTGCAGTTCAATCTCCCCCTTCGGCTGTGGTCGTGAACTCGGCCAGTGAAAACTTTGTCGAAAAAGTAACGAGCATACCGGTGGTTGCATCGACATTGAACCAGGTTTACGATGCCTATAATTGGACCAAGGACTCCAACGGTGTAGTGAGGTACACACTGGAGGCGGCAGAGAAATCGGTGGCAGTGGCAGCCAATACAGCCAAGCCAATGGTTGACCGTCTTGAAAAGCCTAGTGAGTAACGCTTTATAGCGACTTTAATTATACTACAGTAGTGTTTAATGATGGGAGTGAGTCCCGGGAAAATGAGTCCCGCCCTGAAAATGTCTAGTCCCATGACCAAAAATCACCTTCCTGAAACCCGAAAATCAAAGATCGCCAAAATAATAAGCTTACTAAAAATAATAAAAAATTGTCAGCTAAATCACTCTTTAATTAATGCAAATTTATAGTGGATATTCACTTGATGGGTTTATTTATTAGACGAATCTGTGCATTTTCTTACAATAATGCTCGCTAAAATGTTGTATATAATATAACATGCCAGATGACGTCAGACACAATTTCGACACTACATGTAGATGGCGCCCTAACAATCAGGCCAGAGTATGTTTGGAGAAATTCAGGAATCCCGGGTCCCTCCCCAAAAATTAAATCGAGTCCAGGGAGCACAATTTCTCGAAAATCCTGAAGTAACGGGGTCAGGTCAATTAGGTTTTCTTGAGCAATATCTTTTTTCTTCTTCATTAATGTAGTAAAGAATAGAACATTTTTGAAGCCATCATCATGATAATTATAATTGTTCACAAGTTTAAGAAAGTTAAGTATTTTATTCTACTGAATGGAGACCCCCAAAAATGCAAAAGTTGTCAGTAAATAAATCCAAGTTACTAAATAAAAATCTGCTTTTGTTTTTCACAGTTTCTGCAGCCAACGATATCGCATGCCAGCAACTGAACAAGTTGCAAGAAAAAGTGCCCATGATTGCTGAACCCACTGAGAAGGTAGGTCTATACATTACAATTCAAGTTCCTTGTTACTAGTTAGTACATATTATAGAATGTTTAACCTCCTATTGACAGTTAGAATGTTTTAGCCTGCTCACCACACATTACAAAATTGTATGCATGATGAATTCTGCACGTAGTACATGTAATTCATATCACAACATTGGCTCTATTATTGTAATTTGTTTCTCGGTGGATAATCTTGAGTTTTTTAAAAGTCTTTCGAAAATGAAACTGATATATGTACTAACTGCAAATAAAAGTGTTGTCTCAAATCATTCTACATTTGTACAACCAGTGATCGATTTTCGTGAAAAAATGTGTGCAGCAAATTGTTGTCAAATTTCAACTGTTCGTTAAAAATGATAAACTGTTACATTGAAAATGCATTATAAAACTGCTATACACATTTCAGATTGTATAACAAATTCTGCAAAGTGTGGAGCATTTCGCAACACTGGGTAACTTGCTGTGCTTTATTCAATAGAAAGTAGAATTAAACAAGTTTGAGTAATTGTGAAGTTGTGAAACTATACAATTGAACACGTAGCCAGACAGCCCAAACATGTAGTTTTAACTAAACTGCTCACAAAAAGTATCGTAACACTTAGAAATGATCCAATATATAACGGCTTGAAAGGGTATGCATTAATCGAAGCAAATAACCAAGTGCATAATTTTGTTCTGCGTATTTTGACACCTCGATCGATGAGATACGATGTTGCGGAGCGGAGTTATTGTCATTTCAATGGTCGTGGGTCCAGTTTCAAAAGTGACAATCACCCTATAGAAAGAGGTTTGCATTACTGTTTAGAATGATCAGATTCGTGATTTTCAATAGGGATGAGTGTCACCTTGGAAACTGCACCCACGATCATTGAAATGACAATAACTCCGCTCCGCAACATCGTATCTCATCGATCGAGGTGTCAAAATACGCAGAACAAAATTATGCACTTGGTTATTTGCTTCGATTAATGCATATCCTTTCGAGCCGTTATATATTGGATCATTTCTAAGTGTTACGATACTTTTTGTGAGCAGTTTACATGTTTGGGCTGTCTGGAAAGGGGAATACAACCATGCATCAAATGTCAGTGTCTGGCCTTTAGCCTAGTACTGAACCACCCCCAGGGTCACTGTATGAGTTATTTCCCCAGACACATCCTGACAATCTAGGTGAATCATGCAGGGGAAAAAAATGAAGGTCCAACTGACCTGGGTTATTTGAAGGCCAGTGATGTCTCCAGGCAGAATAACACTTTGTTTGGCACATGATTTGGACTGACCTGGATCTGGTACATTGAAAAAGAATTTAATTTTATAGCTGAGATATTAAAGGAAAAATAGAAATAAATTAAAGTTTGATGTGATGCTTGTGTTGTGTGGCTTCTGCCCTGGTGCATCAACTGCCGTAAAGTAGAAACAAATATTGGTATCGTAAAACAACAGAATTATTATTACACCTCCCCTTTCTATTGAATAATTTTACTTAATCCATAATGCTACAGACACTAAATTATATCACTTTAAATACAGGTATTTGTGGTTTAAACAATTCATTTATTTTATGAAAACTTGATACTTGTACTGCGTGTTAATTTGGGTATACCCAGGTATTCGAATTGAGCAAAATGGCTATTGCCAATAGGCTTAGGGATTTCCCGTGAATTTTTTAGGTGAAAACCGTGGGCAATTTTTGTGAAAAGCGTGATTTACCGTGATTATTGAGATTTCAAGAAAAAACCGCGCCGAAATTTCTTGATTTCCTTGATTTGGTCGTATTTTTAGGCATTTACCAATTCCCGGCGGCCTAGGTGGCATTTTGTTTTTAGTCCTTGCAGGAAGAGGTCATGACGTGACCTGAAAACGTGTAAACATTAGTCGCACGCACGTACCAGGAGTTCCATCTCAACCAATCGGAGAACCCCGATCTATTTACAACATTATTATTGTAATTTATTCATCATCACATGATTTATTTTCATCAATGAATTTTATTTGCTGTTGTCTGCTCAGCAAACCTCATCTCAGCCAATCGGAGAACCCCGATCTATTTACAACATTATTATTGTAATTTATTCATCATCACGTAATTTATTTTCATCAATGAATTTTGTTTGTGCTGTTGTCTGTAATGGCGTCGTTCATGATTACTAGCACGTGCGTTTCCCGGGGTGTATTTTCGGTACCGTATTTTCTTTACAACAGTAATTGTATGCAATCGATATGAATGAATAATCACCCATTGAACGCCCTGGATTAACTTTTTATCAACTAACAACCTTTCTGAAGGGGGTGGCCTACCTATTTCTTTAGAAGAAGACGGTCTTTTGTTTATCTCATTCAAATAAATTCGATATCGATATTATAAATCATCTGTCAATTGAATTTCAATCAGTCCTGTCAAGTAGGCCTATAGAGATGAATGTACTGTACACAATAATTGCGCGTCGATATCGTCTTGAAAGGAAAAAGTAGGCCTAGAGATTAATGCACCTGACACAATTGTACGTCGAAATCGTCTTGAAAGGAAATAGGTCATAGGAATTCGGACATTTGATTTTTGTTATTAAATAAAACTGTAAACATCGGCTTGTCATCTGAACACATCGAAATACTGATGAAATAGGCAAGCGAAGTTCTCACAATAAATTCCCACGCTGGCATTTAATAATGAAGCTCGTAATTAGAGACACTGTTCAAAAGGTCAACTTAATACTACGCATACTATAAATACGTGGAGGCGATGACCTGTGAATCATGCCGTAACACGCGGTTAATGTATCCCTGGGTGCACTGCGCGCGGTATTGATACAGTTATTAAAACTCCCTGAGCTGCCGAAAAATGGTTCTGTGAGCATGTCATGTGCGATCGCGATATGAAACGATTGCAGAATAAAATAAGAATGATTTGCGCCCGATATATTTGCGTCGGACAATTATCGCGGCTGAAATAACAATTCCGCGATTTCACGGAACTATTTACAGAATCCGTGATTTAGCATGAAAAGCGTGAATCTTGCCGTGATTACCGTGATCACGGGAAACGCCTAAGCTATTGGTTAGATCTAACCACACCCTCCATGTAACAATACATTTCATTTACCAAAGCCTAACCTAACTTTATTTCATGATACCTGACTCATTGACAATGTATCACCAACCAATATTAACAACAACTTATTGTGTGTCCCCCTCCCACCATCACTCAGGTTGTGTCCACTATTCAAGATAGCACCTGGAATGTGATTGAGAACACCAAGAAGGTCGGTAGCGAGCAAGTCAACAACCTGCTCAACACCCGTGTCGGCCAGGTGGTCACTTCAAGCGTAGACATGGCTCTCTCCGCATCCGATTATGCCATTGAATACTATCTGCCACCCGATGAGGAAGGTATGTATACAAATGTTTTGCCACAAGCTCATGTAGGAAACACCCCTTGACTCGTTTAAAGGGAGGTGACCAGCAAGCGCAATGCGATTTGGGCTCGATAGTTATTTTTCTAACATGCCAAATGTGCAATGTTGTGCTTGCTTGAGAACTACTTTAAAGGGTATGACGGTTACCTACCCATATTTGTCCTTTTCTGAAAAGACAAAAACAATCTCACTTGACCCTTAAAACGCTGAACAACATGAAACCCCATTTGACGCTATGTTTATAGCAGTCTGTGTTCCCTCCCTCATCAATTTACCTCCAATTGCAATCACAGTGTGTGTTATATGTGCATGGAAGAGTAGTTTTGGTAGAGCAACCTTCTCTGCACAGTGGACTAGGGCCAGACTCAACATGCAGGGGTCACAGGGTCAAATCTTGCAGCCACCCAGCATTTCTCTTCCCTGATAGTTGCATCCTTTTTAATAGGGTTAAGATATAACATGTTTGCAAGATGAAACAGCATAGGTTTGACATGATTCAAGGCTTTTCTGGTTATAATATAGCAATCAGATTTTGATAAGATGCAAGTCCTAAACCAGAGTTTTTCACCTTATAATCTTGTAGAAAAAGTTGACATGGAGGATGACGAGGAGGAAGAAATCGCACCAGAGAAGGAAGGCGATGTTTCGCCTGCCGCTGCTAACGTGCAGAAGATGGGGAAAGTGTCAACCAAGCTGAGGCGTCGCCTCTACCACCGCGCCCTCAAGAACATCCAGTATGCCCAGAAGCGCAGCACGGACACCGTCGAGAAGCTGCAGTTCACCGTTAATCTGGTAAGTATTAACTACCTGTTGGGTTACGATTCCTAAAGTTGTCTCTTACACTGGTTACTTCCCTGATATCATTGAATGAGTAACCAAGAACATTTACAACTTTACAACTTCATTAAAACACTCAACACCAATCATGTTAATTGAACTAAGTAATTATTTAATACAAAAAGAAAAGACAGTGTATATGTCTTTAAAACATTTTAAGGATCTCTATATAATGTAGATGTACTTTTATAAATACCCGGCACTTTGGATTTTTCATGTTTTTACATTTGTACATGTTTTGTGGTCGACAATTTGTTGAAATAAATTTCAATGCACACACACAGATCGACTATGCCAAGAGCAACATAGACGGAGCCAACCAGGTCATCCGTACCAAAGTGGAGACTGCCCAGGACACACTGTGGACAACATGGAATGATTGGACAACAGAAGAAGGAGAAGAGAACCAGGGAGAGAATGCTGGAGATGAGAGTGTTGAGGGCAAGGTAAGGCATCCCAAAAATAGAATCCAAATAGACACAGGCTAAAGGGCAATTCCTACCCCCGACTTCACTTTAGCAAGGGTGAACATTCCACTTTAGTGCAACTTTGAATCTCATAGTTGAGATAATTATTGTGCTTTTTCTCAACCAATTATTTTGGAAAGAGCAGTTGAAACAGAAAACTTCATGGGATACATGAAAGTCAAACTCCTGAGATGGATCCAATACTGTAATCTTCATTAAATATTGACCAAAAATACATAAATTGTATGATACACAATCAGTTTAGAAGTAGAAATTGTTATTTATTCGGCCATTGAATGTAATGTAAATGAAATTTGTCTTAATTCTTTGCAGACCGGTGAGCAGAGAACCCTAGCAATAGCGCGCAACCTGACGGGACGCCTGAGAATTCTAAGTCGTAACGTTTCCGACAGCGTCAAACTCCTTCCAGAAAATCTTCGCATCAGGGTAGAGGACGCCAGAGAGCTTGCCGATTCCTTGTACAAATCATTTGAAGAAGTAGGTTATATATAGAGAGGAGGTGAGGGTGGGGGCATAGACAACTTACCAATATGCTAATTTACTTCTTCAGAAAATTGAGCAATATTCAATGACGAACTACTGTACAGGCAATAACCCTATTCATAATTAATAAGAATGTATGGTTAACAATATCCTATCAAATTTAGAATTGCATCATATCTATTCTTCCTTATGTAATTGCTAACTGGTTTGAAGTGAATGTCAATGTGACTAATCACAAGGAGATTATTTTCGGAACAAATTTCATGAAATATCTGTGCTCAATATCTGTGTGTAAATATGCATTTATGAAGGACACTGATTATGGTCGATTAAATAAATAGCCTTTGTTCCAAAAGTTTAAAAACAATATTGTGCAATTTCATGGCCTTGGGCAAGTGTATGAACTTTTAACTTGTTTGGATAATAATTTTCAGTCTGTCAGACTTATTTATTCATCGATACGTAAATTTGCGATGATATGCCCATATAAGTCTTTGCCAAAATGTAGACCAGACCAAAGTACAGCGTCAAGTGGTGGTCTCTATTGATGAACACGCACATGACGTAAAACTGATAGGAATTGGTATCTTTTAAATTGAAATTAATATTCCATGTGCAAATACCAGTAGCGAGTCATAGTTGTGAATTGTACATGTGAAAATGAAAGATGAGGCAACCTTTGCCCTTTTTTGATCGAAATTGATGAGTAATTTGCAGCTGCAACTTGTTATCATAAAACTGTTTTTAAGGAACACTATTAAACCTAAAGGAATTTCATAATTTACATGAAGGAATCATGTCTCCTTCACATGGCATAAATATGACAAATACATAAAATTGGCTGATGTCCCCTTGGATAATTAACCTATTAAATTAATAACCCCGCTTACCTATTACACCTGTCTTGCACCCACAGGCCCAATATTTCAGCGACCTACCATCAAGCCTGTTGACCCGTGCTCAGCCCTCGAATTAAGGATTTGAAGGGGCAAGCAACTTTCTTAGGGCACTTTGGTAATAGCTGTGGATTTTTGTTGAAAAGGCAGGGCAGCACAGCCATTTGTAATATTTCAAAAGGGCACCACAGCAACTGTTGAAAATTGCAAAGGGCACTACAGCAATTTCTAAAACGTAAGGAATGACTCGCAAATAATACATGATTGATGATAAGGCCCAACAAAAAGTATTTTTATTTCCGGAAACCCGCCCGTCCCCCTAAAAAAAGGGGCCGACAGAAAAAATGTTATGCCGTTTTAGGAAAAATAAAATATTTCATACAGAGCAAAAATTGGTAGATGTGACCGGAAATTACATTAAACATTTTTATTTTAAGTGTATCCTTTCGTGTATTTCGTATTAAAATAAACAACATTTTAACAAACAAAGGCAACACTTTTCAAAAATCAACAGATTCCCTCGAAAAAAGTACTCGATGCGATCACTTTTCAATCATGGCCATACGCCGAATGTTAAAACACCAAAGAAGACGATCGACAAGGCTCATTTATATTCGGGAAAACAAGCATTAAATAGCTTATTTTGCTGTTACAATCGACACTTTTCATCTAACATCACGATAAAACTATCAAATAATGCGTGAATGGTGTTTAAAATATCTTTGAAAGAACGTATTTCACCTTGAAACTCAAGCATTAGCGGCCACTGACAGCTGCGATTTATTTTATTTCCACGTGGGTCGTAGTTTTATTTTGATTATTTAACGACCGCTTGATGAAAATTTGTACCGAGATTTGAACGCTTCCGTACGACAGTACATGCACAATACATGCTCAAACCGTGCGGTGTTTTATTAACACACAGAGCGCAACCAGGCACATTGCCTCTATCATTTTGATCGCTGATCGGGCGCTGATCACGGTTGTAGACAAGTGGATTTACGTTAAATGATGTTTGTATTAATTGTTCCGCGAGCATTTTAGAGGGATAATTTTCTTGACATGTTGATTATCGGACAATCGGAAATATTTGTTTACCATTTTATTTTCGACATTCATCGCAAAGGGGCACCGACGGCATTTCTTTCAGAGGGCCGGCAAGGGTTGCCGTCGGTGAAGGACATATTTTGAGGGCAGTACGGCAGGCGGGAGGGGCACCGACGGCATGTGCCGTCGGTGCCGTCGGTTAATTCGAGGGCTGCCCGTGCTCGTGAGCAGCTGGACAGCCTGCAGGAGACGACCAAGGCCGTGGCAGATTATCTCATCAACTCACGGCCGCTGCAATGGCTGGTAAGAGATTATATTAATTAATGACGGTTTCTTTGAAGTGGGTGGAGATTGTATGATTTTGTTCTTAATGAAATCAGAGGCAAGGTTTGGTCTATCACTTGGGTCAGATGTGTTGGCTAGACAATAGATTACAGTGTGTTTCAAAATGATTTCGGCAGTCGGATAGAACCAGGAGTGCATACTATGTTTTCAAACTTATATGCAGATGTTTGGGTCAAGCTGTAATGTATAAACTGTTTGCACAGGAAATGATACATCTTATTTATACACTAAGGGATTTCGATCAAATCCTAGTGCAATATCAGTAAGTTGCATGTTATAGTTTAATCAGTCCAAAATTATACTTGTAGAGAAATATTCGTTTTTTATCTCTCCGCGCGCAAAAGTAATCAAAGCGTACATGCACGATTATGGCCTCACGCACATTAGGGTGCATCGTCTCCCCCTTTTGTCAACCAAATTTAATGTAGCTAGTCTTAAAATGTGCCAAATGTTAAAATAATAAGATTCCCAAAATTTAAATTCATTCCGAGTTCGTCTTCTGGGTCCTCCGTGGCCCTAAAGTTTGAATGAATAACCTATGGGAACATTGCGCAGTAACCATATGGCAGCTATACATTTTCTTAAGTAATTAATGGTACATACAATGGCTGCCATGAATTTTAGGCTCATGATTACAATGGTATGTACCCGGAGTCTGTTTTTAATCAAATTTTAGTTTTAAATTCAAATGAATATAGCATATTCGCCACAATAATGAATAGCTGCCATGTGATATGAGGGCAATTCCAAGCAAATGTCAACCAAATAGCCAAAATTTCAAATGTGCATCCAAAGTTTAATTCTATGCCTATAATGTAGGCAAGAGTCCAAAGTTCAGGAATTTTTAGTTTGTTTAGCGATACTATGTTTTTTGATGTATAAACTAGCTAATTAGCATAAATTTGCATATTTGCAGCTTACAAAATCAGTGAAAAGGCTTGTTTTTATTTATTCCATATATTTTAGACACATAGGTATGATGTTTAAATAAATGTCAGGCACAATAGTAGTACTGATGGGAAAAGTTTTGATATAAATTTAATTTTGATCAACGGCCAATTAGCCTCGTTAATCCAGGTAATTAGTATGCATTGCATAATCTCATGTCATTCCGCAACGCAAAAGTACAATTTTTTAGGATAGCAAGAAAAAAAATGTACCCTATTTTCATTTAACTATTTTTTCTCTGCACACAATTGACATGCTTCACAATGACAAAAAATAAATTGGAAAATTCTGTTAATTAATAGCCCTAACGAGCGTTGCGGAATGACGTGTTGCGGAATGACGGTGCGGAATGACAAAGGTATTAATCCCTATATTTAGGCAATTTATTGAGCAAATTGTGATATTTTTGTGTACTTGGTATAAGATCATCCTTATTTATGATAATTCATTCAAATATGGACTCTAAACTTCTAAAAAAGTTTCAAAATTGATGAAAACTCATAATTTGCTGAATTAGGCAACTTTGATGTGCAAGCTGTTGAATTCGGCAACTAAATCACAAAATCATGGCTACTTTACCTGTAAATGATGATTTCAATGTGAAAATAGTTGGGTTACTTGTATTCACGAATTTGTAACATATGAAATGCCACTGATTACTCTTTCTTTTATTTTTTATGCATATTAAAGCATAAAAACATGTTTTTTCTTTTCTCTATGGAGTTTTGCACACAAATTCACACTGTCATTCCGCAACGTCATTCCGCAACACCTACTTTTATTTTTTGATGACCTACTAGAAATCCTAGCAGATGATTAAGTTTTATGAAAATGCTTTTGTCAGTTAGCTAACACTTCAAACCTTCTAAAAAGTAACTTCAATAATGATACACTCTAAAAAGTTCACAGAGTTTTCACTTTGTGTAAACATGTAAAAAAAACCACCAATCGTCTGCGTCATTCCGCAACGCAAATTTGCATATGCAAATTAGGATACTTGGAAGCGCAGTCTAATTTTTTCCCTAGGTTTATTTTTTGAGTATCAATCGCTATTATCAAATAAAGTTGTAAAATGGGGAGTAACTACAAATCTCTGGGTTTTACACCCAAAAGAAAGTGGATTTTTGTGCGTAAATGTCATTCCGCAACGCGTGGAATTGCCCATGACAGGCTTTTTACAAAAGCGTAATGTACTGCCATTTACAAATAATGGCTGTATTATAACTATATTTTAAAGCACACTGGCTCTTCAATGTAAGTGTCTTGAGGAGGGTAGTTGGGTAGTCCTCTGCAGCTTGTGCATCTGAAGCTAGTCTTCTTTGTAGCCCTTTCTCATCAAATCATAACTTCAGCCAACCAATGCTTGGCACCACAATCTGATCCCATGATCCCAGTGAGAGAAAAATTTTCTCGGGCGTCGTGGTTTTCGGATGGCAGCGGTTCTCATAAGATATGATTAGAAGGAAAATAGATTTTAAAAAATGGTCTACAAAGTCGACTATAATCAGAAGCAGGATCAAGACCTTCCACAATCTGGTTGCCAGACAGAGGGGAGAGGGCGAGGGTCAAGCCCAGTAGTAAGCTGGGGCCACTACCCTTGCCAGTAGGGAAGGACTGCATCTAGGGGCTGCCACATGCTGGGAGGCATCTTAAAGACAACTCGCGATTCCAGGAGGACAACTTGCGATTGCCGCAGGACGATTCATGGTCGATTAAGGGACAGCTCGTCCCAGGGCGCTGGAAAATACCAGGCCTGGACGAGACTCCTGAGGACCAGCCAGTAACTGGAAGCACCTGACAGAGGCTCTAACAACCTGAGGGCCAGCTAGAGTGGTGCTCCACAGAAGATCCAAACTAAATTTTCTTTTTGGTGGGCTTATTAGCAACAAAAGAAAAAATAGAGATCTGTGGCACACCACTCTGGCCCTCAGGCCATGAGGGAGATGCAGAGCCTCTCTCAGGTGCTGTCTGTTACTGGCTCAGGCTGGCCCTCAGGAGTCTCCACCGGGCCTGTCTCATCCGGCCCTTGTGGGACGAGAAGTCCATCGTTAACCATGAGTCTTTCTGAGGTGACCGGAAGTTGTCCACCTGCTGCAATCATGAGCCGCCTTTGAGATGATTACGAGCTTGTGGTAGAGGCTGGCCAACCAGCCCACCACCCTCCTGGAAGCAGTCCTTCTACTACTGGGCTTGACCCTCACCTTCTGGCTGGTGACCAGACTGTGGGAGGTCTTCCTGCTTCAGATGCACAAGCTGCAGAGGACAACCCAACTACCTTTCTCAAGACACTTAGACCCAGTGTGCTTTAAATAGTTAAAATAGAGCCATTATTCATAAATGGCAGTTCTATGCTAAATAAGCATGTCATATCACATGGCAGCTATTTATTTTTGTGATGTTAATGTCATATTCTTTTGAATTTTATCTTTTAATTTAATTTTAAGTTTGATTGAAAACAGACTCCAGTTACATACCATTGTAATCATGATTCTAAAATCCATGGCAGCCATTATGTACCACTGATCACTTAAGAAAATGTATAGCTGCCATATGGCTATTGCGCAATGTTCCTGTAGGTTATTCATTCAAACTTTAGGGCCATGGAGGACCCAGAAGACCAACACCGAATGAATTTAAATTTTGGGAATCTTATTATTTCAACATTTGGCACATTTTAAGACTAGCTACATTAAATTTGGTTGACAAAAGGGGGAGACGATGCACCCTAACGCACATGTCACATTTATAAAGCACAGTGCGCTTGTTGCCTTCATTACATTCGCGCCTGCATCCTTCTGTATTCATACGCTGCCGTAAAGGAGGCTTCGCCAATTTGGAACTGATCAAACTAAAGCATTTCTTCATACATTCTTCAACCACAGGCCATGTTGAACACAATTTCCCCAGAACAATACTTAACAAAGCCCATTTGCTTGATAAATCAATCATAACATCTAATGCAGTACAAGTACATGTAGAATGATTAATAATAAGCTGGATTACAACACAGATTACAATTAGTTAGATCTGAATTTTTAAGAAGAAATAATTGGCCTCATCCTACTGTGAAAATCACTTTGAAACATGCTGTATATGTTTGTAATACCCATAGGTACATGGCCTGATGACCTGTCCAATTGATTATTCAAGCATTTCCTTGTCAGTATGATTCAGTTTCTGTTTCATATTATTTGAGACTGAATCATGCGCTTTATTTGTGACGTGTGATTTTCCAATATTCAATTTTGTGTGTGTGCTAATTTTGTTATATTAATATTCTCATAGTTTAATTAAATTCATATCACTTTTATGATCGGGCTGTGTTTTTTTGTTGAAAGGAACATTCCAAGAGGTCTTTTCACCTGCTTTTGGCATATTTATTAGTATGACTTCCCCTTGACAACCTCGTCTGTAGGTTCTATTCTATTAGAGATTGTCTTTTGCCATATTGCTTATTCATTACAATTGATGAATGAGGATGAGACACTAAATGATCAATGAACTCAAGTTGCATGCTGAAAATGTTAGACAAATAAAATAGTGTATCGGTAAAAGGAAACATCAAGCAGTTTACTTTGCTATTGCATCTTTTTGACTTGATACAGTTAGTTGGTGGAAATAAGCAGATAGTTTAAAACTGGCAACCATGTAGTGCTTTAGATCAGTAGTCAATACTCAATACATACATGTAAGTTCTACCCGTCTTTCCCTGCATTATTAGAACAACCAGGCACCGCTGTTGTCCCCCAAAGGGCTGCTTATGATGAGTTAATTGACATGGTGTTGACTTGTCTTGCTGGCGGAACTTGTTGTTCATTAATAAATGTAGGGCAATTTGGGTTGACTGATAATGTGGCATGATGATTCATTGCTTGATTATCATGGACTGTTGGTCATATCATGAACTTAATTCTCCAAGGCTAGGAAAATGTGCACCCACCAGAAATTGTGTATCTTGAATGTTATTTTCATTTAACAGTTCTAGATATAGTCTCAGTAGCCTAGTGCTAATACATACATGTACACTAATAATGAGGTTGCATTTCAATAAAAGTTTCATTTCTACTTTCCCATGAGGTATTTCAGTAATATGAAACCCTTGACTAGGAATTGACTAGGGGAACTTCAATTCACTAGTTTGACTCTCTACTAAGTACTAACTGAGCTATTGATATGGACATTTGGTATAATATACATGTAAGTGAAATTTCTCTCTATGCACATCACTAGCGAAGCAAGAGATATACAGGAAGTTGAATCCTATGTATAGATAGATGCCTTTCTATTGTTTTGATACCAGTTGTCCTTGTGAACTCTGTTGGTATATATATATATAGAGAGCATCAAACTAGTGAACAGTCTTTGGTTCAACTCTCCGTTAAGGAAATACATTTTTCATGTTTTGACCTCTTTAGGGGAAACACTAATTTTAATTGACATCACTTCCATCTCATGAACTAAATAACTAACATTGATTTCAGAAGTCTATAAAGTTCAGCTTAATTTTCAGTTACTATTCATGCATGCCTACATGTAAAACACAATGCCTGTCTACCAGTACCATCACATCTTTTTCTGTTCTGTTATGTTTTCCATTGTAGGTCCCAAATCAGGTGAGGGGCTATATTGAGAATTCTCCCTCATCTTTCTCATCATCATCATCATCAAATGAGGAAGATGATGCCAACATCTCCAAAGAGGTGGAATCCAACGGTAGTGTGCCTCAAGATCAATGACTAACACACGTTGGATCCTCGCTAACAAAATCAACACCCTGGTCAGTGTGGACCCTCATCGGCATGCTCAATAACTCATTAGGTGTCCTCTCATCAGGCACCAATACTAACGAAGACTTAACCACCAACACTACGAGTTGTAACACATTGGTGGTGTCTGGTGACCAA
Organism: Ophiura sarsii; assembly: GCA_035610835.1. Classification (NCBI taxonomy): domain Eukaryota; kingdom Metazoa; phylum Echinodermata; class Ophiuroidea; order Amphilepidida; family Ophiuridae; genus Ophiura; species Ophiura sarsii. The sequence goes on from CM069452.1 coordinate 62,590,531, forward strand.
ACTTCTGCTGCAACTCGTGGTGTTGTATCTCACGTGAGCAATGGGCTAGGGTGGGTGCTGGCAAAGTGCAACGTCGCAGTGCACTTAAAGGTCGACTTTCAGATACAGGTTGAAACGGTGTACGGTAATGCAGATACTGTGGCTGGCTTGTCCCATTGTCAAGACACTTTCACGGGTAGTTGTGACAGTTTGTTTGCCGCTACTGGCTATCTGCCCGTACCCTCTGTTCCGCATAGTCGAGACATGTGTATTGAAGCTCGCCCAGTCCGGAAGGCAATCAAGTCGGAATATCAGTATCTGAAAAGTTCTCCTTGCCCTGATCTACTTATGCCCATTTCTCACAGTGTAATGTAGTCTAGCTTGATTCTGGAAGTGTGTCATGACAAGAATTTATGTTATTTATTAAGGGCTAATAATTAGTTAAATGATGTTTAGAACATCACTCTGGTTTTCACAATATGGAGATAGGCTAGCTAATGACCGACATTTGACTTTAGCCTATAACCATAATGATATGTGATATTTAGAAAGCTTTTAAAGAATTGTATTTGAAGCAAGGCGCATAGCTTGATGAGTGGGTCTTCAGCACTTTATTCATGGTTTTGATGCACATTATTGCAGTGGCCATCTTTTGAGATGATCAGGGTAACCACTTCTTTTTTTAGGGGGGGGGGGGGGGAGGATCTGTGAACTGTGATGAAAAAATTCAAAATGTGTGCATGAGAGGATCATTTCTGAAATGATTTCGATCTTCCCGCTATTTATGACAATTTGCCGGCACCCGATTGCCAAGAATGCTGAATAAAGTGGCCAAGCTGGCGATGAAAACTATCTTGCGTCTTCCATCAACTACAATTCTGAACAAAAGTATTTTGTCATGTGGTCTTGGTCCATGTTAATCAAGCTGGGGCTTGTATTGAATTGAATGTTAAAAAGTAAAACACTTAAAAGTTATATGGAATAATATATCAATTGAACTATAATATATCACTTCAATTTAGTGTTATATAAATATTTATTAAGAATATTAATATTCAAGTTTTGTGACTCTGATATTTTGCAAAAATAGGGCGCTAGATTTGTTCTCGAATTTTGAAGTTCATTTGACCTTGTACAGTGTACATTATTAACCCATTTTGTTACTTTAGCTACTAATACATAGATGCATTATCATATTTTGTTGCCTGCTGTGTTATTGTTGCTTGAGCTGAAACATTGTTAAGTGCTCCATGTTCCTCAAAAGTCTAGAATATTCCTTAGAGGAATGCTACATTAAATGCAATTACCCCATGATTGGTGTCTCCATATATCGTTGGCTAGGACAGCCTGGAATAATGATCGCTTTCCATTTGTTCGGATGCCTAGGACTAGTAGTCGCCAAAATAATGCGCTATCAGAAGTTGATGCATACTTCTGCAATTCATAATGCCCAATGGCCTTGTAGGGTTGTAAATAGTGCATGAATGAATGCCTTGGAACAAAGTTGGAACTTTTGTGCCTATCCGATTATAATGGTCAACTTTTGATGTCTTTTTTTACCTTATTCTAGGTGAATGATGAGGTCGTAGATCAAATTGATATGGTTGAATACATGGCAGGCTCGGATCAAAATGACGTGGACTTGGGGAGCACCGACTCCAGCGAATTTTAGATCGTAATTTCCAAACCTTTGACACCTGATATTTGGGTATAGTTGATACCCTAGGCAATGTGAAACAAAATGATGTGGAATTTAGCACACTAACTCAAGTATCAGAGTTAACCTTTCCAAGTGATATTGAGTACCATTTCCTCACAGAGGTATTGCTTATGCTTTATCAATTCACAAGGACCTCTTTTGATGGTGTGATGTTTTTGTAGCACATTATTTATTTTTTCCTATACTCAGTTTACCCTCATTAAATTCCTGTTTTTGCAAAATACATCGGGTCTTTGGCAGTTTTAATGTTGGAAACATAAGCAAGTTAATGGAGTATTTATATGTATTTTTATATAAGATAAATGTCTCTCTAGTGTTAATCATGCACATTCTATTAAAGCGTTGAAAGGAGAGGTTGCAGTGTACATGTATGTATCTCTGTTGTAAGAAAATTAAAATGGTGTAAGTGGAATTTAAAAACTTTGAAATCGCACAGTCTTTATGTAAGTTATATTGTCTTCAGCTTGCACTATAACAGAGGATTATAGCTTGTTTGGTTACCTTTGACGTCATAAAACGCAATACATATTGTATTACCGCACAGCCTCGGCTTTATTTCATAGTTCAATGGGGAGCCAAACAGGAAATTACCCATACATTAAAGATGTATAATTCTTATTAAAGCAATTGAGTGTAAACTTTACTGTACGTAAAATAATAATTATTCTGGTTTAAGTATTACTTGTGCCTTGTAGAAATGGAAATGTATACTTGCATTAAAGATATCCACAACAAACTTTGCTCAGCTTTTGTTACATAGGCGACATTGGCTACCACACCTATGGGTGTGGCTTTTTTGTTTGACATACATTGTATATTTATGAGTTTTGTTACATTTGCTTGAATTAAGTATTATTCATGGTGCGTGCTTCAAGTTATGATGACAATGTTTGACGTATAAGTGTTAGTTGTAAAAGCAATACGCATGTGAGAAGCTAAGACAATTGACTCTTTGGGGTGGTGGTTGACTTACATGATGATTACTAATTGCCTTGACGATTCACATTAACTTTTAGGAGGGTATTCTATCAGAACTCCCATCCCAGATTGTCAATTCTAAATGTCGCTCCACCTATAGTTTGATCTGATCTTGCCTTTAAAAACGTAAGGCCTTTTGCGATGATTTTTTGTGACATTTATATAAGTCCAAATATATTGTTGACTTTGACTTGCATCTTTCGTTTATTGCATGGACAGCCTCAATAAGTACAATGATTGATATTTTAATTTGCATGTTTACGTTATCGTTATTATTGCTAATGGATGTAGTGTCATAATATAAGATATGAATTGTGTAGTGCCGTGGTGGTATGTAATGGTGTTAATTTGAAGAATAAAAAAATGAAATCGCATAAATGATAAGTATAATGGGATCAATCTTATAAAAGCACTTAAAAATGGTGAATAAATGGATTATAATAAAAAGCACAATGCAGTAATGAAAAATAAACTTGAAATGCAGCATAATTACAGCTTGTTTGTCTCTTTTTCTTTAAATAGCTCAATGCGGAGTTATTTGGAAAGTTTGTATTTTATTTTCCCAGGATCAATATCTTTAACATATTTAAAGGTGGATGTTTCGATCACTTTAGCTTTTTTTTGCCCATCAACATATTTTGATATCAGAAGAAACCCTATATTTTTCTCATTATTTCTGTAAAATGTTTGGCGCAATGTTCCATTTAGAAGTTGAAGGCCAAAATGCAGTGAATTACTGCCAGTGAATTACTGCCAAGGGTGGTTAACCACCTGGCCAGTTTTTGTACTACTCAATGGGCAAATTGTATGTCACCATTTGCTTCTAAAATAAGAACCATTGGAGTTTTATGCAACTCGAACTTTTGAAAAAAAATCAAGTTGAAAACCCGGTTGAAATCGGGCCAGCAATCGGAACACCCACCTTTAAGGGTCATTACTTTAATCTTGTTCATATTTGATTTTGAAATATGTGTAGTGTGCTTATGGCTCTTCATGCAAAGCATAATTATAAGATGATAAAAATTGGGGTCCCAAACAGGACCTACAAAGAACCAGACGACGGTGGACACGAACGGCTGTTAATTTTGAATTTCCGTTGGTTTCAATGTAACAATGGATTTTGATTATAGTACATGTATATGACCCCATAAAATTCATCACACGTTGGAACTAAATTATTTCTTCCTAAAACCACTGTGGATGGCTAACCATCCACAATGTCAGTATCCTTTTTAGCTTACTACAAGTAAGCTATAGCGACTCGAAGCGAAAGGTCACGGTATAGGTCAAGGGGAAAGTGCGACTGTGAAATATGGTTTTATCTTGGTCACACAAGTGGTATTTGTCGGGAAATGTACTTGAGATAGTGAAACAATATGATCGCATAAATATGTTATAAAATGGGCTTGATTGCCATTCGACAAAATAGGTAATTTTGCGTTATTTTCTTTATTGTCAAAATTGTATTGAAAATGCATGTGAAAACGCTATGATAGAAAGTTGATTAACAATGACACGCGTGTTCATGACGTACAAGCGTGATTGTCTTATTGTGATTGGTTTAACTACGAGAGATCATTATTATTCATGATACGAAATCAGCGGCAAAAATGGGTGGGGAGGTCGTTTTTCGTTAATTGATGTTAATCGCTTCTGTATATATTCTTCAAACTATATCTCCGATTTCAGCGGCCAAAATTAATGGAAAATAATGTTTTCAAAGGTTTTTCATCATGAGGTGCTGTTAAAAATTCGCGAAAAAGAGTAAAACTTGCAAATATTGCCTTGCCAAAATGCTGAATTTGCGTGCATTATCGTGCGTAATATTTTTTATTACCCCCACCAGTTTGGTATCGTCTGCCATTGATAAAACTTGTGGACGAATGACATAAACTCAATGGGTAAAACACTTCCGGGTTTGGAGCTCGGGTCTTCGGAGGAAAATTTGCGGGGTTTTGATTGGTCATTTGGCACTGCCGAATGAATCTTCGGAAAAACGATAGATATGACCCAACTTCATCTTTTCTCGCTTCAAAATCGATCAAGTGGTTCAAAAGTTACGACGATGTGAAGAGTTCATCTTCAAATTTCCACCTGAAGATTTCGTCCGATAATGTAGCGAGTAGGTATGGTAGTAAATAATATTATATAGATTAATAATAATTAATAATATCGTAGACTTTAATTCATTTTCACCCGCAACTTTCATGATGAAATGTTCTTGTTCTGAGTACCCTATACTTTGTATTGACAGCTTGGACCATTACATGAGTGTGGCAGGCAACTCTGATGTCGTTTATGCACGTACGCCACTGCAGTGAGCATACAACATGCGGTTCATTTTCATTACGACATGATTTTGCCGTGAAATCGTGCACTTGGTAGAGGACTGATATGTATTTCACTTGAAAATGCAGTAGTTGTAATGTTTTGATGTATATAAATACTTGCTTAAAATCATCACTGAAACCAGACGATCGTCGCAATAATTTTTCTGTCGAACCGCCATCTTGTTTATAGTAACCGCCCACAACCTTCCCGATGCGCCCTATTTGGGCGCTTGTTCAAAGTTCGCCATTCATAAAATCATCGAAACCGTGCAATTAGACATGATGCGCCCAAAACAAATCTTTCTTTGCACATACGTTGGGCGTAAACTGGCTTAGGTTATTTTTAATTGCGATTGAGTTTTGTTATGATTCAATATTTTAGACAGAAATTATAATAAAATGCGTTGAGTTAATGAATTTCTTGGATAAGTTTCTTTAATTTACCATCCATACTGCATAATATAGGCACGTGCCTAATTAATTATTACTAGGCCGAAATTATAGCACTGCACTGGTCGTAAATGTAAACATTTTTTATTGGGAAAAGTAAAAATATTCCAATACAAATTAATTCGAACTTACTACTTCATGACTTACTTGTCCTTTTATTATGCCTTTAGTTTTGGTTCTAAATTTGTATTTATTATAGTGAAAACAAATAGTAATAGTTTTCATAATTTTTTGGGAGGGGGGTAGGGTTCTTTGTAATGACTTAATCCAAATTTCAAAATTGAATTTGCATAAAAATTAAAATCTTAATTGTTTAGGTAGGTAGGGGAACTTTATGTTACGGAACTTGCTTTTATTACTTCTTTAAACGTTACATTACTTTACGTTACATTACGTTTAATACCCTACGTTACGTTACGTTACTTTACGTTATGTTACTTTACGTTAGTTTACCTTAGATTAATTTACTTTACGTTACGTTACGTTACTTTGCGTTACGTTACTTTACATTAGTTTACCTTAGGATAATTTACGTTACGTTACTTTACGTTACGTTACGTTACATTAGTTAACGTTACGTTACTTTAAGTTACGTTACTTTAGCCTAGGTTACTTTACGTTACGTTAGGTTACTTTGCGTTATGTTACATTACTTTACTTAGGCCTACACACACATCATTTCATTGGTGGGAGGGCACCAGTGGAGGCAAGCCTTCTGGCAGGGGATGCCGCCACCTAAATTACATCCCTGTGCTGGGATTTTTATAGGTAAATTGTATTTTTATCTCAATTTTTCTAATTGACTTTTCAAACTAATTATTTTATAATAATTATTAGGTTCCGATGAAGACATCGATGAGTCCATGGTTCCGGTGATTTAGCCTCTTTCTGAAGCAATACCTGGTATTCGTTCCTATATACCGCTCCCAGCCTCCCACCATCAAGAAGAAGAAGTCAATGTTTCCCTTTCTGGCCCATCAACATCAGTCTCACTGGATATGGCTTCAGAGTCATCAAATCAAGCTGGTATGTATTTGGTAGAATTTTATAACACAATCATTCATAATACTAAATAAATTATGTCCCATGAATTATATAAATACTACGGTAATAAGTTGGGGGATTGAATGTTGTTGGATTTTTATTAAATAAATTGTATTTCTATCTCAATTTTTCTAATTGACTTTTCAAACTGATTCTTTTAGGTTCCGATGAGGAGTCCATGGTTCCGGTGACTGAGCCTCTGTCTGAAGCAAGACCTCGTATTCCTTCCTCTTTACCGCTCCCACCATCAAGCTCAAGAAGATTGAAATTACAAAGTAACTAGAAGGACAGAGAATAAAACGAGCGATACAAAACTCCAAGAAGTACTTAGACGGATTCTTAGAGTCAACCCGATTATTGGTTGACAAGCGTGTACGCCACAAGTGCATAAATCCAGCAGGAATACCGCAGTGGTATAATGGGAAAATAATCTCACTTCAAGAGGCAACAATTGATGGTGATAAAACTATATTTACAATCAAATATGATGAAGAAGCCTTATCTTCTGACGAACCTATAACAGAAGAGTTTCCCATACTAAAGGATCTCCGCAAAAAGGATCTAATAATTGTCGATTAAATTTGAGCCCCTCTCAAATATTTCTGATCAATCAATTTGAGCGACTTTCCTGATCAATTTGGTTACAGAAAATTATCCGCATTCTGTACATGCAACAATTATATGCCAAATATGATGCTAATTGATCAATGCGTTTAGTTCTGAAGATGAAAATAATATCAATTTAAGCAATTTTCTTATTAAAATAGCTTAGAATTAATATGCGAATTATATCAATTTATTGAAAGGACTTATGTAGATTTGTGCCAAATTTGATTGATATTGGTAAATGCATTTTAATGAATTGTATTGATGAGTAAACTTTAAATATATTCTTGTTAAAATGGCTAATTAGTATGCAAATTAGATCAACAATTGAATTCATACACTATGTTTATAGAGATTTATTGAAAGGGCTTGTGTTGATAATTATGTGTGACAGATATGAGGCCAATTATTCAAAGCATTTGGATCTGATGATGAAAATAATTATATTAGCCATTTTCTTGTTGAAATAGCCAATTAATATGCAAATTTGATTAATTATTCAAGCCACATTCACATGTTATACCAATTTATTAAGGATGTAGATATTGCTATCCTAATTTTGTGGATATTGGTATATTCTCATTTTTAACGCAATCATTAATGCATCTTAACGTATTGATTAAAATCGTTAAAATGGCTAATTGATATGCAAATTAGATCAATTAATCAATTCATATACAGTTATTTATTTTATAGAGATTTATTGAAAGGGCTTGTTTTGATAATTATGTGTGCCAAATATGGGGCCAATTCATCAAAGCGTTTGGATCTGACGATGAAAATAATGATATTAGCCATTTTCTTGTTAATATAGCTAATTAATTATGCAAATTTGATTAAATATTCAAGTGACATGATTATTTTATAGCAATTTATTGAAAGGACTAATATGTAGATAATTATCTGTGCCAATTTTGATGGACATTGGTATGTATTTTAATCTATTGATGTATAATACTTCGTTTTAGTCATTTTCTCGTTAAAATGGCTAATTAATATGCAAATTAGATCAAATATTCAACTCATACATTATTTTATAGAGATTTATTGAAAGGGCTTGTGTTGATAATCATGTGTGCCAAATATGAGGCCCATTGATCGAAGCGTTTAGATCCGACAACAAAAATTATATCTTAAAACATTGTATCAGTAGGCTAAGTAAAATTCAATTATTTAAATATTTCTGGTCAAAATGCTTTTTGCCCCTTTGTTTACACAGTATTTTAAGTAATAATTTTGTACACGAAACACAACTTTTTAAATGGCCATACATTTTTAAAATAATTTTTAATTAATTATGCAAAAACAGGTTCTGATATTGAAATTAATCAACAGGAATTCATGATAAGACATTGTAATTTAAGTAATAATTCTGTACAAGAAACACCATTTTTTTCTTTTATGGCCATACATTTGTTAGTTAATTATTCAAAAACTGAAGCTCTGATATTGAAATTAAATAGGAAGTCATGATAAGACATTGTACCAAATTTTAAGTTGATATCATTTTTCTTTGATGTATTCTCGCTCTAGAATCAATGCAAAACCCTGCAACTATAATTAACACACAGTTTTGTGTGGCTTTTCAAATAATCCAAATAATTGATAGTATATACTGACTCATATCACCTGTACAGCATAAAACAAATATGCCACTATTATAGTATGTTCAGTCAAAGATGACACAATTACCTTTATTTTATGTAATCTCAACTGAAGCATATATAGAAGGGCAAATTTGCTTACACTGTGAATGCATAATATATATATACATGTATGTTTCATGTAAGGTATAATGTGGATTTGAGCTTTACATAATTTGTCATATGCTGGACAGATTAAAGTGGTTTATATATTATAGACATGTTTTATGAATCAGAATTGTAGTGAGCTTCTGCATCATTGATGCTCTCGTTTGAATTTAAACCGTTAAGCGTTCGTCCCATTCACTTGATCACGTAACCTCGTTCGCATATTTTTACCTGGATATTCGTGAATATGCCCGTGTCCAGCGTCGTCTGCAAAGAACAAGATTAGATGGGGAACAAATATGTCTGGAGTGCCTTAATCCTTACAACCCTGAACCCCAAGAAATCCCATTCGGAATCTATGCTGGCAGCACGTCGCCTCAATTTATCTCGCCGGGTGCTGACGGCGGGTGATAAATGCGCACGGAATTTTAATTGCGGGCGCGTGACCCCCTGGCCGAGTGGACTAAGACACGGTCATCCATACTGGAGGACCCGGGTGCGAATTTATTAACCGTACACACTTGCTGTATAAATGTATTGCTGTACAATGTACATGTGCTATGCGCTTTACTCCGTCAAGGATAAAATGTTGTTTACGGTAACGAACATCGCGACCCGGGTAAGGGTATGGTGTCTAAGTTCCAAGTATGCAAATGAGGATTATGAGATTTATTCCATTGTTGAGTACTGGGTAGATGTGTGGTAGAGCATGACATTGTATTCAGTGAGATCATTTGCATATACACTTGAGACTTCTACACTATACCGCTACCAGGACCTGGGATCGAATCCAGTCGTCGGCGAGTCTGGTATTTCCTGCTAAATTTCGCCCATTTCCACCCCTTGATGTTTTTTCAACAATACCATCCCAAAAGTGCTAGGGTTATTATACACTTTTGTCTAGCATTACCATAACCCTTGCAGCCCTGAATCCCATGAAATCCCATTTGAAAACTATGCTGGCAGCACATATCGCCTCTAGTCTATCTCACCGGGTGCTGATGGCAGGTGATAAATGCACACAGAATTGTTAATTGCGTATAACGTGTGACCCCCTGGCCGAGTGGACCAAGACACAGTCAGCCATGCTGGAGGACCGGGGATCGAATCCTGTCGTCGGCAAGTCCGTTTTTTCCTGCTAAATATTGCCCATTTCCATCCCCAGATATTTTTTTCAACATTTCAATCCCAAAAGTGGTAGGTTAATGATACAAAGAACAAGATTAGATGGGGGAACAAATATGTCTCGAGTGCCTTCTTTAAGGCAAAAACAGAAACAGTCTGCCGAATAAAATTAGGTCGAATAGGCAAGAACTGGTGAAAAAACACACCTTCAAAATGATTCTCAAGTCCAGAAAAGCGTGCTGCTCCTTCCAAATTTCAGTAAAATTATCAATCTCGAGGGTTAAGTGCAACAAAGGGCTATCTGCATTTTTGGCCAATATGAGATTTTGGTATCAAAATAATCCGCACAAGATTAGGAACCTAATTTTCCTAATGATTTACAATGCACAACGTTCTATTGTAACAATTATAATCTTTTAACTTGTCAAAACCAAAAGGTGACAATGATGGGTACAAATCTTTAATTCACTTTTTCTCAAAATAGCCAAAATGCAGATAGCCCTTGTGTTGCACTAAACCCTTGAATTTCTTCATTCTACAATTTGAATTGAATACCCGCCCCTCCAAACCGTTCTGAAGATGAATCAGCACTTAGGTCCGGTTGGAACAAATTACAAACCATGTCTTGAGTATGTTTGATTGACGTTAAGTTACAGGGGAAATGCTGCAAGTTATCCCAAGATTATAATTTCCGCCAGTGGGGTTTGCAGGAAAAGTATACTGTTTAACATTTAGGGCTTATGCTTATCCAATAGAAAACCTGCAAGTTGTATAAAACTTTCTAACCAATCATGGACCTGCAATAATTATTGGGACAGATCCAAGGCAACTTTTATCCTATCACAGCATTGACCCTGGAAGGTTCAAAGGTTCATGATCCCAATAAGGGATTATAATTGACATTGACCCTGGATAGAGGGTGTTATCATAAATACTGTCTAAACTAAATTAGTGTTCATTAATCAAAACTTTGACATGTTGTTTCCTGTAAATCACATCGTAACATTGACCCTGGGGTCAATGATCTATATGTCACACCTTGGTAACATGGTAGATTTCGGTATGTTTGTCAAACATGATCATCTAAAAACCAGTTTTACATCACAAACTCGGTGGATTTTCTTCCTTTTTTGATATTGATTGTTTTCTAAAGATATTCGTACAGAAGATGTTAATGTACGAGGGGGTATCAAAAAGTTTTAGAAATCACCCAGAAGTGAAGGAGCCAGAAACTTTATTTTGATATGTAATCCTTCAGACATATTTACAAAGTCCCTGTGCAAAGTTGCACATTTCTCCCACTATGTATTACCTGTCCACAGACCGCCATTGTAGAGATCCTCAGATTGACCGCCATTTTTTTGCAGATTTACATTTCTGATCATAAATCGTACATTCCAAGTGACAGAGCGATACGATTCCTAATTACCTCAAAATCAAGGTTTTAGTGTGAATTTAGAGTGAAAATATAAACTGTCGTGATGTTTATTTTCACTCTAAAACCATGATTTTGAATCGTATCGCCCTGTAACTTGGAATGTATGTACGATTTATGATCAGAAATGTAAATCTGCAAGAAAATCTACTTTCAATTTTTTTTTCGATGTTGAGGGCGTTCACTTGAAAGATCACATAATATCAGGGTAATATACCTTTATTTCTCAGATTGCCTCAGATTGTGCTATTCCCAAAACAGCAATAGTTTTGACAGAAAGGGGTCAAAGGTCATTACAAAAAAGCTTGGTGACAATAAACTTATGGGTAACATGGGGTGTGCACAGATTGACCTCTAATGACCCCTATATGACCTTTGACCCTTTGTGTCAACACTTTAAACTATTTATTGCTGTTTTGGGAATAACACAATCTGAGGCAATCTGAAAATAAATCAATGGCGGTCAATCTGAGGATCTCTACAATGGCGATCTGTGGACAGGTATTAAAAAATAGGAGAAATGTGTAACTTTGCACAGGGACTTTGTAAAGATGTCTGAAGGATCACATAACAAAATGAAATTTCTGGCTTCTTCACTTCTGGGTGATTTATAAAACTTGTTGATACCCCTCGTAAATCATCATATATTAGGTAGTAGGAAAGGGATTGGTTATGGATTGATGCAGCTATAAACCTGTCATTGTATGTGGGACACGTATGGTTACCGGGTCAATGTACTTATTGTCACGTGCTATGGGGCACATTCGCCCTTTCATGATGGGGCATGTTCGCCCATGGGAAGTTACATGTTTAAGATTTTGTATAATTTCAAAATTGTAATTCGCCTCCTGTAGCCTATTTGTAATTAGAAAAGAGCTATCTGGAATGGAGTAGCACTACAATTAGAAGATGATGTTTTAAAATGTGGCATATATTATCATTTTAAAATTCTAATCCAGTATATTCCGCAAAAATGACCCCACCCTTACATTTTGAACTCCCTACATTTTTTAAAGAAAATCACATTGCATTACAAATGTGTATATCTTTTTGATAACTACTACTTTATGAAGTCGAATTATAAGCCCATGGCGAACTTGCCCCGGCCTATGGACGAACCTGTCCCAGGGTGGGGAAAGTGCACCATTTTGAGACACTGTCTTTATCCTTTACTCATCGTAGGCCTATAGGGTATTGAAATTGTGGTCGTATGTAGCCAAGATATCAATCTAAATGTCAACGGTGCAATCAATCTTTAAAATTGACGTCTCTATATAGCTCATTTCAAATGAAAATGTGGCGAACACTCCCCGCTCTCCCCTATTCTTTGGCAATTTCGGTTAACTTGAGTAAATTAAGACAATGTTAATTACTGGCGAGGGTGTGTGTGTCGATTTGGGGCAACTTAAAGGCGTTTCTCCAGTGAATGAGACATGGGGCGTGCAGATCAGGGATAGCACTGGATCCAAAATGTGAGGTCCCAAGTCTTTCCAATTTGAAACCTGACGCGTCACTATTAGAAAGTGAGAGGTCTAGGACGCGCAGACGCGTCAGAATGCGACCCATATGGGCGTGCTTAATGCCACATTGTGAAAGGGGCCATGGACCCCCTGGAGCCATAGTCCGGCCTCCATAGAAATACACGGAATGAAGCGTGAAACTAGTGTTGCGTGTAGAGATGAGTGCCCTATACCAACCTATAGTTTACTTTACACGGGGATGAAAGTTGAAACGGCGCGGAATAGTCTGCTTTTTCCTCATGAACAACACTATCTGGGAGGCCTACCGATAGAGGGCTCACTTATTGTTACCTCTTTCATCAGACGGCGCTATATATAGTCACGATTTTGCCCACAGATTTGCCAATTCGTATTGGTTTAACACGTAAACGCGGATATCCATCGACAAATTCTAAATATCACATTCCTATATACGGTACAACTAAAAAAAGTCCCGTCCAAGTATCCTTTCTTGTCATCTTCTCAATTTAAAATAATGTTCATGAACAAGTCCGGTAATTTAAAATTAGTCCAATTGTGGTTTTCAATAATTATTGTCAAGGTTCTCGGAATTCTGGAACATCTGGTCATCAGTAGTTCGGAATTCCGGTAAAAAAATGGCTAATTGTCCACATAATAAGTGTAATAGGCCGTGTTCCTCACTGTGCAGGAGTTCAGAATTCCGTCACCGTTTCTTATTTTATAGGCAGACATAACAGATGGTTTGGAATTCGGGAACTAATGTTATCCACGGTCCGGAGTTCTATAGACATTGTTTCTGATAAAAAAAGACCCCTCTAAATAAATATAGATGAGAATACAAAACTACAATCTATGTAGTCAAGTGTTGTTTTAAAAATGCACAATATTTTATTATAACATAGGCCTACCCGACGTTTCGGTCGAGAGACCTTGACACGGAGTGGAGGGTGTTTGACTACATTGTAGTTTTTATTCTCACCCCTAAATATAGGGTGTTTCGGCTCGTATACAAGGTGTCCCAGAGAAAACCAAATCCCTAAAACAAAAGGTTGTCAACCACACTGTATTGTATAAGACTTATAATTATGCGTGTCCTAATCAGTATGGGCGATTGCATTCCGATTGCACGACCGACCCATTAAAGGTTTCTTGTACCGTGAATACCAACAAATGTTGGGATTTTCTACCATTTGAACTACTACTTTAACAAATGTCAATGCCCTACTTTGGTTTTTAAATAATAAATATACACATTCAAATTGAAGGCCAGTGCAATCCCCCAGAACGAATGTTTGAAAATTCAAAGTGGGTGAATGGGAAGGATGGCATTTCTTTAGGTATATCATAGAAAGCATCAATTCCTCTTATTAATATAACCAAACACAGAAATATGTAGCGAGTCTTTACGCCCGTACAGCTCTCGGTTTTTTCTTCTTTCTGAGACACCCTGTACCATGCGGTTGACAGGCTGTTACAACTTACAATGTATTACTAATAACAACAGTGCGATCAACTCAGCAGCAAATGTCATGTTCAGGAAGTTTGAATGAGGTAATTGATTATTTAATTTACATTTAGTGTGAAAAATTTAAAAAAAACGCGTGGATTACATCATGATAATGCGTTTGATCACCAGAGTTCAATTGTGGGACAGTAAAATACAATGTATGAATGTCAATCATGATTTGTCTTTTGAACATCTGTGTTTTGGATTTGAGCTGCCATCTTGTTGGGAATAGTGTTTACGATTTTCAGAAAGAAGACACACCTGTTTCATGGTATACGTAGGCCAATTTGGTAACACGGTTCATTTATGAATTGGACATCATGCACCGATTCAACTGAATGTAGTCCGTTGTGCATGGCTATGGGATGGATAACCTCACAATGAGTATAATACATAATAATTACGGATGGATGGATTTTATGTAACTGATTGGACCTGCGAAAAAGAGGGTCCAAATATAATACATAGGGGTCCCAGAATGACCTTATGTCGGGGAAGTGCATTTATTAAGCTATGAATGCCATTGTTATTAGTCAGATGGTTTATGATTCATCATCTATATTATACATGTATTTATACATAATACTTTCTTAAGCGGCAGTTGATAGTTTTATCAATGTTATCATTAACCAAACGATAATTTTGGGTTCTCAGAAAATATCTAATAAAAATATGGATATTCGTTCGAAGAACATTAGGGTTTTGCTTGTGTTTTTTTCCGTGTTGTATATAAAGTGTAAATAAGTAAAAAAGCATTTCCCCGGCTGAATAATCGTTGAATTGAAAGGGTCGATTTTCAATTTTGTGTGAGCATCATGAACTAAAAGGAGCGGGTCTTAAGGGCATATTTTATGCCAGACGACGATGGCCACGCGATTTCATCGTTCCAATATGGCAACGGGAGTGCGCCATTTTGAAATATTTTAGACAGTCATCGCCCGGTTAACGATGATGAAAATAAGTTTAAAAATAGCATTAAACAATGGAGTTTGTTAGCCAACTCTAACGGTTTTGGATTGGAACAAAATTCTTCTAATTATGATGAATTTTTCAAAATGATATATAAGATTACACACTAAAAAATCTTAAAAATACGGGGTCAAAATTCAACCACAAAAGGGTCATTTTTAACCCCGCTTACTGAGTCAACTATGCACCGACTAAAAAAGGGTCAAATTTGACCCCGGTGATCTAGTGAAAAATTTCACCCAAATTGTGGTTAAAAATGACTATCCTTGGGGTCAAATGACTATATTTCTCTCTGACTATATTAGGGTCAAAAAATGACCATATTCAGGGGTCATTTTGATAACGGTATATCCCGATTAGCAAATGACCCCGGAACGTGGTTGAAAATGACTATATTTAGGGTCATTCATGACTAGGGTCATGCATGACTATATTTAGGGTCATTTAAATATGACCCTTTTAGGGGTCATTTTAATATGATGCCAAATTACCCCGACAGTGGTTGATTTAACCACAAATAGGGTTAAATAAAACTGACCCCGTAAGAGGGTCAATATTTTGACCCCGTCGTTTTTAGTGTGTAACATTCGCGATTAGGTGTTATTCCAATAATACGAATTAAAATTTAGGATTCGCGTGCCCACCGTCGTCTGTACATATTATGCGATCTTTTCCAGGGGACGCCCTCTTGCAGATGTACAATCATAGATCATGAATATATTCTGATTTACAGAGGGATACGATTCCAAATTTAGAGCGAAATTTAGAGTGAAAATAAAATGTCCTGCATGCTAGCAGGACAGTATATTTTCACTCTTTAAACCATGATCGTATTGCTCTGTAACTAAGAATATATTATGATTTATCAGAAATGCAAAATCTGCAAGATAATCTGCTTTCAAAAAACAATCAAGGATAGAGGGCGTCTTCTGAAAAGATGCATAATAGGCACCGTTCAATAAGATTTATGAATCTACTATATGATACAACCAATATGGTTAGAAGCAAATTACATAATATCTTTAAAAGTATCAAAACGTGTAAATTTAACACGTTTTGATCTACTTTTTTGGGTTTCAGCAATGTAAAGAAAAAACACAGAGGGATTTCATAACTAGTATAATTATAATAGCAAAATTGTCAATTATATAAATTTAGATATGGGAATCATCCCAATCTTTTATTTCTTTTCAAATCAGAATTGAGATTCAGAAAATTAATTGACATTTAAGTAGCATCAATTTACATTGATCAGTTGATTTTGCGTATAACAACGAGATGTGTAACTTGAAATTATATTATATTTTGAAGCTGCATATCAATCATAAAGACATGATAGAAGAAACAAAGAATAGTAAGAATATGTAGGTTTGTAATTTAAACTGAACATGTTTGATTTGATATAATGTATGATTATGATAGAAAAGAGTGGCGATTTTGTAATCATGAAGAATTTGTAACTGATGAAGGAATGGTGATTAATAAACTTAACAGATAAAAAACACACCATGCATGGGAGCCTTCATTGAAGCACTACTGAAGTCCTCTAGTTTAGGAAGATGACTTGTTGGAATAAAGTAACTTTTGCACATGCATCATTTCTTCTTTCCTCATCGTATTATACTTTACTTTACCAGCTCAGCAGCTCTATGTGCTCCAACAAATGTCCAAAGTCTTTGAGCTGTTACCAGACAATATGGTTAGCGTGGTTAGAGATGATGCGTAAGGTGGAGATATCGGTAGCACTATTTCGAATACGGAGTACCATTGATTACTAAATAGATCGGTATATATAGTTAAGGTGTCATGTCATGTTCAAAGGTTTTCACTATATTTTGGCCAATATAAGCCTATACCCGTATTTATGAGATACCATGGTGTCGTGTTGAACCATATCTGCACGCATAATTCCTATCTGATTAATACCGGATAATAGATCCTACTTAAGATTGATAAGATGACACAGGCAATAATTATATAATATCAATAACAATTTTATTTTATAGTAAAGTATAAACGATGGAACTGGTCAGTACTAAACTCCTCGCTGCTCTTTCAATATTCACGCTAGCCACCCTTTCTGCTCTCATACCGCTTAAACTTGCCAAAAAGCTTCACCTTCATCAGCGAGACAATCGATATCGTTTGCGCCGAACTCTATGTGGGCTCAACTGCTTCGCAGGTGGTGTCTTTTTGGCAACGTGTCTTCTAGAGTTGCTTCCGGATAGTCGACTAGCTCTGAAAGAAGCATTGAGCGAATGGCCAAGTGGCGGAGATAAGGCCATTCTTCTTAGAGACAAACCGGTCACAGAAGTTCTGGTGATATGTGGATTTCTCTTCATTTTGATCATTGATCAATGCACGCAGAACTGTAAAAGTTCAACCGTGGTGAAAAAGTTAGACTTTGAAGTTGAGAAATGTGATGACGAATCAGACACAGAGTCGGAAAGTAACATGTTCATCATTCCAGATGCGACTGAAGTAGCATTGATACCCACTAGAATGCACACGCAGAAAGACCATCTGCATCATCATCATCACCAGCGACAAGAAACCCAATCTTCTTTCCTATCGTTCGCACTGGTTCTTGCCTTATCAGTGCATTCCATATTCGATGGTCTAGCGATTGGTTTGCAACCTATCCCGTCTCTTGTCTTCCAGGTTGGTGTGGCCATTGCTATCCACAAGACAATTTTCGCCTTCAGTCTTGGCGTCCAGTTAGCCAGCTATCACCAGTCAATGTCATCCTCCGTCATGTATCTCGCATGCTTTACGCTGTCGTCTCCGCTTGGCATTATACTCGGAGTAGTCTTTGATACTGTTGCAGCAGAGTTTGCTTGGCGTACTCTTCTTACTGGTCTTCTCCAGGCTTTGGCGACAGGAACGCTTATGTATGTGACATTTTTCGAAGTTCTATCGAAGGAACTTGTAAACTCCAGAAAATCTCCAGTCTTGAAAATGCTTTGTTTGATTCTAGGAATAACCGTTGTTTTTGGAACGCTTTTTATGAGAGAATAGTGCTATCATCTGATCATGAATGTCATGTCAGGAATTTAAGTACTCGTTTTACATTTGAGACCTGTCATCACGAAATGAGAGTTAAGTCGGAAAATTTAATTTTGAGGTTTGTCCAGATTCAGAATTCAAGCTTTAATTTGATATGCAACATGTCATAATTTCTCAATGTTTTCCTGGTCAAAAATCAAAATTTAAATTGAAAAATTTCTTTGTTTTCTATTGATTTGTGGCATGTTCATTGGACCATATCTCCTAATGCACACTGGCGACTTAACGCTCATTTTGTGGTGACAGGTCTCATTTGCGAAGACTCAAAATTTAAAACTTGAAACTTTCTAATAAAGGGGCACTGAGAGATTGCAGAGAAAATTAAATTTGGAAAAAATGAATTGTTTCAATATTTAGATATTAAGGTACGTATAGGAACCCTGAATGGTAATAATTTATGGGAAAATGGTTAGAATGATGGCGCTAGATAGATATTCGGTTGAATCCATTTTTGTAGCGAGTGATGCTGATAATTTCGATGTCATCTACATCTAAATTACCAAATCGCGCCAAAGCATAAAGGGCAATACGGCACTGTGGACAGTGTTGTGGTCATAATGCTGTTCCCTCAAGCGTGTAAAGACAGTCCAGTCCCTTCGACCGTTTCGTTTGTTGATAAACATTGATGTCACCCCCATCTAATATTGGTCCCTGACTCCTGATTGAATTGCGTGCCAAATCAGTGTTGAAGTTTGGCAGTCGGAAATTATTAGAGGACCATTGTGTATAAGCGTGAATCATGTTAATTTTAATCAAACAACTGGCGAAAATATTTGGGAGAAGGTTGTTGTAAAACCTGTACATGAAGATAGCTGTGTGGAGTTTATGAATATCATATATCATGTATATAGTGAGACTATTAAATGAGGCAAATAGAGGTGGTGTGTGTGAGCAAGATATTTTTTTATTTGAACGGATACGAATGATCTTCTTTTGTTTTAGATGAATGCAAATAAGGTTGCAATTATTTTGATCTGCCCAAATCATATTACAATATAGCTAGGACATGTGGTAAAACTTAACTATTATAAAGGGAATATAAAGATACGTACTATGCGGTAACAAAATTCCAGATAATATTTAGAGACAATATTTCTGATATAAATGGTATGTTGCAACATGCTTCCAAGTAAGAGATTCGTCGAGATTGACACCTAAAAATTTGATGCAAGCAACTTTTGAAATAGGAGTATTGTCAATGTTTATTTCCGGGTGATGATAAATACGATTGCTATACCTGTTCTTAAAAATCATATATTTTGATTTGTTTATTCAGTGATAATCTATTTGCCTTCAGCCAGTTACAACAACATCAACAAGTAGGCCTAGTTCATGGTTTATAACGTGAATGAGATGAGGAACATTTTTGTGAGAAGCCAATAGATTAGTATCATCAGCATAAATTATAAAAGAAAAACCCTTAGAGGATTAAACAATGTCATTTAAATATATTATAGTTCTTGAACCACTCGAAGGTGATGCTACGAATACCATAGTGAGAAAGTTTATCAAGAAGAATGTCATGGTTTATTGTGTCGAACGCTTTCGAGAGGTCCAGGAAGATACCAACGGAAGCATGGTTATTGCTATCAAAATCGGTTACAATTTTATTGTAAGCTTCCATAAGGGCCATAAGAAGAGCGAACTGAGAAATGTGCAGTAAATTTAATTTAGAAATAAAATCATAATAGTCTATTGTTAACACGTTCACTGATTTTGGAGAAAACGGGAAGAACATAAATGGGCCTGTATGATGGTCATTAGCATTATAAATGGGAATGACTTTTGCAATTTTAAGTTTGGTGTACACACCCGGGAGCAAGAGACAAATTAATAATGTGGATAAGGGGATCCGCAATAATATTACGAACTGATTTAACTATATGTCCGGTTTAATTCATCAAAACCACTATCTAGTACCTGATTTGAAAGAATGCAAATTTTGATAATTTCATCATTATCAGTTGGGGAAAAAAATAGGGAATTATTAGGAGAATTAATATTCTTAAGAAAATGATTATGATCAAGGTTGGTGGTCTGGATTTTGCGGGCAAGATTCGGGCCAACATTCGCAAAATAATGGTCAAATTTATTAGCAATTTAACAGAGGGATCCGTGTAAGAGCGAGATTATCATCATAGAAGAATGAAGGTAGGTTACAATTAGTCTTGCGACCGAGGATGTCATTAAGAATATTCCAGGTAAGTTTAGTATTATTTTTGCTAACAGGCATCTAGTTTATTAGTAAAATAGCTCTTTTTGGAAGTTTTAATGAGGGTACCATTTAAAATCAGCAGAACATTTCAGTTTAGAAACAATTGTCAAATATTGTAGTGTATTTCGTGTAAGGTTCAAACATTTCTAGAGCCTTTCAAAGGAGTGGAGCCTGGACTAATGGCATGCATGGTATTAAATAGCAAAATCAAAATACTGTATATAAACATGAATATGTATACCATAGTAAATTAAAATGGTATGGTATACATACCATAGTAAATTAAAATGGCGCAAATGAATGCTCTGCACATTCTTTATGTAATATACATGATGTAAACGAGAAACTGGTTTTCGTGCTTATCTAGTTTATTGGCCTTAGCAATAACAACACTTGAAGCACGTACACTCATAAAACTAGGGGACTAACCTCAACATTTAACAAGCACACAGAACTTTAATCGTAAAAGGCGGTATAATTTGAAACGCTAGGGGACATTCAAACGTTCGCACATACTTGCTAAACTTTTATCAAATATTATAAAGTCCTCGGCAAAGTTATACTTTGCAGACACAGCACCCTACGAGGTGTTTTCCTCCAAGCGATGCAAAGAAAATAAATAGATTTTGCCAGATAAGAACACGCTCCTACAACCTGCTAACGAACTGTTGTTGGTACAGGAGGGGCGCCACTCTTAATACACTTTTGTACCTGACTAAAACTTGTTTTGACCAGAACTGCAGGCGAAAACTTTTGTGGGTATAAAGTATATACAAGGGAGAAACGGTTTCGTAAACAAGATTTGATATGACAAATAATGCCCTTTTATTTTAAAGATAAATCTGGTATTCCTATGACAACTTATCTATACGGTATCCCTCTCTCTCTCCACGCGGCTACAGTGTGTATCAGAATGATATAAACCGGGTTTAAATTTAAAAAATATATTAAACAAATAGTGTTTCAAATATATACACTTGCGATATGATGGTGGAAACGTTTCTTGTACATACTTATTATTCCGTTAATTTAATTGAGATATCTCTTTTTGTTCCGCTGTGACAAGACATAATCGAAAATCGATGAAAAACGTATTCATATTTTGGCTCACATAATTCATCTTTATAGCTATTCTCTCTAGCACCACAGTACCAGCATTTCAAACAATGAACCCCACACCAGGGATACTATTAATTTTGGGATAGGAAAGTCCTATACTAACACACGTAGCGAAAACGGGGCCGTTTACATAAATTATATAAATTATGGTAATCATCGGAATGTGTCATTGACCGGCGTTGAACGCGTTTAACAGTGTTTAACCAGGTTTAACGTAATATTTGGTCAGCATAGGTTTGAGGGCGTTGTGGATTTACACAGACGACGGTGGCCACGCGTAACCTAAATGTTGAATACGTAATGAATAAGGTGAATAACACGTAATCGCGAATGTTAAGGTCATGTTTTTTATACTGGGTACCCAAAAAAGGTGGATCTGTTACATTTGCACTACATATTATTACTTTGCATGCATATATTTTGGCTATTCTTTATCACACATACTTAAATTTGGTCTTATTTTGATGAGAAAGTATTTGGCCTTTATTTTAAAAAGAAAAATATAAACTACCATGGTTCTGTTATTTACAATAGTTCGTTAAACCTAATTAGTCAGGGGTGGAGGAGTATGCGGAGGAGGAGTATGTGGAGGAGGAGGAGTGCATAGTTGAACAAGTATGGTGTAATATATACATTGGGCAAACATAAAATGCACTGGTTTCACTCTTGTCTTGGTACAATTCTATATTGAAAACATAACATTATTGAAGTATATTTGAATTAAGAATATAATTAGTTAATTAAGGAATCATTAATTAGCATTAAACAAGAAGCTCAACAAATTGTTAAGAAACGTAAGTTGGTCGCAGTTTGCAAATGTATGCAAACATTTGCCTGCACCAAACGGTCCATTTTAAAAGTATAGAAAGGTTGAGGTACCCTTTTGAATAAATAAATTTAACTATTTAATTAAAAATTAAAAGAAGATATGTAATTAACCTCATGTATTCTGTATTGTCTGGATGTTAATTAGCACATTTTGTTAAATGCGTTTGTGTGGTGTTATTACTTGTTTTTAACTGTCGTGTTACCAAATAAGTAAAAAACTGCTGGTTTTCATCAAGCTTGTAAACTCAGGAGAATTATTAAATTCTTAGGAATGCAACTGACCTGACCTAGTATAGGATGACCAGCATAAGCAGTTTGCCAATCAACATTGGATCACCCTATATGTTGAATACAACTTAAAACGAAAACAATATATTTCAAACTTAAATCAGACTCTTGAAATTTGAATACTGGGTTCAAATATTATGGAAACTAACCTAATTTGTTCATTTGAATGTGCTTTGCACATCATGAAGGTACAAGAAGGATGAACGCAATTAATTGTATGCCACTAAACATGTGCCATTGGGAAAATTTGAGTCACCCTGTAGTTAAAGGGCCCCTTTTTATTGAACATTATTTGGAACTCATACCACTTTAAGCATTTGCCACATCAAATTGGAATGTAAAATCATGTTTCAGATGCAAATTTAAATTCATTCAATTTAATGATTTGTGGATAATCATGTAGGCCTATACCTAAATTAATGTTTCAAACACCCTATATGTTAGAAAAGGGTGACTTAAAATCAATCAATGTTCATGTACATGTTATTGATGCATTTTTATTTGAAATCTACTTGAATGTTGTTAAAATACTAGTCTTTGTATGTATGTAGTAATAGAAGCATTTTTCCGGAACTAAATAAACAAATCTTTAGACACCCTGTATGTAGAATTT
Organism: Ophiura sarsii; assembly: GCA_035610835.1. Classification (NCBI taxonomy): domain Eukaryota; kingdom Metazoa; phylum Echinodermata; class Ophiuroidea; order Amphilepidida; family Ophiuridae; genus Ophiura; species Ophiura sarsii. Next base: position 62,614,035 of record CM069452.1, read on the forward strand.
TAGATTCGTAATGACATTTAATTTGCATATGTCTGGATGGGTATTTTATTAAACTACTTTAAATCTGTACTGAACTTTTCTCTCATCACTTCATATACATAGTGGAAGTAATTATTGTATCCCTTCTTTTTTAGAAGATTTTGCTTGTTACACCCTGTACAATTTCGGACCACCCTGTATAATCAACTTGATTGTATGCTATTTGCATCCGTTACAGTATATGCTTTCAGAATATGTATACTTTTACCAACTTTAAATGTAAACTTTTTCAGATATAATGCATAAACTGAAAAAGGAACCTAATTTATGGAAAAAGGGACATGTAACACAAATTGTACCCAGTATAAAAAACATGACCTTAATCTTATCATTTTGACAAATTCATCATAATTAGATGACTGTTAAAAATAATTCAAAATAGTGCACTCCCGTTGACATATTGGGTCGTCTGAGAGACGGCGGGCCAGCGTCGTGTCGTCTGCTACAATCACTCCTGATCAGTATAGCGCCACCAGTTCTATGCTGACCAAATTTTCATTTAAAAGTGGACCCGATCGGCAAGCTCACTGGCACACCCCTGCCCACACCTCATAAGTTATATTCAAAACTCCCGCCAAAGAAAGAAAGGTTAAGACCACTCAAGCTAAACAAACCCTACCCTGCAATCAATCAAAGCTTTGTTTTGTATGCACACAACAATAGATTGTTATCAAAAAGCCAGTGTCAATAAGAAGAGGGTGCAATAGTAATGCAAATAACATTTCAGAAATAATTTAATGTTTAAAAGGGTTTTAAGGTGAAAGTGAATGAACGTGACTTTATAGACGAATGTGAGGGTATAGAAAATATCGATAGCGTGCTTGGGTGGGCTCATCAAGACTCGTGTTAAGTACGATGGTAGCGTATTATAAGTATGATAAATGAATTTTATGTCACAAATAGTAATTGATGGGTAGATATTGATATAGCTATTGTTGTTATTGTCCAACTCTGTACTATCTTTGCGCTCTACAGCGAGTCTCAGAATAATGCATATCGGGAAGGGTGCATTCATTTGAGCTATCAATACCATTATAATTGGTCCGAATGCTTATGATTTTAATACTTACAAATATCTAGCTTTCTTAGGAATTTAGAAATTTGGAAATCGAACGTTTATGTTTTTTGTTGTTATTATGGTGGATTCCATGTTTTACCAAAATAACCTTTTGAAACTCGTAAAATAATTGACCATGTATACGACACAAAAAGCTCAATTTAAATGATATGCAGGTAATTTGCTGTTTTCTCTTTTAATTTCCACTACATAGATAATCAAGAGTTTGTGTTGTTTTATGAAGCAATATTTGAATGATATGGGGTAATTGTTCAGCTTCAGTGATCATGGTGATTTACTTCATATTTTCTTAAGAAGCAGTATAAAGTTTGGTGTGAATGTTATCAATTAAAATACGCCGTATAGGGACTTTAAGATTTTTCATAATGGATCATTTCGCCAAAAATCTACTATCGTGACAAAAAAGTCTGTATTTTCCATCAGAAATGTCCGATTTTGAAAATCTAAAATTCCTAAGAAAGGTGGGCATTTGCGCAAGATATATAAAAGGTTCATACCGTATTACCTCGGTATAGATCATTCTACGACACCCTGTAGGCTATAGTAGTTTTACCATTATTATACAAAACGGATTTTTAGAAACCTTTCCCAACTTTCAAATTCTTAATTAACGCAGCAATTATGCCAATACTAGGCATGTTTGTACTTATTTTATTCTCATGGTGATTCCAAATTATTTGATATGAAAATAAAAAATGTTGACATTTTTGAAACATTTTGTGACATTTTGGAATGTCGTCTCCAGATGCGCGCCTGCCACGTGGAAATGGTTTAGACAGTGCTCCATCATCAGCACCCTCAACTACATTAGCTTAAATTGATGTTTTAAGCAGTATATATTTCTATAGGCCTATTGAACTTAATTTAAAATAATTTGAATGAAATTATGGTATAAATATTCACTTCTTAAATGTGGTTACGCGGTTTGATATTATTTTCTTCCACCCCCATTTTTTTCTGATCAATATTGGGGTTGAACTTGTTTAATGTGAATATGTATGGGCACCCCCTGTTCACAGATTGTAAATGATACGTTGTTTATAACACAATAATCTGAAGTGCAATCGGCAATTTTGGCAGACGTGACGGAGTTACATTTCGAGAATGTTATGGGACGAACAATGCACTTGATGAAACTTTGTCGGACCTGCACTAACAATATTTCTTTCTAGATCGACTCGATCGGACGACATTAGCCTATACCCAGTCATTTGGTCATACTTTTGTAAGTATCACAACATTTGTATTATTATAACAAACAATTTTAAGTAGGTGGACTTAAATTAATTTCTTTATTATAAGTATATGCTCATTATTAATCGTTGACAAAGTGCTACTATATTACACCGTCGCATATGTAATTAACCGCTTTAATTCAAGAGCACTTTTGTATAATTTACTCTAGCGGCAGATATTATGATTAGTAAAAATAAAATTTCTGAGATATACATGATGAGCATGTTGTGGTGATTTCCCCGTCGTATGTCCCTAAGTATACGTATATGGCAGGTATTTTGCACAATGAAAGAGATAAACCTGTTTGTTTTTTATAAATGCCCTTTTATTATTATTATTATTATTTCGGCGACAAATCTGGTTTATAATCAAAAACCTTGCTTTTCGAATCGATAAACCAGTCGATAAACCTGGTTTATCGATTCGAAAAGCTAGGCAAGAGCCAGAGTGCGACCAGATGAGATTATACTTTTCTGATGCATTGGGAGATCGCAAAGTGTCCAAATTATCGACACTTTGCGATCCCACAGTGCATCAGAAAAGGATAATAAATTGATTTGTACCTATTTGCGATAAACCTTATGTAGGTGATGAATATGTATGAGGTTTTACAATTACAACGTCATCAAATTGCTGTCTGCGGGTTGAACTCGGGTTGAACTTCTATTAATTTAATAGTATAGGCCTAGTGAGCTAAAAACTATTTAATATATAAATAATTAACTATTTAACAAATATTTTTGGGGAAAAAAGGCCGAGAAGCTCCAAAGTACTGAAAGTATATGCCGGGGTATATGCAAATTTAAATAATTGATTACCTTATAAATTAGCTACTTAATTAAGTTAATAACGCAATATAGATTAATTATTAGAAATAAATAAATTAATTTGTTGAGTACTTAAAGGGTCACAAAGTAGTGTTGATGATTTTTTATAAATTAATTTACTTCAGAATTCAAGATGAACATTAAAAATTACCATTATTGTTGTTTTACTCACAAAAACACAGCAAAACTTGATTAAAACAATACCATCGCTATTAAATGTATTGAACCTTTTCTTAAAAACGCCCTCTATGTATGTTGAACAAAGAGGGCTGATTTGTCTTAATAATCGATATAGGCCGGTGTAAGTTCATACATAATGTAGCTATATACATGTATTGTAAAAATATACAAATCCCAGTTTTTATCATAATTGAGGGCGCAGCCTCCAACACATCTTGTCATGCCCCTTTAATCAATTACTACAAGGCGGTCAACTTCGAAGACGTAGCCTCATCAATATTCAAATCAACCTACCTGGCCCTGTGTTGTACAGGGAATCCCATCATTTCGGCGAACATTTTTTCCCTGCTTCCCCTCAACACGCTTACATTACTGTATTACTACGCGCGCACACGAAGACGTAGCTATATCATGTATATTCCTCCATTGCAAAAAGAAATGTACGAACGGTATATAATTGTAATGGAATCGGGCGTATAAAACGGGCTATTTTTGAATGACTCTCCCTGCAGCACGCGTGATAAATAACGAGAACCATATACATAGAGGGCGTTTTTAAGAAAAGGTTCAATAAATAGCGATGGAATTGTTTTAATCACGTTTTGCTGTGTTTTTGTGAGTAAAAACAACAATAATGGTAATTTTTAATGTTCATCTTGAATTCTGAAGTAAATTAATTTTTAAAAAACCCCACTTCAACACTACTTCGTGTACCTTTAAGTACTCAACAAATTACTTTATAGTTATTCTAATGATTACTCTATATTGCGTTATTTACTTAATTAAGTAGCTCACTATTAAATTAATAGAAGTTAAACCCGAGTTCAACACGCAGCAAAGCAATTTGATGACGTTGTACCTCATAAATAGTCATCACCTACATTTAGGTTTATCGCACATAAGTACAAATCAATTGTTTATCTTTTCTGATGCATTGTCGGATCGCAAAGTTTCGATCGATAATTTGTACACTTTGCGATCCCAATAAGCAAGGTTTTCGATAAAGCAGGTTTATCGGTCGATAAACCAGGTTTGCGAAAAAACAGGTTTATCGCTTTCATTGTGCATAATACCGGCTATATAGTCGTGTGCAAAGAAGTTGTTTTAACATATTGTTTCATAAATTGTAAAATAAATCATTTCATTTATTCATTCATGAATAGGCCTCACTTTACAACATGTTCAACACTTATAGAAAGTGACGATTAAATAACAGCCAGAGGAAAAAAAACATTAAAAATAAATACAAAAACCAACAACCAGGAAACATGCTGCACATTCTACATTCTTCCTGTACTCTGGAACCTAAAATGCTATCCTATCGTAAGTTCCGCTTAAACAATGTTTTTGCACCGTCCACTAAAATATTATCAAAGGCTTTAAAATGCCCGCACTTCGATATGCCAAAATTATCAAACTTATTCCCTTATTTGTTGTCTTAGTTCCTATATACCAGGCATTCTCAACTGGTGGCGCGCGCGACACTTGTGGCGCATCAAGGCATCCTAAGTGGCGCGAGAGTGGTTACAATTTGTTTGTTTTTAAAAATCATATCATAATATAGCCACATTTCATAGGCCTATGACGGTCAGATGTATTATATAAATAAATATAGCAATTTTTCTCGCGCTACGCGCGCATTTTTTCCCCAAAGAGTAATATTAGTTATTTAATGCTGTCTACATATATGTTACAATATTTTGAAATTAATGTTTAATATAAAGGGAATTTTGCCATCGTAAATTCTAAAAAAATACATGTATGACCAAGTGGAGCTTCAACAAGTTGGTTACTAAAATGTGGCGCATCAGTAAATCTAGTTGAGAAAGCCTGCTATTATACCATTTCAAATTGAGATCGAAAATCTTCGGAAAAACAGGTCACGTGGAGTAGGTGCGTAGTGCGTTCTTCGCAACAGTTGATCGCATTCATAGCATTGGTTGTCCGCCTAGTGGTTTACTATGTATGTTTACATACACGCGTATGTCAAGCTTAATGTAAAATAATTCGATAAACTGTGTTTATCGAGCGAATAACATAGTTTATCGATAAACACTGTTTGTCAAATTGAAAAACACTGTTTTCACTCGAAAAACCGAGTTTATCAATAAACTGAGTTTATCGATAAACACCGTTTTTCGCTCGAAAAAACAAAGTTTATCGATAAACTCAGTTAAACTGAGTTTATCGAGATTAACTATGTTTTTCGCTCGAAAAACATAGTTTATCGATAAACTTAGTTAATCGAATTGAAAAACTGTGTTTATCGATAAACTCAGTTTATCGATAAACCGAGTTTATCGATAATTAACAATTTCGCTAACATTATAAATTCGATTTTATTAATTCTACAGACACGAACAAACTCCCACCGGACAGAGAATCATGCAAGTGTTTATTTTCCTGATATTACTTTGCGGGGTTCATTTGTCATCATGTGCCAAGGCAGTTGTTGAGGGAGAAGAATCTACACGTCCGTCTGGACCGAAGGGTAGTGGAGGTAAATGCGGCGGCTGCAACTGTCAAAATGGCCGCGATGGAATCCCCGGTGTACCAGGTCTTCCAGGCTCTCCAGGGAATAACGGAATGCCCGGTCCCCAGGGAGACAGAGGGTTATCAGGAGTGTGTGATCTGAGCGCATGTTCCTCAGGACGTGTCGTTGGTGGGGCTCAGTTAGCGCAACAAGGTTTAGGGCCAGGGGGCCTAGCTGGACCGCCGGGACCACGGGGCCCTCCGGGGAAAGCAGGACCACCAGCATCTCCTGGAGAGCCCGGACCCAAGGGAGCTCGTGGAAATCGTGGGCCACCGGGAGAAACCAGGTTCATTGAACCTCCTCTTGGAGGTCGTGTTGAGCTGCAACAACCCACTGTCCAGGTACCGCGTGTTGCTTTTAGCGCAGTGCGAAACATGGTGATATCCGGTGGCTCGGGAACCATCATGACGTTTGAGGACGTCATGACCAACGTGGGGAACCACTTCACCGCTTCCGGAAAGTTCGTCTGCGGGGTCGCCGGTACGTACTACTTCGCTTTCAGCATCCAGCGGCAAGCGACGACTCTTAATCCTCACATATCTATGCGAAAGAACAACGTCATCGTGGTTTCCGTGTACAATAACTATGCTGGGTCTCGAGATCAAGTCAGCAATTCGGCTGTTATTCATCTGGACGTTGGAGATGAGGTGTGGCTGGCCCTGAGCAGCGCTAGCAACGGAGCTCTAGGTGATAGTTGGCGGTATAACAGCTTTTCGGGGTTCTTACTCTTCTCAGATTAATCCTTTGAGATTTCTTCCAGAACATGAAAGACTTCCATTAGAATATTAAATATTTCTTCCAGAACGTCGAAAACTTCCACCAGAATATCCAATATTTCTCTCAGAACGTCAAAAACTTCCACCAGAATATCAAATATTTTTTTCTAGAACATCAACAACTTTTACCAGAATATCAAACATTTCTTCCAGAACTTAAAGACTTCCACCAGAATATCTTTCTTCCAGAATATCAAAGACTTCCACCAGAATATCAAATATTTCTTCCAGAACTTGGAATAGATCTTCCAGAACATAACATCGACTTCTTTCAAGAACACCAAAGACCTCTCACAGAACACCTAAGATGTCTTCTATAACATCAAACATTTCTTCCAAAACGACAAAGATTTGTTCCAGACCGTCAACATTTTTTGCTAAGGATAAGACTAAAGCATTTGAATTTTACCTAAACGCTTGTGGTCCATAAACACTTGTGTTGCATGCCTTTAATCATTAATCTTCAGATTGACTCACCGAGCATAAAATGCAGAGTTTAAGAGGTCGATGCTGGACAGAACATGCACTGTACATAATATTAAATAGCTTGTGCTTAGGCCATGAAAATACACCTGGTGGGGCATTGCGTTTTGTTTTGTTTTGTTTAGTATTATTTTTTTTAATGTTCAGCAATTTTCGAAATTTTCAAACATTTAAAAACAAATTACAAACATTTTAAAAGCATCATTTTAGACCAAGAAAAGAAGATCTATCTCGCATACCCGCGCGCGTGCGCATAAGCATATGAAGTCTTTTTTGCCGTATAACCCTACGCAATGAGCCCAGTTCTGGGCTTCTGTTTTTCTAGTTGTCCGAAAAATATTGGGAAAAAAAATTGGCTCCAAAAGGGAAAAAAGTGGGCAAAAACACAATACAAAAAAAATGCGCATTTAGCATGCTATTTTTGAGACAGACCTTCTTTTTGGGGGCTTTATTTATGAGAATTTGAGAGAAAAAAATGGGTCGTTCGGGCCCGTAGAAGTAGAACAGGGGTGGCCTTGTCATCATAACATGATATTATTTTAATGGTTATAACACTGCTATTTGCCAAAGCTCATAGTTTTTGCTATATATATCGCACAATAAAAAAATGGGATAATGCATTGGTTGTTTAGCTTGATTCGTATCATTGCTCTATTGTCTACACCCCTCAAATCAATCGCATAAACATTTCCTGTATTTCGTGATATGTTAAATTAAATATCGTGTTGCATAGGCCTTATTAATTATATCACATTTGTCGCGAACAATTGCTCAGCCATCAGCTATCTCATTTGACAATGTCATGAATGTGGAGGTCTCAATCTGAATGTGCCAAATCACCAGTACATACGTGCTCTCGTTAGAACATTACCCTGTTTAAAGGAGGTGTCCAGCAACTTCAGCAAGCATAACATTGTGCATTATATCTTAGAAAAATAATGACTTAGCCCAAATCACGTAGTTCATAGAACAAAACATCATACTTATCACAAAAACGAATAAAAAATTGCCATATTTCAACATCTCTTCTTTTGTTAATATTCGCGGTAGGCCTATCACTTACGTCATGGTTATTGGTGCTCAAATTTGCGCAAGTGCATTGTACAGGCCTAACTATGATTTGATTGATACCGGGACTTTCGATCGCCGCGAATTTTAAAAATTGCATGTTGAGAGATGGAAGTATTTTTATTAGTTTTTATAATGAGTATGTTTTGTTCTATATCTACGCAATTTGGGCTCGATAATTATTTTTAAACATAAAATGCACAATGTTGTGCTTGCTGGACACGTCCTTTAATTGAGCATCTCTCGAAACCGTGGTTGTCAATGTTAAAAGGTCCTGTCACATATTAGCGAATAGAGCTAACACGTGTGCCCGATGTTTTGGACATATGGGTGTACGTTCATGTAAGCTGTCATTCGCTCGTGACATATTTGGTATACGTTGTATTCGCTGGTGGTTCACTAGGGGTTCGCAGTGGTGCGCTGGGGTCTAGGATCTTATTGCGCATATTTAAAATGTTGCAAGAGTGACAACGTAGTGATCAATACGTTGTCACCCGCTCAAAATTTGAAATATGCTCAAAAATATCCTAAACATACCAGCGCACCTCTACGAGCCCTAACGAATACAACGTATGTAAAATATGTCACGAACAAATGAAAACTTACAGGAAAGTACACCCAAATTTCCAAACACGTCGGCCAAACGTTACCTCTACTATACAGTGTGACAGGGTATTAATTCAGTGATCCCTAAAGGCCCTGTCACACCATGTACATTGGCGATACGTCGTTTACGTTAAGAGCACGCTGTGATACGCTGTGACAATTTGGAACACGTCGAGCCCGCGAAAAATATTGAGCATGTTCAAAATTTCTCGGCGTACTCAACTTGTGGTTAAAACGTTCTGCATAAGTTCCCGGTACGTTCGTGGTACGTTAGACATACGTTGACATTACCTTCATTTCAATTTGTTTTAACTTCTTCACGTGCCTTAAGGCCCTGTCACACCATAGCGTATGGCCTGAACGTGGCCTGAACGTATGCCGACGTATTCAAAAAATAGCTCGAAAATTGTCACAGTCCAAGAACGTCCAACTTCCCAACGAATTGCGTAGGAAAAGTCATGAAAGTCGACATCGGTGATGGAATGGACGTATCCATAGCATATCCATAGCGTATTGAGCGTACATAGCGATGACTTACGTAATAAATTGATAGCGTATCACTAACTTATAACAAACTTATGACAGCGTATCACATCGTATGCGAGCGTATGATCAACGTATGCTTAACGAAGTCGTAGCGTATGTCTCGGGTTCGACGTATCCTCAGCGTATCCTCAGCGTACAACGAACACGTAACTTATGCCGCTGCAGAAATTGAGTTTCGTACACGGCGGGACAAGTGTTGCCAGTTCAATTAAACGCAGTCTAGATGATAACTATTAAAATATCTAGAAGGATAAATCTATAGGTCCAACCTATAACTTACGAGTAACGTACCTCTAACGTATGTCAGCGTATGTCAACGTATGTCTAACGTATGTCAGCGTATGTAAACGTATGTCTAACGTACCACGAACCTATCGGGAACTTATGCAGAACGTATTAAGCACACGTTGAGTACGTCGAGACATTTTGAACATGCTCAATAATTTTTCGGGGCTCGACGTGTTCCAAATTTTCACAGCGTATCACAGCGTGCTCTTAACGTAAACGACGTATCCCCAACTTACCCCTAACTTATATCAGCGGACACCAACGTACACCAATGTATTTTTCGATATTTCGCATACGTTGGCTTACGTTCAGGCGATACGCCATGGTGTGACAGGGCCTTTAAACTCTATGTTGCCGAAATGTCCAGGCCGCTATATGTGATACATCAAGCGGTTCCATGCCAGTGCATTTTCAGTTCTGTCAGGATAAGGTAACCGTTTGGATATTGCTATAATCAAGCAAAATCCTTAGAAATGTGGACCGTTTTTTCCAAAATCACCTTAAGAAATGGGTTGGGGTTTTGAATCTCCAGCCGCAAACCCCCGGCCGAATCCAAATCCGAGTACCGCCCCCCCCCCCCCCCGGCTGAATCTTCCACAGGGAGTTTGAATTATAAATGGGGTTACCTGAATTGCTGACTCCATTTGAAATCAACACTCCCTAATTCTCTGGTCTAATGGCATGAATGGTTGAGAGACATGCTTTGAAATACATAGGTCCGTGGTTCGATTCTCACTAGCACGACATATTTAACCGGATTTATTTCCTTTTGTAAAAGTTAGGGTTAGAAATATATTCAAAGTCCAAAAAGTGTGTAGTTCCTACCTCAACATCCCTGGGTGAGGTCACCCCGGGTAGACAGTGACGCGGGTATTTCCTTGCTGCGTACGGATAAATAAACAAATGTTTTATATTTGAAATGAATAATAACTTTTAAAACCATCGCTCAAATTTATTTTTAAAAACCTGTTCTATACGGGCGAACGGAAGTTGAGCTCTCCATTTCCGAGTTCGGGGTAAGTTGTCTCGGATGGAGTTGGTATATTCATAAAACAATATATAAGATACAGTAGCGTAACTAGAGTCTTCAATTTTTTTAATTTTTTTTTTTTTTTGGGGGGGAGGGGGGGGGGGGGCATGGGGACAGGGGGGGGGGGGGGCATATCTGACTCTTTTTTAGTATACATTATAGGTATACATACACTGTAAAAAGAAGCGTTTATAATTCTGATAACACTTAATAAACACTTTAACACGTTTATTTTTGTGTTTTACGTGTAAAGGTATAAGACATTGCATACGATAAACGTGTGCATAAACACTAGAACACGTTTATAGAGGTAATTGTGTAATATTTATTAACACACCAACATGTTTATATCAGCAATAAGAAACATGTAGGGGTGTTAATAAACGGGTTTTTTACCAGCAATCATGTGTTTATAATTGCTGGTATAAACACGTTTTTGATAACAGTTAATAAACGTATCAACGCGTTGTAGCGTTTATGCAACCCGTTTATCTTTAACAACCTCCTATACCTTTACACGTAAATAACAACAAATAAACGTGTTGTAATGTTTATCAATAGTCAAACGTTTGTTTTACAGTGTATATATATGCTATCCAAGAGAACTAAGTAGAAATACCTAACATCAATGTGATGGTTGTTCTTAGTTCTAAACAACAGTTAAATGGTATTTCCATAATGTAGACAGGTAGAACCATCTGTCACTTGTAAACAACAATGCATGATTGGGGCAATGTAAAAAGGGTCTACAATAATTACATATATTAATATAAAGCTATAGGCCTAGATGTATCGCTCATAATGTAGTCATCATCACCTAACCCAACTTTTCATGTAATCGGGTAATTCATAACCAAACAATAAGAAATCCGGGTAATAAATCTCGTACAATTTCTTCACGTCCCCACGCGGGACATCGGAGAAATACCTGTCAAAAGTTGCCTGGTCGTGGCTAACGTTTCGTTGCGTCTGCTTGAAATGAATGAGATGATCTACGTGTGTCTCTTGCAAAATGTACGTCGCGTCTTCCTCGGCCGACTCCAATTTACCGATGTAATCAAAGCGGACGCTGCAGGGCAGGACCATCTGGTACATAGGCTTCCAGTGCCCGTCCAGTTTGCCCACCTTCGTCTGCGGATCAATGAGAAACTTGACAAATTCCGGGAAAGTAACATTGTGACCTTGCAGCTCTTCAGCCGTCGGGTTCTTTCGATATCGTTTAACGATAAGCCTGCCGATACTCTTATGATACTGTTTGTTATTCTGTAACAATTTACTCCTGTACCCGGAAATGACTCTTGCAAACGGATTCCTAACAAAGATAAAAGTGGCATAGTCGTCCAACCTCTGAGAAATGTCCTCTGGCGTCTTATACGAATTCAGCTTCTTCAGACTAGGGTCGTGAGCTCTGGAGCCGGGCACATCCTCCACTCTCTTATACTTTCCTTGCAGAACTAAGAAGGCCATCTTCCAGTGGGTGGAACCCACTTTGGAGATGTAGCAGTACATCAGTTTGTGTGCATCATTCACTATAAAAGGCCACAGCAGCCGCTTGTTAGTCCTCATAATGTTAGTGATGTTGGTGTCCTTAAAAGGGGGTTTGTCTGCAAGCTTGCGACAGGCTTGTTTGAGTTGTGTGCGGCGTTGGTCTTGCAACAAATCCCATTTTGTCTTCGGAATAAGTGTTGAATTCTGGATCTGTTATAAGTACGAGGTAAATGACAAAAAGACAAGTTTATGAGACGCCGCATATCAATTAAGTACTCCGGGAAATAAGGAATACCCGCACCCGTCTGATGAAGCCATATTTAACATTCTTGTTCACACGAACCTTTGAAGCACACGTTTTGAAATTTCGCAATGTCGATCTTGTTTTGGCCATAACTTTCATTTCGTGGTTAAGGAGTATCTTAAAAACACTTTGTAAAGCCTTCCCCTTTTGTAAAATCTGCGTCTCCAATTGTCAACCACTTAATCAATCTTAGATGACTAAACAGTTTCGACGTTAGCAGTAATTCGTAAGTGGGTGTCAGGTTATATTATCCCCCGAATGACTAATAATATCCAAAAACGAGCGCGAAGCTCTTAACGGTATAGCCCCTGGCGAGAGTACATGGGGCGGAGCTTTTGAAGCTGTTGCTGTTGCTTTTTAAAGTGTCCAAAACTGAATTTTGACTGAGGATTACTTTTCTACAGATTCCAAACGAAAGTTAACTTTTAATATTGATCAGTTTTCCCATCATTTCCCCAACCTCCCTCAACAGGACTTTAATTAATCAGGAAAGGTGAGTCCTGAATTGATCAATTCTAACATTCACCCGGCTGTCTTTGACACACCACCGGGCAGGAGTAAGCAGTAACAATATCACAGAGGTTATTGTTGGGTAGTATTGGCGTTCAAAACCATGACAGCTACATTTTAGCTACCATGCAGTGTACATCTCTCATTAACTTTCGACACAAAAGGCATACTTACTATCAAAACATCAGTTTTTGGATGCAATGTATCGTTTATACTTCGTTCCTGATCCTGCGATGAAGCGGCGGACAGAATTACATGGTGATAGTCGTCTTCCGCTGTGTCTGCGGCTCGAGGATTGATGGAGTACCGATCGCGATCTGTGAAAGAGACGGTAAATGAAAGGGGCAAAAACGGGATCCTGAAATATTACTCAAAGTAGATTCATTTCGCACTTCAGCTTTATTCATCAAATATGAAAATCCAGTGTTGTCACAAGAATCTTCGTTTGAACGTAGTTTGATTGGTTTAGTGACAGACAGTCAGTCAGACAATGGACATTATAACAAGATATTTGCAATATTGGTCTTCTTCAATACAATCAATGAAAATAGTGCCAATAATTAAAGGCATATTATGTGATCTTTTCCAGAGAGCGCCCTCTATTCATGATTTTTTTTTATAGAAAGTAGATTTTCTTGCAGATTTACATTTCTGATCATAAATCGTACATACATTCCAAGTTACAGAGCGATACGATTCCTAATTACCTCAAAATCATGGTTTTAGAGTGAATTTAGAGTGAAAATATATTTTCACTCTAAAACCATGATTTTGAAGTAATTAAGAATGGTATCGCCCTGTAACTTGGAATGTATGTACGATTTATGATCAGAAATGTAAATCTGCAAGAAAATCTGCTTTCGAATTTTTTTCGATGTTGAGGGCGTTCCCTGGAAAGATCACACAATATACCTTTAATGGTAATTCATCCAAATTTACCAATGATCTTATCTGAATGTATAAAAACAAATCATAAAACAATGATGACATGCTTCTTAAAAGGGGCATTGAGAGATATGTATGGGAGTGCGCCCTCAATTATCCTGGAAATCAGAGCATCAAAGTAATACTTAGGCATATACTATAGTCTATCCATCTGAGAGCGATCTTTGGTGCTCGGATGGGCAGGGGAGATGAGTAAAAATAAGATGTGCTGTCTTCTGGCGTATATTTGCTAGTTGTCGAAGGATCCCATTTTATTCCAACCTCCGGTCGAACCTCATCTATAATGTGAATTGAAACAACTAAGCTGCCTTATGCAAACACACACAACACTGTTCCAATGCATATTATTCTCATCACACACATGCACATGCAGCTACGTCTAGTGTACCATTCAAAGAGAGACAAATATCGAACCATTTGCGCATTATCTGAAATCAAAAGGCTTTGAAATCGTCACCTGTGATTTCGGCCTATGAATATAATCACAAAGCTGGAAAAGATCGAAAGTGATGGACTTTGAACATTTACCATAATCGTCACCTGTGATTTCGGCATATGAATAGAATCACAAAGCTGAAAAAGATCGAAAGTGATGGACTTTTTAACATTTAGCATATTGTAGGAGGACACATTTAATTTTTATTTGCTATCTTGTAATGTTTCCAACAGTAAATAATGTATATTTTCACTCGGATTGGCCGGGCCTATAGTAAGATAAAATGGTTGTAAAATGATATGAATCTCCGTATCCCTATGTTCTGTCTGCATGTCCGAATCAATCAGATTTCCTTGTTAAGTATAGAAAGAAACAAATACGCTTACAATGATAATATGGTATCAATATTGAAAGGTACGATTTTCATATTCAACCAAATATTATACAATTTGAACGTTGACAAACTCAATAAAGTTTATTTTCTGACTAATAAAATGAAAGGTTGTCTTCATCGGGGTCTATCACTCTACATGTACCTGTTTATAGAGGCCTGTAGTACAGTAGAGCTTAAAATGGCACCAAAAATAAGACCATTAAAGATGAGATGCAGCCAGTGCTTGCCAAATTGAAAGCATTTTTTGAAATGGAGAAATTGGGAAGGGAAATCTACCTGTCTTAGCAATGTCAATTATACTGACTCTCATGGCCCAACTTGGGTTATGATGATAAAAGTAGGTGGGTAACATAATTATTATTTATTGTGGCCGTTTTTCACTCTACTGATTCCATCTATATTTTTGTCAGAAAATAGCCTCCTCTCCCAGTCAATGGAACGGCTGAGTCACGTGGTTGGAAGATCGGTCTCAGATGGATAGACTATAACTACCATCTGAAACAGTTTTCCAACATTCGCCGTTTATCATATAAAATGTCATGATTTTCATAGTTTCAATATGATCATATCGAAACTAGGTGCTGAATTCGGAAGTTATGCTATCGTTTTACATACGGCCTTTCGCGGCAAATCTCAACCCAGAAGTGCCGTTATTTGCTTATTTGGCATGAAGGCGATGTCGGAATTGTATGACATTTTGGATTTGGGCTATTGATGATAATCTTTACGTTATCTGCTCATTTAGTATATCGATACATCTCTCAATGCCCCTTTAAAAAGGGCAATTTTAAAACCTTTGAATGAAGATGAGTGCATGGCATGCTTGTTTAAGAATGAAGATAAGATCATGCTTAATTAACATAGATAACCATTACAAGTTTGACAACTTGAGAGTTTAATTCTTTTGTTTCGACTCAATATAATCTTAACTTTTCTTGCACACTTGAAAATTGAATTGGTCTTTTTTCAGTAGATTATTTTCATCAGTAGATTTCTTATTGTTACTCAAGTTTGTATGAAGAAAGTTCTTTCGCAATAACACTCGTTCAAATACATAAGTTTGTGGTCTCTGGCGTACAGTTGTATAGCTAGGTTTTTCATATTGGTGGTGGGGGTGGGGTGTCAATAATAAAAGTGAACCGACGTCAGGACTTTACCACGCCGTCAACTTGTGAGAATTGCCGCCGAGTTAGAAATTAGCTGGGGGTGGGGTGTTCGTGGCGTCCCCAAACCGGCGCGAAAAACCGAGCTCGATAATCTACTGTGCCAATCTCAACCGACACGACTCAAATATATTGTACTTTGTTTTGGTGTTTGCCCCAATCAGCTTGATTATTTAGTCAATCTTCACGAATAATGTCTCAAATTAAAAAGAAGACATTTCTTCACCTCATAATTTAATATATTTTACATTGGATCTATATAGTTTTGGAGTTATGGGCATATGTATTACCTGGTAAATTATATTTTGAGGACTGTAACACTAAGGTATAATATTTTAAATATATATTATCTTACCGTCATCGTTTTTATCCCAAAAACCAATCATGACGATAAAGCCGAGTAGATAAAGGGTGAGAGTCGCACCAAACAGTTTGCTAGCTGTGAATGCACGAGTACCGATTGCCATAGTACCTACCGGCTTCCAACCAACTGATGAGTATTGCGTAGGTTCCAGTGATCTGCGTCAAATGAAAGTTGTACGGAAAACGATTAGACATTTATTTAGTCGCTCTAAATACAGTGTTTATAGAAAACGGAGACAAGATTAGTGTTTATGCAGTTCAATGTTTAGCATTTAAACACTTGCTTAACAATCTAAGTGTTTAACGTTGAAACACATTGTTGCGTTACCCGCACCTATTAGAGACTATATACAATGTATAGTGTGGTTCAATAAAACGTTGACAGTTTTTCAAAAGCCATATTTTTCACAATTGTGGGATTTGGTTTAATATCTTTTTACATATTCTTCAAAAATATCATCTTGGCCATCTATATGCTGAAAATCTCAATGTTAATAATGCTATGGCGGCAAAATTATAGTTATTTGAAGGGAATCTCTCCGAAATCTCTTTGTCCACGGGTAAGTCTACGGGAAATGACCAGCAAGATAACATTAAAGGGGCATTAAGAGATGTGGTGGAGGTAGCGCCCTCAATTACAAAAATTATTGATTAAAACTGGGATTCGTATATTTTTTACAATTGTATTAGATGTATGAACTTACACCTATATAAGGATTAAGAAAAATCAGCCCACTTTGTACAACAAAACGTCGATTCAAAAAATGCTGGTAAGAGCCGCAACCAGCATTTTACATGTGTAAGGATGGTATTGCAACATATTTAAATCCTTGTTTTAATCAAGTTTTGCTGGGTGTTTTTTTAGTAGAAACAACAATAATGGCAATTTCTAATGTTCATCTTGAATTCTGAAAAAAAATCAACATGACATTGTGTCCCTTTAAATGGCATCGTCACTTTTAAGGCATAGAGTATAGACAATTACACTTCCAATTTATGATGATCAATACTTCTAATTAGGGTCACACATGGACAGGTATTATTATTACATATTGATTTCACACCTGAATAGACCGCATAGATTGTCAAGATCATACAGTTGATGAATATTGAAAAAGATTTTTTTTAAATCTACAGAATTTTTTTAAAAAATGGCTGCAAAAAACTGTCAACGTTTTATTGAACCACACCGTACTGTATAGTGTTTTGTAGTGATCATGGTGATGATAGTCCGTCGAGAAGTCCCTCTCGCCCAGTGAGGTATAGAGCGCCACCACCGAGAACCGACAGGCCCGAGCCCCTCCTTCCCACCCCTCTTTTTATATCCCTCCTTCCCCACCCCTCCTTATTATATAAGGCTCGGGCCTGTCGGTTCTCGCTGGGGCGCTCTATACCTCACGGGGCGAGTGGGACTTCTCGACGGACTAGGTAATGAGGAAGGTTTGGTTAGGATGCTGAGACATCGTTAAAAGAAAAAGCATATTGGAAAAATAATAAAAAATACCCACTTGAGTCGCCACTGCGTTATCGGCTGAGCTGTATCAGGATAATTTGTGATTAAGTCTTCCATCCTGTTTTAAATACGGCGTATCCAATGGTATTTCACTTCATAAAAGGTTCCAAACCAAAATGGTGGCTAGTATAGTAACATTCGACCATTTATTTATTGGCTACTGTTTCAGTGCTGTGCAATATAGATATTGTCAACCGGGGCATTTGTCAGGTAAAATGTTGTAACGTGACAGATTGTATGGGCAGTATCAATGGACTTTGATATGGTATGTACTTCAAAACCATGAAATCTCAGGCAAGTTTTATCAGGCTACATGCAAGTAAAGGGTTCAACAAAAGAAAGTATACCACTTTGTTTATGTCATTTTGAGTAACTTTCAATTTGTATTTGACCAAACAGGCTAGATAGGCATTTAGATAAATCTTTTAGGCATAATTTGATACCAAATTTTCCCCCTAACAACAAAGATAAACCATGATTAGCACCATTTAAAGGAAAATATCCCATTTTCAAAAGTCGCATTTCCAATACACAGCACGAGAAGATTTGGTTAATCTGTCCATGTTCTCCCCATCCATAACATTCCTTTACATTCAAATCCTTCACTCATGCATCCGTTTACATTTGAATTAGCCCGCGCATTGAGGGATATGCGCGGTGATCAGTACGGGATAAATACGGCATGTGTGTGTTAACAATTGGCCTATTCTTCTCGTGCTGTGTATTGGAAATGCGACTTTTGAAAATGGGATATTTTCCTTTAAATGGTGCTAATCATGGTTTATCTTTGTTGTTAGGGGGCAAATTTGGTATCAAATTATGCCTAAAAGATTCATCTAAATGCCTATCTAGCCTGTTTGGACAAAAACAAATTGAAAGTTACTCAAAATGACATGAACAAAGTGGTATACTTTCTTTTGTTGAACCCTTTATATATAACACCTGTACACTGCACTTGTTATTACAATGCTGGAAAAAATGATTCCCTTTTTACTACATGGCAACACATGCTCCCTAGCATGCTCTCATTAAGAAAGGGGTGGGGAAGAAGGGATATAAAAAGAGAGGTGGGAAGGAGGGGTGGGAAGGAGGGGTGGGGAAGGAGTGGTGGGAAGGAGGGGTGGGAAGGAGGGGGTGGGGAGGAGGGGTGGGAAAGAAAGCCTTGGAGGGGGTGGGGGAAGATCAGGAGAGTATAAATAGGGTTGGCCTTTTGTGGCCGGTTTTACGGTTGTAACGTTGAATTTTCCACCGTTTCCAGGCTATATTTCACCCAAAATCGTACGTGGATGTGCCTGCCGGACTTCGAATTTTTGATTTTCTCTAAACCCTTTCTCTGGCCAATTTCCCACCCTTCAATATACTAATTTTGTTGGGCGCTTTTTACAAAAATACACCCAATTTATGCAAATTGGGCGCTTTGGTTTGTGATAAAAATACCCATCGCTATACCAATTTTTGCGAAAAGCACCCCAAAAGGCAGGCACATGTATAATTAGGCCTATACCATTATAATGTGAGACTTCTTTTTTTTAATTTCAGTATTATTGCTAATTGCAGAGGCCATTCTGAATGTAAAGCCATCTTAAAATCGTGTGCAATTGAGTCGGCGGAAGCGGGGATGTGCCCACCTCTTTTATAGATTTCACGGCTCCCTCTACTCCCTCCTAAATTTGACGACTCTCTAGTCTCTGCTCCACCCCGCCAACACCCCCCCCCCCCCCCCCCCCCCCCCAATAAAAAGAGAAGTTTGCCAAGCACCATTAGAACACGTGCATTAATTGTCCGGTCTGCGTCCCCCTAGAGTGTATACCACTATACCAGTCAGGTATCTGAATGAATGAGTAACAGCCATCGACAAGGAGTCATACATTTTCACTGCGTAATCACCCACAAAGCAATGATTTCCCCTGGTCCTAGAACTCAATGTTAGTGCAATTATTTGGTAGTTGCGGTCATTGAAACAATCAAAACTTCAAAACTATTCACTCGATTTTTATGAATGAGATATCAAATTACGGAGAAGAAATCAGCTCATTAAATGTATATCTCTGATTTTTCGTACCTATTATTGATTTTGGAAACATCAGAGCACCTGGTTCGGGACCTTTTGTGTTAGGTGTACACTGTATCTGCGCAAAATGTTAAGAGATAGATTTTGGTGGTGGTGGTGGTGGTGGTGGTGGTGGGGGTGGGGGGGGGGGGGGGTGGGGGTGGGGGTGGTAGGTTAAAAAAATACGCAGTCACAAAATCGCACAGTCAAAAAGACAGCACAGTCAACAACTAATGGACAATTATGAGCATTTTCATCAGTTTTCTCTATAACATTTCCTTTTTTACCAACCTGGTTAGTCGGGTATCTACAGAGGGTTAGTGTGCACCCCCAGGACTCCCCCAAACCAACTTTATTTTAATTTCCTATCATGATCCTAAGACATAATCAGGATGTTACCAAAAATATTTTCATAATGCTAAGGGGTTTTGCAAGATGGCGTCCAAAATGGCCGCCATAACTTGTCAAATCTCATAAAATAACATATAGCAATCAAATTGTATGGTAAAAGTATAGTTTTAATAGTGGGATGTATGTATTAGACCACTAGACACTCATATCCAGAACTTTTGCTTTGTTAACACACCTAAATCCAAGATGGCCGCCAAAATGGCCGCCAAAATGGGTAAAATTCCATATATTTGCATATATAAACCAACATGTATGATTAGAGTATAGTTTTAACAATGGGATGTATGTGTTAGACTACTAGAAACTCAAATCTAGTATTCTTGCTTTGTTAACATATTTTAAAACCAAAATGGCCGCCAAATTAAGGTAAAAAGTGGTCAAAATTCCATAAAATAGCATTATATCAACCAAAATGTATGATAAAAATATAGTTTTAATGATGGGATGTATGTGTTAGACCACAAGTAACTCATATCCATTATTTGTGCTCTGTTAAAATAGTTTAAAATCCAAAATGGCTGCCAAAATGGCCCCCAAAATGGTTCCTAAAGTGGCTGCAAAATTGTCAAATTCCATAAAATGGGATAATATCAACCTAAATGTATGATGAAAATATAATTTTAATGATGCGATGTATGTATTAGACCACTAGTAACTCATATCTAGTATATTTGCTTTGTTAACATACTTAGAAATCTAAAATGGGTCCCAAAATGACTGAACAAATTGTCAAAATTCCATAAAATGGTATAATATCAACCAAAATGTATGATGAAAGTATGAAAGTATATAGTTTCAACAATGTATGTATTAGACCACTAGTAACTCATATCCAGTATATTTGCAATGTACTAACAAGTAACATTCCTTTAATCCAAGATGGCCACCAAAATAGCCGGTGTGTAACTGCACAAATAGTATACTTGAGTGTATGATAATCCACAATAGATATTGTAAGAGTGTATATTACATCACATTCACCAAATAGTTGTTCGAAACTGTTAAGCTATTGCTTTAAGATATAAGGCCCACATCTGTGACTTTTTGACTCTGTATCACTTTCCAAAATGACTTCCAGAGTGGTTACGTTGATGTTAAATGACCTAAAACAATTGTTTTGTGTTGTACATTACCATACTAGGTAATACCTATACCCCCAAATCTAATAAGACAGCATTGAATATGTGTCTATGATAAAGACTAGGGGCTGTAGATCTAGTTTGAGGTTTTTAGAATATATAAGATGACTGCAAAAGGTTAAAATAACTGAAAAACAGTATTACTTTATTGTTAGTGTTACATTACCTTGCTACCTTGATGCCGCTATCATGCACTTTTGATGATTGGCGTCCATATTTACACTCTTCTTAGTTGTTCTGTTCTTTCTCCACTTTATTCAATCTTGTGCTGCTCGTTTGGCTTGAACGTGTTGAGACCACTAGTCCATTCCCTGATGTTATCAAATCAGTTTTCTTCTGTCTGCCACGTTTTCTCTTTCCTTCAACTTTTCCCTCAATGAGGTTGAGAGATAGGGGGCTTCCACTTCCCCTTAGAGTATGGCCGAAATATCCTAGTTAAGGCTTACGACCTTTCCCAACAGTTGTCTATCTGTTTCTATAGCTCTTGCAAAATACTAACATTTGTTCTTTTCTGCTCCAGTTAAGCATTCTCCTCCATATCCACATTTCAGCTGCCAATATTCTGTTCTCATCTGCTTTGCACAATGTCCAGCTTTCAGCGCCATAAATGAGTGCACTCCAAACAAGGTCTTGACCATTTTCATTTTGAGATGATTGGAAAGGTTTTTGTCATTCCAGATCAGCTGCAGCTGCAGGTCTATTATTCTTTTCTTGGCAATGGCAATCCTTGATTTGATGTCATTTGAGCAGTTGGCATCAGCTCTCTTTGTAGATCCAAGATACTTGAAGTGATCTACATGTTCAACTCTCTCACCGTCGATCATGATGTTATACTGTGATCTTCTGGATCACCTCCTGCCACAAGTAGCTTAATTGGTCTTCTTGACATAGCCTCGTTAGATATGAACAAAAGATTATATCTATAGATTTGAATCCACCCAGTATAACGTAATGTATGTGACAAGGTTTGATTGAATGGTATAGACTACATATTTTGATCCATTGGTGGCCACCTGTGGTAATTATTTTGACCATTTGGAGGTAATTTTATTGACCATTAGGGGGTAATTTTAATGAAATGGTCATAATAATGCCCATCGTAATAACATCACATCAAAGCTATATAGATCTACAGCCCCTAGGCTTTATCATAGATATAGTGAATACTGTCCCATTAAATTTAGGGGTATTGGTATTATTAATGCACAAAACCATTATTTTAGGTCATTTAACATCTCCTTATCCATTCTGGCAGCCATTTTGGAAAGTGATACTGAATCAAAATTGTCAGAGGTGGGCCTTATTTCTAAAAGCAATAGCTTAGCAGTTTAGAATAATACTATTTGGTAAATTTGATGTAATATACACTCTTACAATATCTATTTTTGGATTATCATACACTCATGTAGACTATTTTTACATTTACAGCGGCCATTTTAGTGGCCATCTTGGTTTTAAAGTATGTTATTACAATGCAAATATACTGGATATATACGAGTGGTCTAATACATACATCCCAATGTTGAAACTATACTTTCATCATACATTTTGGTTGATATTATCTCATTTCATGGAATTTCAACAATTTGTTCAGTCATTTTGGGACCCATTTTGGGACCCATTTTGGGACCCATTTTGGGACCCATTTTGGGGGCCATTTTGGATTTCCAAGTATGTTAACAAAGCAAAAATACTAGATATGAGTTACTAGTGGTCTAATACATACATCCCATCATTAAAACAATATGTTCATCATACGTTTCGGTTGATATAGGGCCTAATGCTATTGTATGGAATTTTGACCACTTCCGACCAATTTTGGCCACTTTTGACCAAGTAATTTGGCGGCCATTTTGGTTTTAAAGTATGTTAACAAAGCAAAAATACTAGATTTGAGTTACTAGTGGTCTAACACATACATCCCATTGTTAAAACTATACTCTGATCATACATGTTGGTTTATATGCTAATAGGCCTATATAGAATACCAACTTTGGCGGCCATTTTGGCGGCCATCTTGGATTTAGGTGTGTTAACAAAGCAAAAGTTCTGGATATGAGTGTCTAGTGGTCTAAAACATACATCCCACTATTAAAACTATACTTTCACCATACAATTTGATTGCTATATGTAATTTTATGATGAGGTTTGACCAGTTATGGCGGCCATTTTGGACGCCATCTTGCATAACCCCTTAGCATTATGAAAATATTTTGGTAACATCCTGATTATGTCTAAGGATCATGATAGGTAGTAAAAAAGTTGGTTTGGGCTGAGACTAATAACTAACCCTCTGTAGATACCCGATAAATTTGTCGACTACATGTACAAATTTGCCGACTATTTGTCTATTTGGAGTACACCCCCTCCCCACACAAAAACCCTCTAGCGACGGCCCAGCCCCCGACTGGCCGTAGTTTGCCCCGACTAACAGTAAGTGCCCCCTCCCCCCTTGCGCACGCTACTATTGCCCAACCAAATAATTGGACGCCTAATGCATGTTCATCATGATGGTAACACAGTATTTAGTGTATTAGTAGGGGAAGGTGGAGTAATGGCGGACACATTTTGTTAGAGAGTATAACACACACATAATACGTCATATAACAATAAAAATCATGTAAACACAAAGCACTGTGAAGGTTCTACCTTTTATCAAGTTTTTAGCAACTCATCATTTTGAAATTCGAAGCTACGACGCAATAAACAAAATGGCGTCGTCCGGGATTACCCCGGACGTTATTTATCAATGGCAGCCCTCTTTTTATTGGACATATATCATTTCAATGGGAGTTAAAAAATACCCTTTTTAAAAGTGTAGCAGAAATCAAAGAACAATGTCACATATTTATATGGTCAACAACTATTACCGATTTATGATGTTAAATTGACCACGCCCATATTGGTTACCATGGAAACGGTACATGTCCGGGATTACCCCAATCCATGTACAATGTATGGGCACATCCTCTCTTATTATTATGCTCATCATTGTGACTCCGAATTCATTTCTTTTTTATCAGAAGGTATCATACATTACATAAAAAAATAATAAGACTTTGTTTTCCTTAATGTAGAAATACCAGTTTCAAAGAGAAATTAATGCACCAAAATATCAATTTGCCCAAAAAGTGATTTTTGTAATTCTCGCGAGAATTTGCGAGACAACCATCCCATTTAGGTTTTGTGTGATTTCAATGGAGAGGCACCTAACATCATAGGATGGCAAAATACCACCTTCTTTCACCTGCCTTTAGATACAGCCCTGTCCGTGATTACCCCGCGTCCGTGATTACCCCACTCTCCCCTACAGTATGTTAATAACAATGTCTTGGATATATTTTCCGGGGCCATTTCTAAGGCTGGGATGTTGTATTACATTTCTCAAACCCGTATTATGCTTTTATGATGTGTTGCTTGTATCCGAACTAAACGTAACGGTCACGATTGCCCTTCAAACAACTGACTTCAATAACCGAAATCCTAACTAACCCTCATAGTCATAGGCTCATCGGAACCCTAGGCTAAATCCAACCATAACAAAAACATGTACACTAATCATTATTATCCGAACTCCGACCAATGTGGTTGTATTTGACTGGTTACTACCTAATTTATATAGTCATTTCTGTACATTTGGCATAAACCATGGTATTCCATCCAATCCAATTAAAAATCCGCTGTAAGTATTTTGAGAATATTAAATATAAACCTAGAATAAAAATATTCTTCTGATTATAATAATGCTATCTACACTATCAGGCAAAGGCTTGACAACCATTAAAACTTACGTTTTATCATATTGACAGGCACGTTTCTCATACCGCTGTGCTAAGCAAATCAGGTAATAACGATGTATTCATAAATATAGATTTTAACCATGATATCCCATGCATTTAGTTTAATTTACCACAGGTGAATTTACTCGTTTTTTGTGGTTACGCATGCTTTAGTAAATGGTCAACCGTGCGTGGTGGCCCCGGAGTTCCCCGGCCGGAGACATTGTGGATTACTGATGCATGGCATATTCTCACAAAACTTTCTACGTCAATTTGTTTGGTACATTGAGCTTTAGCTATGAGATCAAGTGCTATGAGATATTGACAATGTTGTACCAGGGAGGTGGTTGTACATTGTACATGTATTTTTGAGGTCATAAAATCTGAGACTATATTAGTCTCCGATAAAATGCTCGGTTTAAAAAATGGGTCATTCAATATAAGTTCTACCTCCCGGCACCCCAACGAAACACAAAAGTTGGTTATCATCATCACACTGTTCTTCTTTTTTTCGAAGTACCCATTTGCTAGGATCTTTCAACAATTTAACCCCCTTTTTTGGCAAAAACGAGGACAGAATTGTGGGGGGGGGGGGGGGGGGGGGGGGGGGCGAAGCCACCCTATTAGCATGTGATTGCAAAAACTTACACAGTTTAGGTCTTTCTAGATAAGTGGGGGCCGCCATGTTTGTAGTCTTTGTTACATTTTTAACAGTCCTGCAGTCTGTGATGTAGTCAAAGCTATATATCTCTTTACTTATTTCTGTTGTCATGTGCCACGGCTGTTTGATCCCACATAATTTGTCCGTTTTATTCTGAGAACACCGTAACTTGCTGGCCCGGTTCTGGTTTTAACTTATACAAGTACCTGAATATACTGGCCATCTTTTGTAGAAATTCCGGAACATTTGTTGGTGCCATTTCCGAGAAATAGAGCTTTGACTATTATTATTTACTATAATAGCGCCCTCATCGGCCACATTTCCCATAGAGTTACATGTAAAATGTGTGTAAAATAGAAAATGCCGATAATTTAAAAATGGCTCGAACATTTTTCGTGACATTTTCACTGTATACTCGTATTCATTAGCGCTACCTAAATCAGGTCAAACCATAACTGGGCCACTATGTAATCTTTTTTTATCCCATAATTTTAATTATAAATCGGACAGTCAAACAGCCGTGGTGCCGGTACGTCAGAACAGCGACGATTTAGTTAGTTGATGCATAGGCCTAGATGGTTGATGATTCAATCAGATAGATGTTTATTAGACTCCCAACAGAGAGACATAGGTTATCTTGATTGACTAAGGAGAATCTCCCAATTGTTGTGGGGTTGTCTAATAAGTTGTGGATGTTTGAGTATCGGGTTATATATATAATAATAATTGCTGGGTTGATTTAATGAAATATCAATATGCGGAATGCCATTTTTAATTAGTATAGCAATTCCTGGACCAATTAACGTTTTAGACTAAGAACAATGTCATATACCTAGATTGTTAATTCTTCAGACAGTCCCCCCCCCCACCCCCCCCCCCCCCCACCCCCCCCCCCCCCACCCCCCCCCCCCCCCCCCCCCATCCATCCATGCACACAAATCAACTTTATTGGTTTCCTGTACTATTTTTAGACTGCGGTGTTTTGATTTGTTTTTTAGTTTGAATTGAATGGAAAATACATACACAATTTCCCTGGTGTTTTGGTATGCAACAGATGCTTCAGAAAATGGTTACAAAACATGCTTCTTTCGCTTGGATCGCCCCCATTCCATCAATGGAATTTTTATTTTGGATTTCAATGACTAATCATTTCAAACACCCCTTTTCAAAGACACTTTACATTTAAGATAAAAACTTGTTGCTCCCAACGTTGTTTATGGTCCGTGTTATAAGCGGGTGTAGCTCTTCTCTCATAACTTCGCTGACACTTGCCCTTATCGTAATACACAGCCTTCAAACACTCTTCATCATAATATTCGAAACATAGCATTCGAATACTATTTGAATGCTATTTACAAATAGCCTTCGACTTATTTTGCATTGGTTGAATGCTGTAGATATAGTCTTCGAATACTATATACACCCTTCGAAGACTGTATAGTCTTCGAATACCCTTCGAATACCCTTCCTCTGAGCCGAAATATTTAAATGAGATATGAAGACTATTATTGAATGGTATGCAATACCATTCGAAGACTATTCAATACCATTCGAAGACTATATAATACCATTCGAATGGTATTGTATAGTCTTCGAATGGTATATATGAATACCATTCGAAGACTATGCGATACCATTCGAATGCTATAATGGGTTATACGATACCATTTAGCAACTCTGAAATCAAATTGTTGCCATGCATTGGCTACATACCGCTCTTATACACAGCAGGGCTATCTCAGGATACATGCACCTTTGGGGCACTCCTCCACAGCCACTAACAATTCACAATCCTAAATTACTCACCTAATACCAATGCACCCCAAATCATGTGGTTAAGGGGTTTCATGACACATAGAATACGCGCAAGCCGTTTTCACCTTTTTCCCCCAACTTGAAAATGCTAGCGTATTCCGCTGTATGCGCTTGCAAACACGCGCATTTTAACGAGCGTACTTTTGACGCAAGCTATCGCGTTTAGAATTTAAACAACGCACGCATTAAATGCGTAAATCATTCGTGCGCGGCGGCAAGACAATTTAATGGTCGATTTACATCATCAGCGGGCCATATATAATCCGTCGGCTCCTTGCCAGTTGCAAATGTGATCAAAACTAGCCCTGATGTGGTGTTACTAAACACTGAAAGGTACAACCCGTTCTCAATGTAGGCGGAGGGTGCATGACGCGAATGACTAGCCAGTAGGCCGTATATAACACGGCCATGACACCTATGTTTGAACCTATTATTACTAAATTATCCTATTTCTAAATCTAAATTATCCTTTATTTAAAATTGCTGAAAATTCGCCCGTAGAACAGGGTGGTTTTTCGTCGCCTAATTAGGCCAAATAAAGAAGATAGTCTGTTAATAACTAAACATTGAATGAAACCCTATTTGTAAGATTATTTTATTACTGAAACCCCATTTGCAAAAGCACGATATAATAATTGTGGGATTCTCATTGAATGAACATTATCCTGTTTTAATCTATCGAAATTACTCTAATATTTAATAACTTAATAGGCCTATACTGAATAAAATCCTGTTTGTAAAATCATCTTCTTAGTGAAACCCATTTTGCAAACGAAATTTCAAATTGTAAGATTGATATGACCTGTTTTTTTAGATTGTTGGACGCAATTTTGGGCATTCTCATTTAATGACTTTATGTGAGTTGAAAAATCAAGCTTCGTATTTTACCCACAATACTGAGTTATAAGTTATGCAATCACCCCAGATACTTTAAGAGTCAATTATAGTGGTCCCTTAAATCCGATTAAATGTTACACTTTCACAAAAGAGCGCAGTCTTAACATTAACATAACAAATAAAAAAACGAATAATCAAACGAAAACAAAACAAACAAATAAGCAAGTAAATAAACTAACGAAAACAGAGGCCTACTGCAAACAAGCAAAAAACAAAAAATAAATAAACAACAGTTATAAAAAAATATAAATAACAATTATATAGGCCTATGGCTAAAAACAAGAACCCGAACAAGAACCATATAAAAATGGAAGGACTACCGTATCTTGATTATCTTGAAAAATTGAAATAGGCCCCTATTTATTTGTTTGGCAATAATAAATACCATATCCTTACATGAAATTGCGAATATTTGTGGGCCCTGACAAGCCGCCGTCATGTTGAAATATGGAAATGTTATGCAAGGCCTACGGGTTTTCTTTAATGAAGGAATACTACTACTATATACGGTATATAGGTCTAGGCCTTTGTTCAAAAAATAAAAATAAAAATATCATTTTTAATTCATTATCCTTTAAATGTCGGGCGCTGCGAGCGCATTTGTAAATCAGAGCACAAACTAAATGTTGGACTTTGTCAACCAATGATTGCCCCAAATTCTCAAAAAAGTTTGGTTAATGATATTATAGGTTGATTTCATTTTGAACTTTGAAAATAATAAGCTACATACGTAAAATTATGTTTTAAACTAGACATGCTAAAATCACTAGTTTTCTTTTTTGAACATAAAATGCATTCCATTCCAAGTAGGCCTATAACAAAAAAAAAAGACATGACTAACACTTGATTTGGGTGTTAGGTGGGGAAATCGGTGTGATGCGAGGCAGGACAGGCATGTGTGTCGGGTGGGGTTTAGGTGTGGTGTGGGGCGGGGTTTGATGCATGACCAATATGAATCGGGTTCGTATTATTATGATACTCACGGTTGCCGGGTATACATGAGTGCGGTGCAACTCGTGTACGCTGGTTTTGTTAGCAAAAAGGACTCACTTTTCAAGTAACGCCAAGCATGTCTGAGATCTAAATGTTCCCCTTCGCGGATCACGACATAAACTGCGCGACATCCTTGTTGCCTCTGCGTCACGAAACGCTTTTTTTTAACGCACAACCGTACGCGCGAAGATTATCTTTTGCTGCATGCGCATCAACGTGTGTTTACGCTCTAAACATTACACATAAATTTGCAGGAATTTTCTCATTTAAAGCCAATTATCAAAGAAAGTAAGTTGGTGACCCCATTTTTTTATTTAATTATTTGAAAGAATGTATAAATGCGCAGCACATATTGAAAAAACAAGAAAAGTTGACGAGCAGATTTTGTGGAATCTTCCATTAAAGTCGAATTTTTCCTCATTTCCCATAGAACCATGTAGTATTTTTTGGAAAAAACACCATTTTTGAAACGGATATAGCTCAAAAACTAAGCCCGTTACCCCATTTTTTAATTTTAGATTCGTGATCAGCACCGTTGAGAATACCTAATATCAAAATCTTAAGAAAATGTCTACGTTAACTCTATGTGTCATGAAACCCATTAAATCATCATGCAGTGCATTGGCAATTACCTGAAGTAGACTGCAGAATTCAGCAATGTAGCATTCATTCCACTGGTAAGTTAATTAGCTAGCTTAAGCTTACTAATTTTACACATTTTAGCCATTTTACTACCATCAGCATTACAGTGCAACAATTCACTACTCTAGATAATAATATGATCATCTACATCCAAATAAAATGATAATGCCTTGAATAGAAGGCAATATACATGATTCCATGCAGCCTGCATGTAACACCCAACTGCCATGTTCCTCAGCAAATTTGAAATGACAGTCTTGGTCATGTGACCACATAGCCTTCGCATCTAATTATAATTGAAGGGTATATACCATTCGAATGGTATAATACCATTCGAAGGGTATACCAGTGTTATACCATTCGAACACCATTCAGGTCCACTAAAATTGAAGACTATGATTGCCCGAATGCTATTGAATGGTATAAAACCAGTATAATACCCTTCGAATGTTGTTTGAAGAGTATTCGAAGACTATAATACCATTCATGTTGGGTAAGGGTGCACAAAGTAACAGCCATTTGTTATTTTCCACTTTTGTAGCGCTGAATCTCATCTGTAAACACCTTCTTTTTGAAACCATTTGTTGAAATTCACCAAAATGTTCACGAAAATTGACCACCCGAGAACCCCCCCCCCCCCAAAAAAAAAAAAACACCAAAATAACAAAAAAAACACCACCACACACACCGCCCGACCGACCCTACCCTGGACTCTATAGAGGAATAGTGTAGTGAACATTTGTTTGAAATTCCGGGAAAGTTAATTTGCCAAGTCTCCCATAGATCAGCGCGTGTATTAAATATGCCCCTCCACCACCCCTAAAGTATGATGCATCATATGTCTGGCCTCCGCCGCCACTACTCAACGGAGCGTTTGGATCTATTAATGGACCAGTCGCATCATAGGTATGGATGATCACCTCCGTGATGAAGTCAAGGAGTAATACTATAGTATACGTCTCAGGTATTAATAATATTAATAACTACTAGCGGCGTACCCTCGCTACGCTCGGGCACTCGCTAGCTGAGTATTATTATCTAAATTAGATACCTTCATGATTTGTAGCAAAATGGGCATAGATAATGAGTTCAAAATTGTAGATCCCTGATTTTTTTCTCATTTGAAATAGACTTTGTTCACAGAAATCTGAGTTTTGTGAAATCTTTGAAACTCGGACCCAATTTCAATTAGATACCTTCATGATTTGTAGCAAAATGGGCATAGATAATGAGTTAAAATTGTAGATCCCTGAATTATTTTATTCATTTGAAATAGGCTTTGTTCACAGAAATTGAGTTTTGAATCTCGGACCCAATTTCAATACCCCATTTAGGAGGGAAACAATGTTATAGTTACCCCATTTGTTAGCTCTTTTTACTTCAGGCTTTTCTTCCATCTTTTCTAATTTTCATTTCATTCAGCCAGCATGCTTATATAGGCTTTTAATAAGCCTGGCCCGAATATTTTGCTTGAGCCTGGTCCCTTAGACCCAAGCGTGTGTCCGTACGGACCGACTTAAACAAACAAACAAACAAACAAACCCCCCAAAATGTGCAGTACCAACCCCATACCCCATACATGGTATATAGTGTGCGGTTATTCGTCAACATGATCAAAGCGTATAGGCTATTGTGCAATAGCAAGAGGTCCTTGATACTCAGGTGCCCTTAATCCTAATATCGGTGCCACGGCGCCCTTGATAATCCAGGGATCTTAATAAGGCCCGGGATAAGGCCTACCCAGAAACGCTAAATATTATTAGGTATTCCCATAATAAGACATGAAATAACCACTCTAGGCCCTACCCCATACATCCTTAAAATCCAGTTATCACAGGTACCCTTAATATTCCATACTCCAGGTACCCAGTGTACCCTTATAATCCAGACAGGCCTACCCACCCCATGTGTTCATACACACGTGTAGGCCTAGATTTCACAACCCCCTTCGCGGACGCCCCCCCCCCCCCCCCCTAAATGTTGCCAAGTCTCTGATAGAACACGCTGCCGCTGTATAAAATAAATTTAGGTCCGCGACGCTACTGGGTTTTTTTAGTGGTTTTATTAAGTTTTATAGTAGGTCTTTCATAGTTGGCGGGAGGCGGGTTCGCACCATGATCACTTGATGTACCACGGTTTTCTGGCCTATCTATGTTTTTATATAGCGCGCCCTGTCCGTGGCCCGCATTGTGGATGGGTTCGCGATGGGACTGAGGCACTGTCGTATAAACGCATTTTCCCTGTCACTATTTAGTATTAACACATGTTATCCTGGATGCAGGCCTACGGTTTGCGCCTTATACGGTTTGCCCCGGCCTTGCTCCCAGTTCCTTCAAAGGGGATGGGACTGAGGCACTGTCGTATAAACGCATTTTCCCTGTCACTATTTAGTATTAACACATGTTATCCTGGATGCAGGCCTACGGTTTGCGCCTTATACGGTTTGCCCCGGCCTTGCTCCCAGTTCCTTCAAAGGGGTTCCTGTATACCCTGGCTATATGATTGACTTTTTGTCTCATCATGCCGTTTTCTTGTACTATAGGGTTTGCACTATGCATGGAGCAACGGATGCTTGCCGCCTTTACTCTACCACATAACAAACTACGCTTTGAGCCACTAACGCGTGTGCACCTACGCGTGTTCCGGTATCGCCCGATTACGCGTGCGCCGGCATCGGCTCCTGAATACGCGCGCGCCGACAATCGCCCGATTACGCGAGTTGTGCGCCGGCCATCGCCATGGCGTGTCCAGCGTATACGCGGCGCGTAGCAATAACATAGCAACGGGCTAAAAAACCTCGAATTTCACGGAATCTAACCCAAATTTAAAAAATCAAACATAAACTGGTTCGTCGTGGGACCAATACGCACTCGCACAGAAAATTTGAAGTCAATCGAAGGTGCGGAAAGGAGAGAACATCTCAGGACAGGAATTGGCAACTCCGTATTATATTATAGATTATTGATGAAATTTAGCATAATATATGACATACAATAAAATTACCTTCAATTAAATACTTTCTTAGCTCCCCTTCCTCCTGTTTCGATAATACTCCATTGTATCGTATTATTAGTCGCTCATTAGAGTCCTTCTTAGATCAGAAATCATCCACAAATTATTGAAAACGGATCGACTCTATCATCTTTCGGTTGTATCAGAACATTATTTAATAACCACTAAACATCGCATGTACTGCATGCAGTTGACACGTAATAATGGCGATGTGTGCTTTTGTATTAGCAATCAATCGTTACGTAATAATATAGTATTATTATCGCTGGAGCGTAAAGAAACCAAACATAGAAGAACAACAAACATTGCTGCTTCAGAATTGTATAGGATCGATGCTGGCAAAGTAGGGGGCGTTACCGGATTGGAGGGGGTGAGGATGGGATGGAAATGAGGAGTATAATAACATTTTGTATCGATCCTAATCGATACAAAATGTGGAGTTCCTTTTTAGTATACGGCCATGCGTTTTAAGTTGGGCCGGTCTCGTGTGACGAACTTAAAATTGGTGAATATCGCGTGTATTTTCATTTGAATGGCGATAACTTTTCTATACTAAGCAATACCCCCACAAAAGTATACATTTTTTTGATTAAAATTGTCTTAGGAGTTCAAAAATGCACTTAAAATTAACATAGGATGAACCCCTAGAAGGTTATGAATTTGAAAAGGTCAACAATTTATGAAAAAAATCTGCAGAGAAAAAAAATATATGAAAAAAAATCTGCATACCCTACAAGGTTAATTATTGCAGATTTGAATTCCTGACAGTTAAAGCTTTCCAAGCATATATAACTTTCTATATCTAGGTAATGTTTACAGTATTTTGCACCGGGCTGGAAAAAATGTCATTTTGCGAAGAAAAAAAATCTGACATACGAGGGGCAGTCAATAAATAATGAAAGTGATCATGGTATGGGATGCATGAGTGATTCTATTGAGGGGATAATGTGATCAATACAAAGTATGAACCTTTGTCTTTCAAACAATACACTTTTGGATTTTTAAATGTGAACTATGACGTCATAGCACTGTCTCAAAGTAAGTACACTTGGGACACTGCTAAATCAGTTATTTGGCGGGAAATTTGAATTGTTTTTATGAAGCACGTGGTAAGAAGATTGCATAACATGACATCAGAAGCAGGTAAATCCCGATTTTTTTTTCCGCATAAATATGATACTAAAGACAATAACCTTAATCCCTGTGTAATTTGGAATGTGTAGTATAAGAGGAAAAAGTAAGGAGAAGCAATTGAATAAAAGGTATACAAATATCAGTATTTCAAATAGCTAATTTGTATTTAAAAATGCCCAGTCAGTGAATCACTAATATGGCGGAAAATCAGTTTGGAAGATTCCATATGATAGTTAACTAATTATCTGAATTTATTCGCATGAAACCTGCAGAAAAAATGCGCATGCGCAGACGGCAGATAATTTTGAAACGGGCCCAAAATGGCTAAAATCATGAAATTTACCAGATAAAAGCTTACTGTGCCTTCAAATTCTAATCAGAAATAATGAAAAATGTTTAAATCAATGTGTAAACATATTGTGATAGTCAAAATGAAGATATACAGGAATGTATCAATCAAAGATGGCTGCCACAACCTCTCTTATTACTGTTATCTTTAGAGCTACTAGATATGTATTGTGTAAGTAATCGTCATATAATTTCAATGGTTTGAGGAAATTTTATGAACAGCTCCTTGTGAAATCCCCACTATTATTGCTTTACATCCCACAACAATTTATTAAATTATAATCCCTCTATTGTTCTTTATCCTTTTTTGTTTTCTAAGGTATATTATTGTGGATTTTGCTAAATAAAAGCGTATTTAAGTTGGTCCCTTCTTGTTCGTATTAAGGCATTCAGATCTAAAAAAAGAGTGTCAAACAGAGATAAGTGTGTATTGTGCCAAGTGTTATCTGTTTTTATGCTTGCACTGCCGAGATATACGCAAATGTATCAATCAACCCATATTCAACATATTACATATCCAGCCAAATAATTGGCAGATTTCAGTCAGTGTCTGAAACCTATTGTGTTTATGTTAATGACGTTACATAACCAAAGGTATCTAACAATCCAAAAGTGTATTGTTTGAAAGACAAAGGTTCATACTTTGTATTGATCACATTATCCCCTCAATAGAATCACTCATGCATCCCATACCATGATCACTTTGCCTAACCGTATGTGCTGGTAAAAGACGCTGCGTCGGTATATCCATCCAGTCATACACATGTAGTTCTTCAATGCATTGCGGGTCTGTAATTATTGATTAATTCTTTATTAATTAAGGTGATTACCCATTATTAAACATCTAAATTATTCAAATCAGTTTATTTACCAGAGTTTATGTACTTAGATGCAACAATTTCATTCCATAAACATGATTTATCTCAATTGCACTGAACTGTACTGTAGAAGCCAAATTTGCTGCGCCGGACTCTCCTGCGCCGGACTCTCCTCCACCCCTGATGTTGGTTAATTAGCCATTAATTAACAAAAAATGACAACATTTTAACACATGCTAATACTTTTATCTTCTTGCCCTGCATAAGAGCTTTATTGATACCAAATTTAGCTATGTAGGTGGTATCTTTATACAAGAAATTGAATAGACAATGTCATTTTTGATGTGCCGATGTCACAACTCCACCTTTTTGCAGGCCCAGTTCAAAACGCATGGCCATACCCTACCACTGCATGTCTTCAATGGGGGCTTTTAAAGAACGACACATGCACTTACACAGTGAGGTCTACAAATGGTAGGGTATAAAGCTTACCCCCAACGGAAACCCAACCCTGGTTCTCAGGGGGAGGGGCACTCTGCGCCTGCCGGGAGATAAACCTCCAGGTTGTCGCTGTACACTGCATGTACAGTAACTGATCGTGATGAGGATTGCTATCTACGGAAGATAGCTATAGGACTTGCCTGCCGATCGGTTTTATGACTATATATGAGACTCAAAAATATGGGTTTTCTTCTGATATCAAAATATTTTGACTTATTCAATTACAACCCGGCAATGGACCGATCATATAGATGGCAAGGGATTTTATCCTTAAAAACGTTCACTACAAACTCAATCGCGTTTTTGTACCGTAATGTTATAATATGGATAAGTACTTCACAAGACGCAAGTAGTCCGTCGAGAAGTCCCCTCGCCTAGTGAGCTATAGAGCGCCCCCACACGAGAACCGACAGGCCCGAGCCGAAGGCGAGGGTCCTTCGGCATACGTCCATACCCCCCGCAGCGCGCTCATTATAATAAACGGTGACCTGCCAAATGTCCAATTTAACGAATGACGTAGTTAACCAAATATGGTATGTCCACGCCCAGCCGGATTGTGTTTCCCAAAGAGGAGCCCCCCTGTGTGCGTGTCACTTGCACTAACGCGCGTGCTCAGCGTTTCAAACAAACGTCCACGCGCATGCTGATGAGTGATGACACATTGTTTGAACTTTTGAACTTTTATTGGAAAACGACCTTTCGTCCCCATATGGGGCAAATAAAGGCTTAAACACAGTACAATCTTAATATTATAGCTAACACTACTAACTAAAACTTAGTCTGATCAAATGAGACTGTATTTTGGATAAAGGGAAAATTTAAACATTGGATGAAGTTTAATATGGTTTTGTCAATGAAGGCCCGGCGGTGCAGCAAAATGGCTAGTACCGCACGAGTATCAAGGCAGGCCCCGATATCAGTAGCGTAACTAGGGTCTTCAATTTATTTGTTTTTATTTAATTAATTTTTTTTGGGGGGGGGGGAGGGGAGGCATGTGGGGGACAGGCATGTCATCAGGGGGGGGGGGGGCATATCTGACTCCTTTTTTAGTATACATAGGTATACCTGGTGGGTTGTAATTTCATTATTTCATTTGGGGGGCATCAGGGGGTTGCAAGTTGTATTTGGTGATTTAATTATCACATTGGATGATCAAGTTGGTGATTTTGCGCTACATGGCAGGAAGTAGAGATAATCTACTTACTTGTTATCACATAAAAAAATGTGCTTGCACCAATGAATGCAAATACTGCTGAGAGGTTGTCAATATAGATTGAGATCAAATATGTTCTCAAAATTAATTAGCTTCAAAAGTCTGAAAGTAGCCAAATAGAAACAATGTTTGAAATCACTCAAGTGTGACGATTATTTTTTATATCCTCAAAATTGACTTAAACTAAAATAATCATTAGTTATTTGAACAATCTAGGCCTAACTGTATAACAACAGTTATAAAAGAGAGAAGGGAATAAAAGGTTAGAGAAGAAGACGGATTTTTTTTAAATCACCAACCCTTACAAAATGGCGTATAGCCTATTGTCAGTTTGATACGTCGATCCGATTTTAATAATTTAAAAATCTCACGAAAGGTTACAATATTTTACAGTAGATTACAAAAAAAAACCTTTTATTATCATTGATCTTCATGATGAAAGAATTAGTCAAATGTGGTCATCGATGGGTACTAATCATTTTGGGACAGCCTGTACATGACATAAGGTCCTCAGAAGTACAGAAGTCACTCAAAAATTCCTTTGGTTGGATGTAAGTCCCCAAAAATCCCCCCCCCCCCCCAAAAAAAAAAAATGGGAAAAAACAACAACAACAACAACCCACCACTAACAACAACAACAAAGTTCAAAAGAGGGTTGGGGTGTGTTTGACAAGTTAGCCCCCTTCCTCTCCTTTTAGTGTAAAAAGGTCCACTTGGCACTCGTCCTTTTCACTTTTGACAAAATCCGCCCCATCCCGAAAGAAATCGAGAAAAAGGCTGCCTCAAGGGTTAATTTTGGTTCCCATCGATTGTGATGGTTTCAGAAAATACTGTAAAAATTCTTGGGAGCCACTTTCTTATTTTCAAAATAGGTAAATTGCTATTGGCTCCAATTCTTTTTTTCATGCTTGACCTGACCTCACTCACCATTGAACTTTTAGCTTCACGACATTACATTTTAAGATTTCCAAATGTTTGAATCTTTAAATTGTATTTTTGTCTTTAAATTGTATTTCATGATGAATCAGAATGTGAGCCCTGACCAACATTAATTCGCTTAACACGTGAAATCGAGATGCTTGATGAACTATACGGACACTTAAAAACTGATTGTGCCATTTTTGATTATTAAATAATTTACTAATTGACATTTATAGGAACTTCAAGACGATTAAATTACCTTGCAGATGCTGTTTGTTTTGTCTCATATGCTTTATACTGTCTCAAAATATGCTTGATTAAAATAAAGTTGGCACTAAAAGTCAAATCTGTGCCATTTACCAAAAAAAATGCTTCAAAGTGTAAAAGGGCAGAGAGATTGCCGAGAAAAATGAAATTTGGAAAAAAATATTGTTTACAGTTTATAGATTTTAGAAACCATGAAATGCAATAATGTATGAGAAAAAGGGTTGAATGATAGAAATATTGTTCATGAAGCAATATCATGACATGTGGGACTGGGAATCGTGCTAATAATTTTGATGTCATCTGCATCGAAATGACAAAATCATGAAATAAGAATTACGTAGGTATATAACTGTTATCGTAAAAATAAAAATATTAAAGGGGTTTTACTAGCGGATAGGGAATATCGTTTTTCTCAATATGGATGCGATGCTGATGATACCGTTCTCTTCCTTGATGGTTCTGCCAAATCCATGAGATGCTAGATTTGTTAAAGCAGTTTGGATAATATTTTAATATTTTAATATTAAAATAGGCTCAGAAAAGGTGAGTCTAAATACAATATAATGAAATCCCAGTAAAATGGGCTGGAGTATTAATGCAGAGGACAATTTTAAAGCTCTCAGAATTGTATTCTCAACTAATGTCGAGAGTATGGTAAATTTGAACTGAACATGTCATGGAATCTCTTATAAGAAAACTAATTTATGAATGGTCAAGATTAAGAAACTTCACAATATTGAAAATTAAACATATCAAAACCTATTGTTATCCAAGCTCACTTTCTTAATGTGAACTTTACCTGATCCTCTTGAAGAATGTATCAAGGAACTGAGCAGATTATCTGGAAAGGTGTATAGGCTATAGGCTATGTTAAAGGGACATTAAGTGGTGTTGAAAACTTTAAATGTTTAAAAATTTACTTCAGAATTCAAGATGAACATTAAAAAATTGCCATTATTGTTGTTTCTACTAACAAAAACACAGCAAAACTTGATTAAAACAATATCATCGCTATTTATTGAAAAACGCCCTCTATGAAAATATGGTTCGCGTTATGTATCACGCGTACTGCAGGGGAATACTGTCGGACGTAAAATGCTCGTCGCGGCTGTACGAGCATTTTTGAATCGACGTTTTCTTGTACAAAGAGGGCTGATTTTTCTTAATCCTTATAGGTGTAAGTTCATACATGTAATACAATTATAAAAATATACTAATCCCAGTTTTTATCATAATTGAGGGCGCAGTCTCCAACACATCTCTTAGTGCCCCTTTAATCATTAGGTAAGCGGCGCGAGCGAGCACGTTTTTGCGGCAGGGGTTATGTGAGACGGTTTCAGTTTTTAACTGAATTGGTCCCGAAAAACGTTCCGCGCGAATTAGGTTTCAAAATTTTATATATAACAACATGGCCATCGCGCAAAGGTCCACAAAAACCTTTCTGCATGAAGCCATCCTATTAATCTTGATTAATAAAACTTTGAAAATAATTCGCGCATAGCGCTAACAATTTGGCTATTGTAAAAATAAAAAATGTCCTGAAAAACGTTCCTGAACCCATCCTGGCTTGAATAATATGACATTGAAAATACTTCGCGCGTAAACTGGCTATTGTAACACTAAAATGGTCCAGAAAAACGTTCCTGAACAGTGACGTAGCCAGGTTATTCATATTGGGATGAACCGACAGTGCCAATCTCAACCGACACGACGTCAATATTGGGGGGGGGGGGGGGGGGGGGGATCGCCCCCCCCCCTCCCCTCTGGCTACGCCACTGTTCCTGAAGCCACGCTATTAAGCTCGAATAATAAAACATTTAAACTAATTCGCGTGTAGCGCGAAAAGAATTGGCTATAAAATAAAAATGTCTAGACAAAAGTTCCTAAAGCCATCTTGTAACGCTTGAATAATAAAACATTGAAACTAATTCACGCGTAGCGCGCAAAAATTGGTTAGTGTATAACACTTTAAAATGGTCCAGAAAAACGTTTCTGAAGCCATATTGAGCGGAAAATATTGTAAATATAAAAAGGTCTAAAAAAACGTTCCTGAAGCCATCTTTTTAAGTTTGAATAATAAGACCGAAACTAATTCGCTCAAAGCGCGCAACAATTGGTTATAAGACAATCCTCGCTCAGAAGAGATGGATATGGGTGTTAACCCTTTCGACATGAAGTTTATTAAGCGCTGAAACTTTTGAACTATTAATGTGATGTTTATAAAAGTATACATTATTGGAAAGGAAATGAGTCAGAGAATCCATCAATTGTCACTAAAAAAATTGTACAATATTGATCAATTTTTTTCCGGACACCGTAACAAAATCAGTTTTTGGTAAAAAATGCCGAAATTACACTAAAAGCATCTAAAGACATTTCTCTAGGAGCGCAATTTTATTTGAATTTTTGAGGTTAAAAAAAAAATTTGTTGACTCTTTTTGGTCAACATTTTAAAAACTAAACAGTTTTATGAACAAACAAAAAAATGCGCTCCTAGAGAAGTGTCTTTGGATAGAGAAGACTTGTAGATTTATTTTGGTACCAAACATACTGTAATGAAACTGGGTTTTATTTATTGTGTCCCCCGTTTCATTTTTTTCATCTCTCTCCTTTAATCGTGATTTATGATGTATTCAAAGACTTAGATATTATATTTCACATTCAGCACCACGATCATCATTTGTTTTATTGAAGCCTACGATTTTTATGATTGTTGATTACAATAAGCCTACGCCATGCCTCCAGGCCTTGCTGACAAAAGCAGATGTTTGTTTCAATATATTGCATTATGGTCATGATATTTCCTTTCCGTTGATTTTCACTTTGGACTAATTCAAATCTTGAAGTTTATGCCAAAACGCTATTTCATTTTCAGTCAATGTCAAATTAATAAGCTTACTTGCCTTGATCTGATTTAGATCCTTGTGCGCACACATGTTATGCATTGTGAGTGGAATAATATACACATTGCTGAGAAGACTTTGTATGTGAGATGCTGTAATGATCCTAGTTTGTAATGTGCTCGATCCGACCAAAGTTCCATTTTATTATGTCCGGCAACGGCCCGATAATTAGTCCCCATTCACCATACACATTATTATTTGCGACAGTTTCTGTATAGGCTATTATTGACGAGAGGGATGTAAACACACGATTGTTTAACTCAGTGTTTCTAAACTATAGTCGTCCCGAGCGTTGGTGTAATAAAATAGTTGGTACAAGAATACGATTCGATCTAATATTGCAGCCTACGTGCGTACGCAAACTGAGAGTAGAATTATAATAACGTATTTTGATTTGTTATAAATTAGACAGTGCCTCACAAAAGCCTACATGTTTTAATTAATGCCATATGTATGTCTACGACGGTCAGAATTTTAAGTCTCTACGGTCATACATTATTGCAGCCCTTTTCATGTTGACATCACATTAACCACAGGTTTTGTTTAAGAACCATTATATTCACGGGTGTAATTCTATTTGATATTAATCCATGAATTGTTTTCTAGGGATGAAATTCGGTGTACACGCTGAGTAAAGGTTGTTATTTTGAACACTCGCTAGGGATGAAATTCGGTGTACGCGCTGAGTAAAGGTTGTTATTTTGAACACTCGCTAGGTTAAACCAAAGACGTTTGGACGTTGCCATTTTGGATTTGAGGTTTTGTTAACCAATTCAGTAGAACAAGAATACATTTCAATTCAATATTGTAGCCTACATGCGTACGCGAACTATGAGTGGAATTATGATGATGTATTTGATTTGTTATGAATTAGACAATGCCCCATTTAAGCCTACATGTCTGAGTGATGCTGTGCTTACACATTTAAGTCTCTATACTGTAATATATTATTGCAGCCGTTTCATGTAAGCCACTGTTATTGATAAGATCAAAATAATCAAAGATAAAATGTACATGATTGAATATTACGCCAAGGTTGTCAACATGTTATGTAAATGATCCATTCAGTGTACTTGTATAATACACATTGACGTGTGGTAATTTAGTTTGCAATCAATAATACTTGAGGTTTTGTTAACCAATTCAGTAGTACGAGAATACGTTTCAATCCGATATTGTAGCCTATATGCGTACGCGATCTACGAGTAGAATTATAATGTTGCAGTTGATTTGTTATGAATTAGACAATGCCCTATTCAAGCCTACATGTCTGAGTGATGCTGTGCTTACATATTTAAGTCTCTATACTGTAATATATTATTACAGCCGTTTCATGTAAGCCACTGTTATTGATAAGATCAAAATAATCAAAGATAAAATGTACATGATTGAATATTACGCCAAGGTTGTCAACATGTTATGTAAATGATCCATTCAGTGTACTTGTATAATACACATTGACGTGTGATAATTTAGTTTTGCAATCAATAATACTTGAGGTTTTGTTAACCAATTCAGTAGTACGAGAATACGTTTCAATCCGATATTGTAGCCTATATGCGTACGCGATCTACGAGTAGAATTATAATGTTGCAGTTGATTTGTTATGAATTAGACAATGCCCTATTCAAGCCTACATGTCTGAGTGATGCTGTGCTTACCGTTGTACGTCTACGACGGCCAGATATTTTAGGTCTCTACACTGTAATACATTATTGTAACCGTTCATGTAAGCCAATGTTATTGATAAGAATAGATACTCACGATTTAAATCCTAGTTTGATATCAATCCGTACATTGCTTTTCTAATACATGATGATACTCGTTGTACACATTGAATGAATGAATGAAGATTGTTGTTGTTTGGTTCAAACCAAAGACTTCTGGACGCTACCATTATGGGAAATGAGGTCATGGGTCAAGTCAATTAACTTTTATCATGCGTGATCATGACAGTATTATCCAATCAGCAGTCCAAGTTACTTATCATGCTGTTCGTGATCGTACGGTTAGCCAATCACCGGCCGACCTGTACATGATTTCGTTTGGCGTGATATTAATTATTCATGGGTCCTTGTTCAAAGCTCTGTGATTGGTTTAAGTTGTTTTGATCACGAATGACGTGATGATTTTGGGTAGGGTTAATTTTGTTGGGATTTTGGGTTTGAATCGTCTGCTTGCTCACTTGCGGTTTGGACTTGAGCGAGACGAGTAGAGTAATAAAAGCACAGGCGAAAACAAAGTCAAGGTGAGAATGGACTTCACATAGACATACTCACAGTATCAAGTCAAGTTTTATTCATATGTATTTATAACCAACATGATTTTGTATATATCGGAATGATGAATGAATAAATGATTGTTTTATTGTGCCAACTGACAGACAAATATGCGTGTTTTGAAGTTTTAATCATGATGACCGTTTGATTTCCTAATGAAATATCCAACATTGATCTACGGAGAAAATACACGGTAATACTGATTTCTCTATGACTCAACACGCCAGCACATGTTTTGCTGTGAACTCTCTCTCTCTCCCTCTCGTGTCCCGCATCATCATGGCTACCATCACCTTCCGTTTCTTGAATAATTCAAGCCTGGATACTGTGTCTATTAGTTGAATTTCCAACTTCAACTCACCAACTACACCAGAAGAACTACCTTACCAATCCAGGTAGAGATATCCTCCATCCCCCTTTTTGTTCGACGACAGCAATTGTCTCATTGGCAAAAGTATGCTGTATGGTATTGCCTCCACCTCCCCGGTGACGGACGAGACAACTACACCAGAAGAACTACCTTACCAATCCAGGTAGAGATATCCTCCATACCCCTTTTTGTTCGACGACAGCAATTGTCTCATTGACAAAAGTATGCTGTATGGTATTGCCTCCACCTCCCCGGTGACGGACGAGACAACTACACCAGAAGAACTACCTTACCAATCCAGGTAGAGATATCCTCCATACCCCTTTTTGTTCGACGACAGCAATTGTCTCATTGACAAAAGTATGCTGTATGGTATTGCCTCCACCTCCCCGGTGACGGACGAGACAACTACACCAGAAGAACTACCTTACCAATCCAGGTAAAGATATCCTCCATACCCCTTTTTGTTCGACGACAGCAATTGTCTCATTGACAAAAGTATGCTGTATGGTATTGCCTCCACCTCCCCGGTGACAGAAGAGACAACTAGATCCATAGAACTATGCTACCGTTCAGTACAGATGTGTCCTACCCAATGAGAGAGTGAGATGAGAATGAAACAAGTTACGATCGTGCTATTACAAAGTGTAATTTCTCCGAAGATTGGTGTCCATATTGTTTTATTCTATAGACAGAAATTCATTAGTTGTTAACCTACATCCAAAATAGAGATTACTCTATTTTTACCATCCATATGTCCATAACAGAAATCTCGCTATTGTAAGTCAGCGTAAAGTAGAGATTTCTCCATTTCCTCTCATATCCAAAATAGAGATTACTCTATTTTTACCATCCACATGTCCATAACAGAAATCTCGCTATTGTAAGTCAGCGTAAAGTAGAGATTTCTCCATTTCTTCTCATATCCAAAATAGAGATTGCTCTATTTACCATCCATATGTCCATAACAGAAATCTCGCTATTGTAAGACAGCGT
Source organism: Ophiura sarsii (assembly GCA_035610835.1). Lineage (NCBI taxonomy): Eukaryota > Metazoa > Echinodermata > Ophiuroidea > Amphilepidida > Ophiuridae > Ophiura > Ophiura sarsii. Next base: position 62,658,990 of record CM069452.1, read on the forward strand.
AAAGTAGAGATTTCTCCATTTCTTCTCATATCCAAAATAGAGATTGCTCTATTTACCATCCATATGTCCATAACAGAAATCTCGCTATTGTAAGACAGCGTAAAGTAGAGATTTCTCCATTTCTCCTCATATCCAAAATAGAGATTGCTCTATTTTACCATCCATATTTCCATATCAGAAATCTCGCTATTGTAAGTCAGCGTAAAGTAGAGATTTCTCCATTTCTCCTCATATCCAAAATAGAGATTGCTCTATTTACCATCCATATGTCCATATCAGAAATCTCGCTATTGTAAGTCAGCGTAAAGTAGAGATTTCTCCATTTCCTCTCATATCCAAAATAGAGATTTCTCTATTTACCATCCATATGTCCATATCCGAAATCTCGCTATTGTAAGTCAGCGTAAAGTAGAGATTTCTCCATTTCTCCTTACACTATAAAATGTATATCTTGAACCAATATACAAGGATGCATACTCTGTATGCTATTCGTGTATATTGGGGATGGCCATATACACCCATAGGGAGACGCACGCCCGATTTCTCAATTGTCATAAATACTTATGACATTTTCAATATATTTACTATAAAATGTATATCTTGAACCAATATACAAGGATGCATACTCTGTATGCTATTCGTGTATATTGGGGATGGCCATATACACCCATAGGGAGACGCACGCCCGATTTCTCAATTGTCATAAATACTTATGACATTTTCAATATTTTTACTATAAAATGTATATCTTGAACCAATATACAAGGATGCATACTCTGTATGCTATTCGTGTATATTGGGGATGGCCATATACACCCATAGGGAGACGCACGCCCGATTTCTCAATTGTCATAAATACTTATGACATTTTCAATATATTTACTATAAAATGTATATCTTGAACCAATATACAAGGATGCATACTCTGTATGCTATTCGTGTATATTGGGGATGGCCATATACACCCATAGGGAGACGCACGCCCGATTTCTCAATTGTCATAAATACTTATGACATTTTCAATATATTTACTATGTATAATATCCAAAATAGAGATTTGCTCTATTTCTCCTCATACATCCAAAATAGAGATTTGCTCTATTTTCTCCCCATACCTCCAAAATAGAGATTTGCTCTATTTCTCCCTTACCTCCAAAATAGAGATTGTTCTATTTCTCTCCACATCTCCAAAATAGAGATTTGCTCTATTGCTCTTATACGTCCAAAGATAGAGATTGTTCTATTTCTCTCCATATCTCCAAAATAGAGATTCGCTCTATTTCTCTCCGTACATCCCGAATAGAGATTTCCTCTATTTTCCCTCCAAGGTTTTAGTCACGAATAGTAGAATGCCGACATGCTACCGGAATATTTTATAGTTTTGTGAGTTAAAGGGTTGAGTATTTCGAAATCCTTTTTGAGTTGAAATGCCATAATGGATTTTGCAAAGTGTTGACTAATTATACTATTATTGATTACTATTTGGTTGACCCTAATACCATGAAAAATCGCTACCAAAAACAACCTAGAAAATATCACCAGAACATTAGGAGAAATATCTAAAATTGTGAACCATTTCACTTTATAACATCTTGATCTACCAATACTCTCCATGAATTAAAGTTTTGCTCAACTATCATCACGTGACAGCTCGGTTTTCGTTACAATACAATAACAGCTATCTGTGTTGCTAAAATACAGACGAAAGTTCCCCCAACTGTAAGCATTGTATTTTAAATAATGAGCTGAATAATGTCAAGGATTCTAAATAAACGGTGACTTTATAACAGGGCGTTCAGCAAATCAAACAATGTTATGGTATTGCGAGTTACAAATCTTTAAATGGTTTCGAAACTTTTGGGACACCCTGTACTCACTATACATACGCACAGGCTGTCCCAAAATGATTACTTACTAGGCCTATACCCATCGATGCCCAAAGTTCATTCATTTTTCGTATGAATATCAATGAATTATATCAGTTGTTTTTTCTTCATCCTTGACATATAAACCTTCCATTAGTATTTTGATTTTAGCTCATCATGAATACATTGTAACATTGCGCATGGACTTATCAAACTGAAAATACACTTTAGTGCAGAAGATATGGCAGTTTTACCCTTTTGACAAAATGTAATTTGTTTTCATCATAAAGTAAAAGAAGTTTGTCATGCTTGAGTGACCCCATGTTTCATATCTAGGCCTATTTGACAAGTGACATTCCTGAAAAATTATTCCTGAAAATTAGCTATTTACAAAAACCCTAAAAACGTTCCTGAAACCATCTGGTTAAACTTGAATATTTAAACATTGAACATGATTCGCGCGAAGCGAGCACAAATTGGCAATTTTATACAAGCATGAATAATTAAACCTTGAAACCAAGCTCGCACAGATTGGCAATTTTAACACAAAAAAGTCAAGAAAAACGTTCCTGAAGCCATCTTGTTTAAGCTTGAATAATTAAACAATGAAACTAATTCACGCGAAGCGTGCAAAAACGTCTTGTTTTTTTCTTAAAACTGCATGGTCCAGACAACGTTCCTGAAACTACGTTGTTAAGCTTAAATAATTAAACATTGAACAAAGCGCCCATTTTCATTTTTTTTTGGGGGGGGGGGGGGGGGTCCCCACCGTGAAAATAATGGGGGCGTGCCCCCGCCCCGCCCGCTTAATCTGTCTATGCTAGTTACCCTTCCTCCTCATTCTCCTCTTCCTCCTTAATTGTCTTCCTTTTTAATTTTTTACTCTTTTTAAATATGAGGGGGGGGGGGGGGTGGGGGGGGGGGGGGGGTGGGGGGGGGGGGGTGGGCATGGCCTGCTGGGCCCCTGGTGGCGCCACAGGTAGTGGGGGAATGTCGTTGGCTGGGATTCAGGGGGCCGAACTGTTGGGTTTTAAGGCTTGTCTGAATGACCTAAACTCTCCTTGCTATCAATATTTACATTTGTTATAAAACACTGACACGGTTGGAGACGTATAGATAAAGTGAGAGACACTAATAAAAGCTCCCTCCCTCCCTCCCCTTTCCCTCCTCCTCCCCTCCCCTCCTCTCTCCCCTCCCTCCCCCACCCACCCCCTCCCTATCTCCTCCCCTCCCCTCTCTTATTTGTTCCCTTTGGGGACCCTGGGTGAGGGGGGTGGTCAGCCCCTCCCTGAACACGGGCCGGGGTAACGAGAAATCAAATGATTCAGAATTATGAAAAAGGTGGCTTATACGGATGGTGGACATTCGATCTATGCCATGAAAGCTACATGGATCCCAAGACTTTTTAATGCGGAGGAATTAGAGTGGATTAGCCGTTTTGGTAAAATGGTACTTTTCTCTCTTTAGACGAATATGGTCAGAAGTCACAAACTGGTCCAAAAAAATGTTTCACTTCTAATAATGTTGAGGAATGCACCAAATCTGATTAAACGGGACAAAACTTAAGTTTTACATACTTAATGACCCACAAACTATATATCGTTGGAAAGCTTATGATTCAAGGTTTTTAATTTTTGCCAACAAAAAATCAAATTATACAGGGTGTGTAAAATTTGTATAGGGTGGAACATAAAAAAGTTGATCGTTTTTGCTCCTCACAAAATATTTTGATAGTTTGTACAATTAGGGTTTAGCTGAAGATAGTCACCAAAATCAGAACAACCGCAGAAGGTGCTACCAAATTTGCTAAGAATCACTTGCCCAAAATGTTCACAGGAAAAGTACAGGGTGTCTAAAAGTATGATGAAATAATGCATAAAATGAAGGTTTGTATATAATATTCTATGAAATTAAGTTAGCATGGACTATTTAATTTAATAGAAAATAGTTATCAAAATGAACTACACGAATATCGTTAAAGTTCCTTTTATTTTAAATACAGGGTGGTCCAAAATAGGTCTAAATAGCAAAATTTTCATAAATCTATGAACAATTCTGTGAAGAAACACTTCTGGCTTTTTTAGTTAAATGTTTTACTACCCAGGGTAGAAAAGGACCGAAGAGTCACACAAATGAAATAGAGAGACTGCGATTTTGCCATTGTTTAATCAATAAAATGAATAAAACTGTGTGTTTTTTACATTAAAACACTCCCTGAATTGAACATCATATTCTAGTAGAGAATGTCCAGATAACAATTCAATATTATTATTCATAGTAGCAGGCACATGTTATTAACACATATGAGAAGTTTGAAAACTTTCCTATGTATAATTTTAAAATGGCATCAATTTCAAAAGTTCTAGTTTTCCACTATTTTGTGTAGAAACCGATGGGCGCCTCATCCACCGGCTCCTCATCCACCGGTCCCACCCTTGACTCACTCGACGTTTAGATTGATAACTTCACTGTTGCTAAACATGTGGCTTTAATTCTTTTTTTATTCGGTAGCTGGATAAATTGTCATTAATATGATACCAAAAAATGTTATGTTTTTTTGACAACTTCTATTTAAAATAGAGACACGTATCACGATTTTAAGGGTTTTTTGAAACGATCCCACCTCATTTGATATACCTATTAGTGACCTGTGACCATATAACATTAGAACCAATTGTTTAATATGGCCTTAAAATACCGTTCAATCACTGCCTAAAGAACAATAACAAACACGCTCAACTTGTTTTCAACATGTTCAAGTCGTATAACAACACTCGACATCAAATGTTCAAAGAAGTTCTTTGAATATTTGACATGTTTGATGTCGAGTGTTATAAATGAAAGAAGGTTATTATGATTCTCTAACCTCGTCTAAAAAGGTCAAACGAAAATTTATAGAGCCGTAATTTACTTTAAAATTATAACACTCGACATCAAATGTTCAAAAAAGGATAATATAATTATGATTCTCTAATCTCGTCTAAAAAGGTCAAACAAAAATGTATAGAAAATGGGAAAGCAAGTTAGACATATCTAGTTTAAAAAAATGATCGGTTATTTTTCTTATACCATTCCAATGGACCGTTGATATAATATTAAGATGGTTCCAATTTCGCCTGTTTTGGAAAAATCATAGGGCGGAAAGACTCACATTTTTGCACATTTGATAAAGAAACAGAAGAAACCATACTACACTTATTCTGTGAGTGTCCAACCATTATTTTAATAGTGAACTATTAAAATGTACGCCCTGCCCTCTCAAATTAAGAATACAATCGTACCGCGTACACATACTCGCGCGTTGCGGCGCGTGGTAACGGGTCATAGCAGCTTCAATAGCTTTTAATGCAATCTAAAGGGCGAATGCATAGTCAACGCTGATTGGCTAACTGTAATGTCAAACTTGCGTTGACTTTCCAACGCAGGTTTGACGTAGACTTTATCCTCCAGTCGTACAATACGCTCCACTGCGTTTGCTGTTGTGACGACTGGAAATGTTCCAGCCCAAATGACGGAGCACTTTTTGACAGCAATTTGCTTACCGCGCGAGCTGCGCCTTGCACAAACACGCGAATTGCACGCGAATTGGTAGGCCACTTACGCACACGCGGGCGCGCACATTCATGACATCCATTTAAAACACCGCTGAATCATGATCAAGTTGATTGATCATGCATTTAAATTCATTTTTGTTTACTAGCAAAACCGTCGTTTTCTTTCGACAGCAAGCCTGCACTTTGCGGCTGTTTACATACCGGGTTGTTGGTCAATATTTTACGATGTACATATTTTCACATACCTAAAATAGATGGAAGAAACTCCCAAACCTAAGTTTTAAAAGGCCTGCTGCTGCTGCGCTGTCTCATGTTTTTCACTCTTTTTTTCGTAGAGAATTAAATGAATGAAGTGTTAATGATTTCCAATATCGGCCGGTAAAAAGATATAATTCGTACCGATGTGGCAGTAGGCCGTGGACATGCAAAAGTCTGATATTATTAAAGTGGATAAGCTTTAAAGTTTTAAATACCAGCTGGATGCATGGGCTGCTGCTGTACTGTTGGATCATCAAGCACTTTTGGTCACGATTAGCTCTTCTGTCATTAACATGATCATAGTATAACTATAAGTATCTGTACCAGACCACCCCTCCAATGATACTACTCACATACATACATAAATTAATAACGAAATATCGGAAATATTTAAAACAAATAAATAAATAAATGTCCTAAAAAAATGATAATACAAATTTTAAAAAGGTCTCATTTTTTTTTATCAACACACTATTATGCATTTCAATTAATTTTTTTTAATTGTTAATTTATGGAATTTATGTTTTGCATAAAAGATAGGCCTAAATATGAATTTCAATTTTTAAACAAAATTAATTTGTTTTATTTTGAGTTTGAGTGCGTACCTTCATCATAGGCTGAGCAGGATAGTGTTTGATGGAGCAAGAAAAGGCAGGATATAGGACTAAGACCAAGACTTAAATAATAGGAGGGTACGAAGCCGGCATAGGAAGGTGTAGGAGGCTGGCACAGGCAGGATGTATGAAGGCCTACACGGGGGCCTACAGTACAGATCTAGCGTAGAGCGTCGTACAGGTGCAGTAAGATGTATGGACATGTGGCACAGGAATGTGTACAAAGATAGCGCAGGAACAGGAAGGCGTTAGCGCATGAAAGCGTAAGTGCATGAAGGTGTACGAAACTGGCACAGGAAGGCGTACTAAGCTGGTGCAGCAGGAGGCTTCGTACAGAGCTGATGCACTTACTAGGCCTACAAAGCTGGCGCAGAAGGCCTGTACAGAGCTGGCGCAGGAAAGCGTGCAATACGAAGGTAGCGCAGGTAAGTGTAAAAGTATCGCAGGAAAGCGTAAACGTATCGCAGGAAAGCGTAAAAGTATCGCAGGAAAGCGTAAAAGTATCGCAGGAAAGCGTAAAAGTATCGCAGGAAAGCGCAAAGGTATCGCAGGAAAACGCAAATGTATCGCAGGAAAGCGTACAAAGGTATCGCAGGAAAGCGCAAAGGTATCGCAGGAAAGCATACAAAGGTAGCGCTGGAAGGCGTTCGAAGGTAGCGCAGAAGGCGTACGAAGGAATGCAGGAAGGTGTACGAAGGAGTGCAAGAAAGCGTACAAATGGCACAGGAGGAAGCCTGCATGAAGAGCATGAAGCCGCTACAAAAATCTATGGGGGGTTATGAATGGCATTAATTGACTGACATTTGGGCATATTTTAATAACTAACTAATAGTAATACTATCATGGTATCTGTGGAAAAGTAGGCCTAAAATAAAAAGTGCCTCCCTCTCTAGCTCTAGACATAAAAAAATCCCTACCCTAACCCTAGGCTAGGCCTTTTAAGGCCAGCCTATTAGCCTAAGCTATACATCATGTAAATGTATGAACTATTACTAGGCCTAGTAAAATTACACAAAAGTACTGACCTCGTAAGAAGTAGTCGTAAAGCCTAGTTAGGCACAACAACACTCAGTCATGTATGTAGTCACTTGTCAAAGTAGGAGAATCATCTGGCCGGCCGGTACAACAATCGATTAAAAATTAACAGCTTTAAAAAACAGCTACCGCTTGTTTTATCAATGAACGAGAGCAGCGGTCGCTCAACGCACAGAACAGTCGAACTAGGCTATGTATGCCTAGAATTTGTTGTTTAATTAATATCGAGGAACAACATACACCTCCATGAACATATTATCCGGCAGAATTCTGTTGATTTTAAAGCTGATCGTAAATAAAATCTGCTGTAAAATGTAAACAAACAGGGTGACGTAAAATCTGGCCATCTGGGATCTGCTGACTACTTCGCGAAGAGTGTGTGGTTGAGGAGGCACGGGATTGGTTAGAGTTTGTGTTTTATTGTACTCTTTCTTTACAGAAGAGGCTTCTTTAGGTGAATTACTTCCCCAAAATCAATAGTTTTACTCTTTACTCGCAATCATCAACCTCTGCTGAACCATCACCCCGCCGGCGCAGCGAGCCGCGCCGCGTCGTGCCGGCAGATCTGCGTGGCAAGTGACATGCATATTCATGTATGTAAATAAAATCACAATTCCGATTTTATTTTGCTCCTTCTATTTTCACGCTTTGTGACTAGACAAGTTCCACCAGTCCCCGAAGTGTCGTCCCGCACCCGCTGAACTAATATACCCAGAATGCATAGCGCGGTCCTCCACTTGCAAACGCAGTGGAGCGTATTGTACGACTGGAGGATAAAGTCGACTTTGTGACCAGTCCCCAAGTGGAGGACCGCGCTATGCATTCTGGGTATATTAGTTCAGCGGGTGCGGGACGACACTTCGGGGACTGGTGGAACTTTTCTAGGTTTGACGTATGCCGAAGGACCCTCGCCTTCGGCTCGGGCCTGTCGGTTCTCGTGTGGGGGCGCTCTATAGCTCACTTGGCGAGGGGACTTCTCGACGGACTAGACGCAAGGGATGCGATTATATCTTATTAAAAGCTGGAAATAACAAAAATACAGGTTTAGTGCCAACACCGTTCAAAGTTGAAACTTTTCTTGATTGTACTTAAAACTTTCGTAAATAACACTCAACCAAATTTGAGAGCTGCCGACAAGTTTTGTCATGATTGTACTGATTGTACTACAAGCAGTAGCGTAGCCGGGGGTGGGGGTGGGGGCAGAGTGGCACAGGAAGGGAAAGAAAAGTGAGAAGAGGAGACAAAAAGGGAAAAGGAAAAGGGAAACGAAACGGACAGAAAGGAAGACAGCCAAATTAGTTGGAAATTATTACTCCGGTATACGGGGACGCAACGCCTCGGCCTTCCTTGTTTTAAACGGACAGTTTATATCGTAGCAAGATGACGATCTTTGTCAATCTGGAATCATTGAACTAATGCAGAGCTATGGGCATGCACTATGCGTGTCAATGACCAAATTAAGATTTACAAACACTGCCTTCCCCTCAATTTGAATGTTATCCTGAAATACTGCGCCTAAAATGTATGAATCTAGTATTGGTATTTGCTGGCGATAGTCCCGGATGACATGTCTGGTGGGTTGGTCCAGGGTGATCTGTGAACCACTCACCTTGAAAAAAAGTAGAATTCCATTCCAAGCACTCACTTATTATAATTTGGGTGCTATCTCATAAGCCTGTCACACAACTGTGTTAATAGTCCTTCTTCATCAACACTCCGCCCCCACCAACCATATACACTGATACTGATACATGTAGGGAAAGCGGGGCTAGTCCGCCCACCACGTGTTTCTCATCACGTGACTGATGAAAAAGTATCAGACTGGTGTAATTTGATTGCACCGGTCATAGCAAAGTAACTATTAAAACTTCAGACCCGGATACATCTCCCATAAGGATTTATCTTGAATAATTGATTTTGAATAATTAAAGTAAAATTATTTGTCATTAAAAATGTTGCATTAATCTAAAGACATCACAGCGATGGTAGCCTACTAACTGTTATAGTCATTCAAAAGGTAAGGGTTTTGTCTAACATATTATGCAGTTAAAAACTTCCCATTTAGTGTTTAGTAGGTATACCATGAGATTTACAACAACATGAGCCCTGGGGCGAGTTCGCCCATTTTCGCCGGGGTGAGTCCGCCCATGCCCAATTACACGCTAAGAAGGGGGCGGACTCGCTCCAACATAATAAATGGACGCCATGATGTGTCCATTTCATGTTGGGCCACATGGCCTTATTTGTCATAGTTGTGCCTAGTTGACTTTTAATCAATCTTTACATGGAATAACTGATAGTTTCTGCAATATTTAACTTGCCTATGAAGCCGGACGAGCTTGCCCAACATGGGGGCGAACCTGCCCCGGCGTGAGTAGTGTGGGGTAAGTCTGCCCTGTTGGTTATTTTCCTTACCCTGCACTTACTAATATTTCTAGAGTGCTGAAACTATGGGGGTATGTAGCTAAACAACGTAGCTTTCATTTGGAAGTAGGATAGCTTTCTAACTTGTAAAATGAGTCCGCTAGCCAAGCCTGAAAATTAGAGGGCGGACTAGCCCCGCTCTCCCCTACATCATATATCCTGCATAACAGCATATGTACAGCCTTAGCCAATCACGTTAGCACCCCTACGATCAGACACTAGTAACCCACAGTGACCAGACCAGAGACAAACTGCTCAAATGACTTGTATACTATGCTATAGCCACTGACCATCGAGGATTTAGATTTAGCAGCAGCGTTTGTTGATAGATAGTTGACCAACAATTATTTCTAGAACTTTTATTAAATATAAGCATGGAATGGGCAAATATGGGCTCTACAGTAGAGCTATAAAACACATTGCAAATTGACTTGGCAACTACAGTCTAGCATTTAAACTGCCTCAAGCAGAAATTCTTAGATGGGCAGTTCTCGGGTTTTATAGGATAAGTTTGTATTCATGGTATTGGCTTAGTGGTTCTAGTTTTCAACATGAATTTCAAGAGTACACTATATTGAGGATCAATTATTTCATTCAGAACAGTTTATGAAAATAATTATGGACTCTCGGGATGGAATTCATATAATAGTAATTGGACAGTTTACTGAGCAACTGAGTAAATAGGCCCAATGCATAAATCGTTATCATTGTTATGGAAGCAATTTAACAAATTAACATTCCTATTAATTGTAATATCTAAAGACGATTCACAAAGACTTGGATCAAGTCTAAGATGTGTGAGGGACTGGGCAAACACAAACTGTCCTGATACCAGACAGTCCTGCCAGACACCTTATTTCAAAATCTGATTTTGACTAATTAGGAAACATATTGCTCTGTAACTTTATAAGACATTTTAGTTAACGATTATAATTGTAATTTGACCAACAAAAATGCATTTCTAGGAAAAATTGACAGAGGGTGTACCATTTTACATTAAAAGCCAAATTTTGTGACTGTACGTACACACCTTAGTATCTTACCCTCAGTTTTTCTCTTACCCCCAGATTGTTGCATTCGCCTATAGCAAGCCACAACTAGAGTATCATTCTTTACATTACTACAGCTCTCCCACACAGTGCATTTCACCTATGATTCCCGACTATGCATTGATGAGGCTATTTAATACATGTTGTATATGAGTCAAAAGCAACAGTTATTATAGTGTCATTGTTTTTTATTTCAAATATTTGTGTACCTGCACATTATTGTGACCTCTGCAAATTCATGTACGAAGTGACTAAACATGTATTCGCTATGCTCCCTGACTGGGCATTGAGGCTATAACTTGTTATTACATGCCTAGTTCTCAATAGCAACAGTTAAAGAGCATTTAATTTTTATAGCTTCCATTCCTAGGCTATCTGTGCCCTCTGCAGCTGAACCCATCTACTTCTTTGACCTTTTTTCTGTTCCTAATCACACTACAGGGTGTCCCTAAAAAAATTGTGCACATGTTTGCGCAATTTGTTGACCATGAAATCCTGAAGTTTGGTGTAATATGTTTATACACGCGGAAAGGGAAAACACTCAGCTTTCAGGTGCCGTTTATTTTATCTGATTTGGATTTGTCAATCCGGAGATATGGACAATTAACTAGTGCTACCCAGAATCGATGTTGTGCCACTTTACAGTTTCAAAGGTTTACTCCTAAGATACAACTTCCACTTGAACGATTGCCCTTCACCAGTGTTATGCAAAATAACATTTTTGTATTGAGATTGAATAGGTTTAAATAATAGAATGAGTGCCTGTGTATCCAAGCAGAACTGAATATAAAGATGTTTGTTACATGATTCGAACCAGTCCTTTTGACGAGGTTTCACAAAATGTTTATTGGGCCTACATTTTCAAAACAAGACAGACGTCCATATGGCTAGGTGCGGCCTCAATTTTCAATAGACATGATTAATAGAAGAGGGTGTTCATGGTCTTAAAAAATCACGAAACAAGAAGTCCAGCAGAAGAGTCACCAGATAGTTTGCCATTCATTTCTCGAACACTCACGTACCATAGGAATACACCTATATACAAAGGAGTATTGGAAAAATGCTTGGTAGCTGGTATCGAGGGCTTAGAGGTAGAACTGACTATGTCCATTTTGACTTTGTCCAGATAATTGTACAAGTAACATGGATATGAACTTTCTTTCTGTGGAAAAAAGTGTCTATGTCTATGTACCCCCCCCCCCCCTTTTGATTATATCCGTGAAGGTGTTTTTAGTTTTGTTGCAAAACAGGCCATGTCCAGCAGGTGTATGTCCAAAAAGTCAAAATGGACATAGTCAGTTCTACCTCTAAGCCCTCGGTATGGTACAAGCACCAATATGAATAAAGAACATTCTGGAAGACTAAGATATGAAAAGTGGCAGGACACAGTAACACATTAATAACGTGTGGCGTGCAGTTCAGAGGGATCCAAGAATAACTGCTCGTAGAAATCCCTTACCACATATTCCAAGGACATCATTTTTGTTCCTCATCCTCTTTTAAACAATTCTGGTCAAATGCCCACCTCAATGTTTCTAGACGATTGATGCCCATGGATAGACCAATGTTAGTATCGTTTTGACGCTCATAATCATTTATTCTGTAAAAGTGGCACAACGTCGATTTTGGGTAGCTTTGATAAATGGGGTATATCTCAGGATTGACAAATCCAAATCAGATAAAATAAACGGCATCTAAAAGCTGAGTGTTTTCCCTTTCCGTGTGTTGATCATACAGGACACCCTGTATGATCAACACTCTGGTCTAGTGGTCTGCCACGCCAAAACTGCTAGGGCATACCAATAGAGGGCTCACTCACTATGACCACAACCCACCCACTCAATTCACCCAGAATTTCGGTTCTCGGATGGGAGAGGTTTTTGGCATGGCGCAGTGAGCTTATTAAAGTGAGCCCTCTTTAGGTCATAGGGTGTTGTTCGATAGAGTGACAGGGAAGTGAAAACAGGGTGTACAAAGTCGACTACTCAACTCATGGAGTGCACAGACAGACATGCTGCATGGTTTCTGACAATGCTTTGAGGCAATAACTTTTTCGATAATATTTTCAATAGCAACGGTTAAAGGTAGATGACCCGATCACATTTTCGTAACACAGAATTATTTCAAACATACGGAGATTTTCATATCATATGAAAGCTCGTATTTTTCTCATCATCATACTGAAATTTGACGGCCTAAATCGGTATAATGACAGAGAAATCGACGAAATAGCGTTGAATTACCGCGAATGGTGGTTACCACCGATATAGTTTGTGTACTACTCAATGGGTACAGTTCACAGCATCTTGTGCATCTAAAATAAGAACCATAATAGCTATGCATCTCAAATTTTGGGACACGACGTTTTTAAGGATGACCTTTCATGTAGAATAGAAAACTTCAAGTTGAAAATCGGAACATCTACCTTTAACAGTGTTTTGTTCCATAACTTCTATTCTTTAACTTTGCACTCCTATCTGCACATGGTGACCTTTCTGCAGATCACCCACAGAGTGCTCAGACTTACCCATAATTTCTGAATACGCTCTGAGTCTAGTCTGTCTGGCACTATTACATTTTCTTTATAGTTGCCAATAGCAATGGTTGACATAGTTAACACAGTACAGTTTCATTCTAAAATTACCACTCCTATAAGAGGATTGCTGTGACCTCTGCAGTTTACTACACAGTGCCCCTTCTGTCTAGGCTTTGAGGCTATTACAATTTCAATATAGTTGTCATTAGCAACAGTCAACACTCACTGTATAGTATTCTTTAAATTGACATTCCTATCTCCACATTGCTGTGACCTCTGCAGTTTACTCGCGGAGTGCATAGACAAATGCCACAAGGTTTCTGACTATGGCACTGCGGCTATTGTTCTATACAGTTGTCATAATAGCAACAGCTATCTGTGTGTGACAGTCTCAGTCTTTCTTCATATTTCCATTCCAAACTGCACATGATGATGACCTCTGCTGTTCACCCACAGTGTGCAAAGCGCTGCGACTTCACCCGAGGCATTGAGGATAATGATGTTTGTATAGTTTGTCAACAACAAAGTTATCAGTACTGCAGTATTATACTATCCATTGTCCATCCTCTTTGCACATTGCGTCGACTTTAGTTCACCCACCAAGTGCATGGGCTAAATGCCCCAACGTTTTTGACAAGGCACTGATTGATGAGGATGACAGTTTTGTCTATAGTTTGTCAATAGCAAAAGCTACCAGTATATAATATCATTCTTTGAATTTCCATTCCACTCTGCACATTGCGTTAACTTTAGTTAGTTCACCCACCAAGTGCATGGGCTAAATGCCCCAACGTTTTTGACTAGGCACTGATGAGGATGACAGTTTTTTCTATAGTTTGTCAATAGCAAAAGCTACCAGTATATAATATCATTCTTTGAAATTCCACTCCTCTCTGCACATATCGGTTAAATTAACCCAGCAAGCACAGAGGCCAAACTGTATGACCAAGCTCTGAAGATAACATAGTTTTCTATAGTTTTGTCAATAGCTATCAGTTATTAGCTATCAGTATATAACATCATTCTTTGAATTTCCATTCCTGTCGGCACATCGGGCACTGTTGGTGGACTTGTTGAGAGTTCAGCCATTTGAGGATACAATGCATGTGAAACACGTGGGAACACTGGCCCCAAACTGAAAAACAAAATAGAAAAAGAAATACATAATAAGCAGAATTTTGACTATGATGATGGTAAATGCTTAGCATGAACTTGAGGAAACGCAGAGTAGTCCCAATTCCATACATGGTACACCGTACATAATAGGTCAGTTACATATTTTACAATACAAGTACCCCACGTCCCCTGAATTTCAATCTTTAACCATGAGAAATATGGCGCCTTTCGTACTCCTCCTGTCATTGTGCATCGGTCGACGTCAGCAGATAACTGTAGTCTAGGGGCAGTGGCAGCACTAGCAGGGGGCCAGACACTTATCAAACTGCTTTATACATTTCACGGACATAAATTATGCTAATGAGCTAATTCGTGAAGGGCGCCGCTCATTAAATGACGTCACTCACATCATCGATATTTTCGTAACGCCAAAATTGTAGGGTTGAAAATCTAGGTCGAGTAAAATGATGTGCTTATTTGTTGTCTGTGAGCTTTTGTGAATTTTTTCCCGTATTGGAGTATTTTTTTATTGAAAATAGACAGTTCAAATTAAACGTTGGTTCCAAGTTCAACTGAAAGCACATGTATTTAAGTAGAAAGCAACTACAATATGCAGGCAACATTTGAGAAAAAACGATGCCCGGCTTTGCAAGGGAGTGTACGGGGAAGTGTACGGGTGAACATGACAAACCAAAACAGCCTAGTAAGTAACCGCCCCCGTGGCGCAATTGGTAAGCGCGTTCGGCTGTTAACCGAAAGGTTGGTGGTTCGAGGCCAGCCGGGGGCGTTGTTTCTTTTTGCATTTAATGCAGATCGACAAATCACAGTAAAAACATAATATTGACAAAATCACAGACCACTTACACAAAAATCGCATCTGCGCATGCTCCTGTCGTGATCGAAATCCAACACACAAGCAATGGGCGAGTTTTATAAGTGCCCCCACAGTCACAACCCACCCACTTGCTCCCCACACAAAATAGTTTACTTTGACTGTAAAGATTTCTTCAAATTAGCTTAAAATTGGTCTGAAATGTGTAATTCAGAACATACATGTATGAGCTAATTTCTGGCAATTTTTACTATAAAAGCAAACATTTTTGTGCGTTTTGTGCGCAATATTTGGGTCTTGCCCCCGTTTGCCCACCCAAAATTTAGATGCTGGTGCAGCCACAGTCATGGGGAAGGGGTAGAATTTTTTTGACAAATCCTTGATATGTCCTCTCTATATATAGCACCACTGACATCAACTTACCCAATGGACAATCATCTCCTGGAATCTTGCAGTCCGGACAGCAGCCATCAAACGCCATCCTGCAAATGCCACAGTTTTCATCGTTGGCCACCCATCTCCACGTAGCTACTGCTGTCCAACTACGGATTAAAACAAATGTGCTGACAGTTATACCAATATCTCGGATGAATTTATGATCTGTAAGTTGAGGTCTTGACTCTGATTGAATGATCTGTAAGTTGAGGTCCTGACTCTGAGTGAATGATCTGTAAGTTATGGTCCTGACTCTGAGTTAATGATCTGTAATTTGAGGTCCTGACTCTGAGTGAATGATCTGTAAGTTGAAGTCCTGACTCTGAGTGAATGATCTGTAAGTTGAGGTCTTGACTCTGAGTGAATGATCTGTAAGTTGAGGTCTTGACTCTGAGTTAATGATCTGTAAGTTGAGGTCTTGACTCTGATTGAATGATCTGTAAGTTGAGGTCTTGACTCTGATTGAATGATCTGTAAGTTAAGGTCCTGATTCTGAATTAATGATCTGTAATTTGAGGTCCTGACTCTGAGTGAATGATCTGTAAGTTGAAGTCCTGACTCTGAGTGAATGATCTGTAAGTTGAGGTCTTGACTCTGAGTGAATGATCTGTAAGTTGAGGTCTTGACTCTGAGTTAATGATCTGTAAGTTGAGGTCTTGACTCTGATTGAATGATCTGTAAGTTGAGGTCTTGACTCTGATTGAATGATCTGTAAGTTAAGGTCCTGATTCTGAATTAATGATCTGTAATTTGAGGTCCTGACTCTGAGTGAATGATCTGTAAGTTGAGGTCTTGACTCTTGAGTTAATGATCTGTAAGTTGTGGTCCTGACTCTTAGTAGGCATAGCACAATGCACACACACAGAATCTGCCACTGGGAGCATTACACCAGTGAACAACAACATATGAAAAGCTGTGTGGCATAAAGCCCTACATCCACTTCTACCTGTTACTCATTTTGCATTATTGAATGGATGCTATTCACGATGTGGAATGTGGTTTTATATCGTTGCCTCAATTGGCGTGCATGGATGCACTAATCCAAGTTATGAAGACAGCCATACAATATTTGGATTAATTAATCATGTAAAATGAGTAACATGTAGGAGTGGTCTGTAATCCCTTATGCAAAACAATCTTTTCATATAATGTATGCAGCTCCAATTTGAAAAACATCCCTATATAAAATTAATTTTCCTCACGGTAGGCACTCCCTGTAGGGCAGTGAGCTTTCCATATATGGTAGTCATGACCTTGGACTATATAACCTTGATCCAGGTATAAATACTTATCATCAGGTTTTTTAGTTATGACTGTTTTTACCAATTTTTGAAATTGGCTTTGAACTTGAATATATTGGGCCGATTTAAATAAACCTAACCTGAGATATTGTACTAAACACTTCAATCAATTTAGTGATATGCTCAGTTTTTGCATCCTTTGAGTGCCTACTGTGAGGAAAAGACTGAGAATTTGAATATGGGTATTTAAGAAAAGGAAAAGCTTGTTTAATTTCTAAATCCATCAATATTTGTCAATCAAATTGGGTATACATGTTATATATCTATTACCGATCACTCTTATGATGGGAAAAAAATTGTTGGACATTGCTCATTTGCATATCAATGATTTGAATAGATAATTAGCTAATTTGCATATTTAATGAGCTTATGAAACTAAATTATAGTTTAAAAGATTGGGTATCGTACAATTAGCCATAATACCAAGTTTGATTGCAATACACCATTCACATCTGGATTTATAACATTTACGCATATTAATTAGCTGGACTTAGTCACTTTTTTGATTGCAGTCAGTAAAACTGGTCAAAATGACCAATTTCACTAGGTTATTTTAGCTTAATGCAATATAATTTTACCATATTTTTTAATTTAACATGGTATATAGATATTCAATTGTTAAAGAAATATGTGTAAATGGTGTTTTGAATGTTACATTATTAACAAATTGAGCTCTCTAAATCCTGATAAATTATATTTGTGGGCATTGTTACTGTTTTTGGCAGGTTTTCGGCCATTTTCCAAGTATCTCAAAACACCGTACCACAAGAATGCATTGACCGATTGTCATAATTCTTTTTGGAAAATAAATCTTTCATTGCAATCTTTCATTTGAATCCAATTTTGTACATGTCTCAATCATTTGAATGTTATGTGTGCTATGCCTACTCTTAGTGAATGATCTGTAAGTTTAGGTCCTGACTCTGAGTGAATAATCTGTAAGTTGAGTTCTTGACTCTGAATGAATGATCTGTAAGTTGAGGTCTTGACTCTGAGTTAATGATCTGTAAGTTGAGGTCTTGACTCTGATTGAATGATCTGTAAGTTGAGGTCTTGACTCTGATTGAATGATCTGTAAGTTAAGGTCCTGATTCTGAGTTAATGATCTGTAATTTGAGGTCCTGACTCTGAGTGAATGATCTGTAAGTTGAGGTCTTGACTCTGAGTTAATGATCTGTAAGTTGTGGTCCTGACTCTTAGTGAATGATCTGTAAGTTTAGGTCCTGACTCTGAGTGAATAATCTGTAAGTTGAGTTCTTGACTCTGAATGAATGATCTGTAAGTTGAGGTCCTGACTATGAGTGAATGATCTGTAATTTGAGGTCCTGACTCTGATTGAATGATCTGTAAGTTGAGGTCCGACTCTGAGTGAATGATCTGTAAGTTGAGGTCCTGAGTGAATGCATTGCATAATCTAGAATTTAGTCACTAAATAAGAGGAATAAAACTCATCAAGTAAATGTGTGAATGCGTTTCACTTGTTGATAGTTTTGTTTGACAGTGTAGAAGAACTTCATGGAATACTAAAAAGAACAACAAAAAACCACTGTGTTTACTGGCCACTGATCCTCATCCTCATCAGTTGTCCGTGAACAGATGGGACCAAGCGTTGGCAATATCTGGCCCAAACTTTTCTTAAGTTTGTCACACATGAATTATTGCCTTTTACCAAATAGCGGAAAGCACAGGGAAAGCTTGCTCTTTTTTCTTGTGTATTCCTCTATTTGTAAAAAGGCCTTTTAACCCTAACCCTACCATATACCACAATATACCACGACTGGGCACGTTGGTACCACCCGGCGTGGAAGTTTTTCGATGAAAAAATGGACCCAATCCATATAGTTTGCGCAATACACTGCGCAGACTACCGTTGACAGTCGTGGTGTAGTCAACTAAACTGTATACTCAACTACTTCATGGTGCTGTAGTAGATTGAAATACAGGCATAACATGTGTCGTAGGCCCATACGATGCATGGTTTTGACATCAAATTTGAGTGAAAACGCCAATATTTCAATCTACTATGTTAAAGCTGAAATTCTGTGTGTATATTGGTATAATACTTATGTTTAACTGGTATGAATATCAAAAAATATTTCAATTGACCACGGTGTCAACCGGGGTCAAGACTGATGGAGTATTTTGTCCATTTTCCTGGCTGGAGCCTACTTTGAGTATATATAACTTTTAAATTAATGCTTTGTTTAGCCTCTCTTTACTCATGCTTGTTGATAGGTGACCATAGATGATGCCTAAGAAACATGGGACCCATGTGACCCCTCAATTCGGCATAGGGTGACCCCGAAAATCACCAAAAAAAAGGTTTCACAGAGTGTGGGGCCTACCGAATATAACTTTAAATCTAAAGGAGATACATTTAATCTGATTACAGATTCAAGAAAATTGGCAAAAGTTATGTTAAAACACCAACTTTCAACTCTTTACCTGCTACAAAGACAGATTTATGAGCTTTTGAAATCTGAAAGAAGTCAAAAAGTCAAATTTCAAATGGCCATAGCTCAAAAAGTACATGACGTATGATTTTTATTTTTTGGATGTGTTCATTTGAGCCACATTCCATCATGCTAATGAAATGTCATCAAAATCTGAGAGGGTCACCTGGGGACCACTGGTTGATGTGACACAGAATGACCCTTATGTACCATTCAATGGGCAATTGATGTGTTATTTGAAGTGGCTTATCTATCATAAACAACCATATAAGAAAACACCATGTGAAAAAAATAAGCCAAATCCAGTCATTAGGCTCCCAGCCCACATTAATATTAGACAACATAAGCACTTGCATACATACCCTTGTTTGTTTCAGTGAATCCATAGGTGCAGCACAGAAAGAAAAGGAAATAAAGAGACAATTAGTAAATATTATGACAAATAAATTGAAAATTACTATAGTCAGTTTCACAATGCTATGGATGAAATTAGGTATGGGTTATCCCGTGTTTTTTCTCTTACGTGACACGGGTCATTCTATATGTGCGTGTCACGGGTACCCGTATCCCGTAAGTCTCACTCTCCCTGAATTCCCTCAAACACACCGGGAGAGCCCAATCCCCCCCCCCCCCGTAATAACCTGCATAGTGCATACAACCTCGCAGCGTTCGATTTAACCAATGTAGCATCACGAAATGCGACACACTTTTGAAGACTTTTCGATGCTAATGCACAAATATGTAGCAAAAAGTGCTACGCTAAAAGATTCCCTACTTGATCTCTGATCACGTACCATTAAAGCCAAACCTAAAGATTGAGTTTCATCTTCAAATAACTAAAACAAAGTATGGTAAATCTTGAAATATCGGCAGTTCATTTTCACTTTCGTCCAGAGTTAAAAATCCCATTGGTTTACACGTACTTGCGCAGAATTTTTCTGTCGGTTTAAAATTTGTACAAAATGGCGGATTTCTGCGCATCTCGGAGAACTAATAATCATGACGTCACTTCTAGTCTTGTTTTCGTGTCGCCGAGTGTTACGAAATGGAGCCAATAATAATGATTTGGAACGGCCGCATCCGTCTGGACATTATTTTTAATATTTCGGTGCACCAGGGGCACAAGAGGAATCGCATAACAATGGCGCTTTGGTATTTCCATCGTGACTCGAGCGATCGAAGTGCCTGGTAAACTCCATATTATATAGCAGTAATAAGGGATAGAATCATTGTTTTTTATTTGAATTTTCATGCACATAGTCAAAATAAATGGCTAATAATCCTTAGTTTCCTTGTATTTCCTTGTGTTTTATTACGAAAATGGCTTAGTTCAAATTGTAAAATCTAGTTCGTGTTTTCGTATGCCGTGTTTTGCTTACGGGCCACGGGTCATACGTGCGTGACACGGTTGAACCGTGACACGGTCGCATGCCTAGATGAAATCCAAGCTATTTGACGCGGGCGTGTTGCTGCTGTTTGCAGAGCTATGTCCAGATGCATGTTCGACCAATTAGGACGTGCAGTCATTTATTTTAAAAAAAGGGGAAAAAAATTGCCGTCACGGTCATCCTCCTTTTTTTCCAAAAGCTAGGACAAGAAACTAGTTATTATTTTTATTTGACCTACGGGCAGCGTTCCACAGTTTAAAGTACCTACACAAATTGTCTTTCTACACCTCTTGTCTATTTAAAACTGAAAAATTCTAAACTAAAGCGCGCAATTTTTTTGGGTCCACCCAGGCAATATACACGTCCATTTAGCCAAACTTGATTGACCCCCCCCCTTTATGTACCAAACACTTTTTGGTCCCCCCCCCCCCCCCCCTTTTGGGCAAAAATTAGGCCCCCCCCCCACCAAAGTATTTCTGAACACTTCCTAACTTTCAGCTTTTTTTTTTTTAAATGTTGGCTTCAATCAGATCTATATAACTACAAATTGTACAATTTACAATAACAATAAATAAATAATAAAACTGTGGCAATATCCTCAAATAGGTCTTACATACGGAATAAAGTACAAGGTAGCAATTGTTTTGCAGTTGATTTGCACTGTAAACATGGTGAATGATACAAACAAGAAAGATAAGAATATTGAATATTGTATTGAAAATTTAAATTAAATAACTGTTGTTTGTTTGTTTGTTTAATTTTAAGGATAAAAGAAATAATTGACATAATTTACGTACTTTTCACCTTTACTTTCATGTTTGGTTGATTATGTATTTCTTGTCAAAACTCGGTAGAATCGTTTTTCATTTGGCTCAGTTTCCAACTGCCAAATGTTTGTGTTTTCCCAGTGGGTAAAGACAGCTCGGAACACCTCGCTAAACACAGCTAATCACCTATTATTAAGCAACAATAAATTCCATAAATATTATAACTCAAAAGAAATAAAAATAAGATCAAATAGATCATCCAATTAAGGGCCCTTAAATTTAATATTAAATTTTGAAATTTTTCCTTGGTCATACCAGTGTACCATTAAACTGCATTCTGATTATGTATTTTGTATTGTCTTGAACGAGGTTCAAAATATTCAGAAATGGCGGCGCCCATACGACAATTTTGGTTGTGAACTACCGAATTTCTCATTCATTGAAGCGACTGAATGAGATAAGAGAAAGAAAGCAAAAATAATAATCTGGACCTAACGTCACGGGAGCTTCAGAAGGCTTTTAATTTGGCTTATTTGGGTATACTTTATATAATAAGCTTATATATTATATTAAAACTTGTAAGTTATTTAATTACAGTACATATACAATACGTCATACAACATGTACAATAATGTGATACAAAGTATTTCTTGGAATAACCAAGGCATACATATTATTTGAACATTAAACATGATGATATCTGAAGCAAATGTTGGACTTGCAAAAGGGATTCCATCCATCATGTCCATGAAAAATGTTCAGCAGATCCATTTATACTGTTCTCTAATAAAAAAATACTGCCCTCTATAATTCACCATCCAAAGACAAACTAAAGAATATTAAAAATGGAATTCCTGTTCCTGTTTTGTCCCCTCGCCCAACGTCACTTAATTCGGCGATAGTGATTGTTTTAAAGGAATACCGTTCTATTCATTAAACCATGCATTATAATATGGTAGGAAAATAATTATCTAATGTTAATTGACCATTTTAATTGAACACAAAACTATACAATAAAACGAATTAAAACTGCACATCCCCAACCTGTGATTATTTGAAATTCACGCCCGGTTGTCCGTGTCGATGATGCATTGTCACTAAAACCGCCTCATCAGCAACTGGTCGCTGGACAGTATCACGCAGGAATTCAATGCATAAATCGATAATATCAATATATATGAAACAGATATGCTGACATCTTGTAAGTTTTTCGTCATAGCTTTGATCAATATGGCGACGTCCATGCATGTGATTGTCTTTCTTTCTAAAGCCGATTTTGTCTTTATGCGGTACTTTTAAAAACTTTCACATTCAGAAGTGGTCTGTATAATAATAATGCTACATCTGAGCGCTAAAGTTCTATGGCACAGATTTCCTTTAATATGTTCATGTATTTATGTATCCCACTATAGAAAGAACTTGGCTATAGTGGATAATAGTGCTGAGAACCCCACATCACCCTGCCCACACATTCAAGTTTCAACAATACTTTTTAAAAGATGAACGGTTATGGCCATGCGTTTTGAACTCGCCACCCAAAAATGGTGGTGTTGTTACGTATTTTCAAATTGTGATCTGTTTAATTCATCATATCTCAGCAAAACAAAAAGCTATAGTCATGTTTTTGGTCTCATTTAAAAGCTAACTAATATGACTAATAAACCTGTAAATATGAACGATATAGCTTCTCAAATAACGAAGTTGTGGTTGATTGAATTGCGAACAGTCAAGGTGGAGGAGGGGGGGGGGAGGAGGTACACATAAACTCTATGTGAATGGGGCGTTTCGCGTGTGTAAACTTGATTAAATTCACTACTGCTAAAGTACTACAGGGGCTACAAACTTGATTTTGGTCTTAATTTACAGCTAAACAATTCTGCTAATTGTTTTTAATCATTTTGAACTCTTTATGATTGGTTTAGTCTATAAAATACGAGCTTTTACGTACGAAACTACCCGTTTTCATATTGAACACTGTAGTAAGTATTGCGGATGTCTTCAAAATCTAAAAGTTGCTGTATTTTTTAAATTACTTATCCTATCATAGTCAAAGTGTACATTTTCTGAAGGGAAATTTGATAAGGAATCCAAATATGGACTTACTTTTTCAGTTGGGGTTAGGGCTAAAATGTTTCAGTTCAAAATATGTTGAATTGTAGAAAAAAAATATCATAATTTGGAACACCCTGTATTCTGAGATTAACAAACAAATGTGATTTTTCTTTCTCCAAAGTCAGTAGGCTTCTCCCATCCCCTAACCATATAAACATTGTTTACTTTCAGTTTATTACTGTAAGTTAGTAATAAGCAATGCATTAAGTAACCCACTTTTTATCCAGAATTTATTTTTTCCACCCTGTATAATTTCAAGGTCACCCTGTATAATGAGTTGAAATGTGTATATTTAGATTGCTTGTGTCTTCAGCTTTCCAAAAATGTATACTTTTGCTAGTTTAGGGTTGATAATTGTGGAGATATTCTAAATTGAAACTCAATTGGTGTAAAAATTCATAATATTTGTGATGTAACGCTAAGGGTGGCGAGTTCATAACGCATGGCCTTATGCTCAGGGTTGTAGCTAGCCACATTTTAGTGCCGGCTAAAATCTCACACATTTATCGCCACGCTCTAGCATCCTCAGCCATTTTGTGGTATTTGATGTACATTTACTCAATTTTTGAGTCTTAGAGCTGGTTAATTTGCCTGAAAATTGCTGTGAGTGCCGGTTGTTTAGCCTTAGTGCCGGTCGCTACCGACCGGCACCGACCAGTGTAGCTACATCCCTGCTTATGCTCATAAAGGAAACTGTATGACTGCTTATAATAATAATAATAATAATTAGTATTTATAAAGCGCCTTTCTTAAGTGATCAAAGCGCTGTCATTTCGCTGCTGGTGAATCATCAGAATCAGGTCGCATCAACTATAGGGTGCTGCCAATTTCTAGCGCAAACCTATCCGCACTTAGATTGTAACATCCACCATTTTTCAATGCAGCTCCCCAAATACCATTGGGTCAAGGAAGTTTTTGATAGCCGAAACAACTAATCACAAATTTTTGAAAGCAGGAGGAAACCGGAGATCCCGGAGAAAACCTGCGAGAGCGTGTATGGATCGTGATAAACCAAATGCACATAAAGCCCGACTGAGCACACATTTCGAACCCGGGATTCATTGGTGCAAAGCAAGGGTATCTACCGCTGCGCCAACACGCCCTCCCCAATCATCCTGTTTAGAAGTAGGCTTTTTGCACGCTTAATTCAGATATCTTACGAAAGGTTCTGCTGTGCAAACCTGGTAAAGTAAAGTATCAAGTCAATATTGTCAATTTTAGAAATATTTTAATAAAATCTGCTTTGGATACACCATTTAGGCCTGTACCCACATGTTCAGCCCCACTGTAATATTAAACATACATACATGTATGTAAGTATTTTTCTTGTTAATCTTAATTGTGTGTAGGCCCTACCATTAAAGTCATTTGTTCAGTCCAATTTTTGATTTGGTGAATGATTTTTTTTCCGTGTGGTAAACTGTTTGTGTGCAATTTATTGAAATGTTTTGCAAAAGGTCTTAATACCGTACATCCCTTTTTTGAAAAATAAAGAACATAATAAAAAAAAATTAAAAAGTGATTAATTTGAAAAAAACCCCACTGTATCTGATTGGTATACTATGTACCTATTTCATTATACAAATAATATTTCAAAGCATCAATCGCACTAGTCTAGAATATTGTAAAACAAGTTAATTTAGCGGCAACTTTTTTCGCGAATTGCTAATCATCACTACTTTCGCGGTAACTTAGTTTCGCGAATTTAACATTTCTACCACTACTGTCATCTTCACACACATCAAATTTGAGCCATTCGCGAAATTAAATTGCTCACGAAATTAACTTGTTTTACAATACTTTCATGCTGTTTTCTCAAATCACTAAAATGGATGAAAGCCCTTTTGCATATCAGCTCTTCATATCATAAAACAAATAAGGCAGAGTTCCTTGGATCATGTTAACCCCCTGAGATCTACCGGCCGATTGGTTAAACAGATGGATACATCATTTATTGCACCAATGAGAGACAGTGTTAGAATAATTGTATCCATGATAAAGAATAACTGATAGAGTGAAACATTTCACAAGCTGCATTTGAATTGGCTATTCATATGAGTACATCTTGTAATAAACCAATCAGAACCACTGTAAAATAAACAGGTAGACCCCAGGGGGTTAAACTCAATTTTACATTTTGAAATGTTGAGTTCTAATAATTGTTATGTCATACTATTATGATTGACCTTCATCTCATTACAGATTACAAGCAATGCCACCATGCATAAATTGCCTGATCAGCATTTCCCGAATCCTATGTGCTGTAGGATTGAAACGCCTCACCCACTCGACAGCTGCGGCAACCTGACCGCAGTCAAGACGTGTGTGGACGACACTGATGGACCAAACCAGCATGTATTCAGAAGTCAATATAGCTATCGGTCAGGAAGCAGGTGTGTTCTACAGGCAGAGCAACCAACGATCCCATTTCTGTTTCCAAATGATTGGGAGAAGAGGAAAAAGAAGGGAAACACAGGTATGTGTTTTGTTACTAGCACTTTATTAATTTGGGAGATGAAGTCAGCTCGTAAGGCCCCCCCCCCCCCCCCCAAAAAAAAAGTTGTGTTGCCCTCATCCGGCCGGGTCAAAATTCCGAGAATGTGGGCCGGTTATTTTTTTTAAATATTTTTTTTAAAAAGAATTTCTTCTATTTTTTTCTATTTTTTTTCAAGATTTTTTCAAGATTTTTTTCAAGATTTTTTTTTCTCGAGATCTTCCAATTTGTGAAAATTGCACCAGAGATGGGCAAGAAACCAAAATATTCACCATTGGGTTGAAAATGCATCCAGTAAGCGTTTTCCTTAGTATCTTCACACATGTTGACTGAAATAATAGGTATAAAATCGTTGATTTGGAAAAAAAAAAAAAAATCCGGCCGACCGTCCTTCCCGACTTTAGGCTTGTGAGGGCAACACAGCTATTTTTTTGGCCTAAGTTATTGACAAGGCTGCTATCTTTTTGTACCATAGTCTTGTTTTACCCACATTTCCCAGGAATGAGCTTCTTCAATTTCCCATATTTTCAGATCTGACAAGTAGAAAGGTTTAAACAAGTACATGTATATGCTGTCTGATGACCAATTAAATTATCTGTCAACGTACTTTAAACTTTACTACTTGATTGTTACTTCAGTGTGGTTGGCACATTGCATGCAATCAGATGTTAGGGATCTCAAAGTACAAACCCACCCCCTGGATAGCGTTTACTCCATGAGAAGCAAGCTCATTTCAAGTGATGCAACAGGATAGTGTCCATAAAGTACAGTCCTCAAAATAAGTAACTGACCAGGTAATAAATATGCTCTCAACTCCAAGACTATAACTTCTACGTAAAAATATTAGGTAATAAATTTGTAAGGAAATTTCTTGTCTTCAATTTGAGATATTACACGTGAAGATTGAATGAATATTTACTCGGTTATGTGCCCTAAACCAAAACAAAGTCCGTTTTTCATTTTAACATTTCGTTCGTCTACACGCAGCCTAGGACTAGCAACAGGCAGATTATTGATTAACTGGTACCGACAACTCACTGGTCGATAGTAACACGGGGATTGGGGATGCATCAATTGATCAATGCAACCCATACACATACCTGTCACACTGTCCCGCGTGTTCAAATCCCAAGTGTTAAAATGTAAACTGCACTTTGTTCTATCCTTTTCAATGTCGCGTTCTTAATTATTAACCGATCTTAATAATGAATAATGTATCAAGTTAAAGATGAGAAATTTCTTTACAACTTTATTATTTAATATTTTATGTAGGAGCTATAGTTTTGGAGTTAAGAGTATATTAATTACCTGGTCAGTTACTTATTTTGAGGACTGTACATGTATATACAGCATGTAAATAATCTGTGTTTTGTTTATTTTTCAGGGTTTTTAACAAAGAAAGAGATGAAGAAAATACAGAATAGTGCACCAATGGTATGTCATAACATATGGGAGCAAAAGATAGTTATCCACCCTGACTAGGTTCAATGTAATATTTCTTAGACTAAAGATTTACTGACATCAAATGAAGCATTTCATTGTGTGAAGGATCTTTATGGTGTGTTCATACTGAGTAGTTACGGTGTTACGCCTGACCTTTGGTGTAACGCCCAAGTTCAATAAATTAACTACGCATAAGTGAGGTACTATACATTTGAACGCCAATTAACACATCGTACAAATCAGATTTACCATATTTAACTATAATTTTAATTCATCATCTCCGTCACTGACTTTCTTCAGGTCCATTAACATATGGATGACCTGTACAATAGGTCTCATTCACATAAACAATAATATTCACAAAGTTCAAATCAAATTATAATGTCACTTCAATTATGCCTCATTTGTTGTTGTAGATGGGTTTCCCATGAATGTAATAACCTCGACGAATAATCAATGGTGTTGTTATGTCCCCAGACAATTGAAAGTGTTATTGATATATATGACGTAATAATAACCAGTGCTTACCCATTTAGCAGAATTTAATGTTATCTTACTTAATCTGCGACATCATTAGGGATTATTGGATTACATCTGTCATTTAATCAATATAGCGGTTGTTATATATTCTCGATGATCATTCAACGGTCGTAGCCAAGGTTTTTAATGCTTGGTTGATTTCCACGTCAACAACATCAGATTCATCGGATTACCTCACATTTGGTATGCATTAATAATCGGTGATACAACTGCTAATTATATCGGCAGCCATTAACCTCCATAAACAGTAACAAGCTGTAGCATCAGTAACAGCAATAACAGCCAACGCACTGAAACAATAAATTGAAACCAAAACCTTGCAAATAATATTTTGTATTTGCAAATAAAGCTATATCCATTTCGGATACAAGTCAAAATTGTTTCTATATATTAATAGACCAAATTCAACACACATCAATTCTTTTGATACCGTATTGAAACGGCGTGTCCAAAAGTTGATTTATAATTGACATTTCAACTGATGTACTCATGAAATCTTGGGGTATTATTTCCACCACGCAACATCGGTACAACATACACAAATGAAAGTTTACTTTTATAAATCACCAGCCATATTTATTTTGCGAGAGAAATCATGATCAAATGCTAATTCGCATAACGTCACATAATATTAGCAAGTTCATGAGTTCACTCCATACACAATACATTGTTATAAACATATATAATTTTGGGCGGGAAAAATCATGATTGTTATGCTAATTCGCATAAAGCCACACAATATCAAGAAGTCATGATTTCACCCTATTACACAACATTTATTTCATTCGGATAAAATTGTATTTACAAATATATTTACATTCAAGACATATTAATTGCATGCGGAAAGAAACCTACTATTATCCCATTTCAGCTCTATTCCAAAATATATTAAAAAGGAGTTTCATTTTGTTATATGTTTCTTTATCTAAAACTTCCTTGCTCATGAGATAAAACAACGGATACAGACATTTTGTTTTCTTAATTTCTACGAAAACAATTAATGAAATTTCCGTAATTTTCACGGATGTAAATTTTGATATTTGAATTGCAAAGAATAACTTCATTTTATACCTTCAATGTAGTCAACTTGAATACACGGATTGGGAACATGTAATATCGTGAAATATAATTTAGACGTATTTTAAGGGACGTCAGCACGTACACGTCTATAGAAAAATAATACAATATTTATTTACACTTATTTACAAACTTACGTTAGATTCCCAAATGTGATGTCTCGTGTCTCCAGACATTCGTCGACATGATGGCACTACTTTCAGTTGTTCACCCTGGACGAAATTCTGTATGACTCGTCCATCCAACGGGGTGCTGATACCATAGCCGACGAAATTAATGATGCTAACTTTCACGTAATAACTTGATTGCCACACATTAGACCAATCGATGGGTTTGCAAACACGCAAACTTACCCCATGAAACAAAATATACCAGGCTCACAATGACCGCAAGCTTACCCTGATAAAGATGTCGGTTTTTAGGAAGCAACCAAAATATATAGTTATCTCCAAGACATCGCATAAGGGAATGATTTTTGTTGACAACGCGATCACAATAATCCTTCGTAAAGCGCGGGAGAAATTAGTCACGCTTATACAACCTAACGCACCTGTTTATATGAACGCCATCTAGCGACCATCGCGCCAGATAGTGTAATATCAAATCATACTAGAAATACATTACTAAATTAAGCGTTAGAGCCAAGCTCTACGTAACAATTAACCCCCCACTTAAGATAAATATACGAACTGTATTTATCAAAATAAAAAAAAAAAAATCTGCTTCCATGAATATATATATACAATCAGCTTCCATGATTTTAAAATATTTCTACCCAGTATGCTTACGTATGACCGCTCATCTATCGTATGAATACTTATATGATTTGATGGATTCCTGTTATTATTTTGATGTTTGTTTTAGCATTTTAATCAAGTACTGCTCTACTCATGAAATCGGCTCCAACATTATGTTTGCCTTTGATGACTTCTATTCGGTAGCGAAATTGTTGTAGTGCTAATGCCCAACGCATTATCCTGCCATTTGCTACTTTGGATTTTCGGAGACATGTCAAAGGTTGATGGTCGGTTTGGATGACAAACTCCTTTCCAAATAAGTAGGTGGAGAATTTCTGAGTTGCCCATATTAATGCCAAGCATTCCTTTTCCATGACCGAGTAATGTTTTTGATGTTTGTTCATCTTCTTACTCGCATATGCCGTTGGGAATAATTCACCATCATATTCTTGCAGTAATACAGCACCGATACCGTCGTTGGAAGCATCACTTCTGAGTATAAAGGTCTTAGCCAAATCTGGTAAGTGTAGAATAGGTGAGCTTGTGAGTTTGGATTTCAGCGTCTGGAATGAAGTTTCTTCTTCATCTCCCCAAACTATCTTGTTTGGGACACCCTTCTTAGTGCTATCAGTTAAGCTGCTTGCAATGGTCGAAAAGTCTGGGATGAACCGGCGGTAGTATCCTGCCAGCCCCAGAAACGAGCGTACTTGGGTCTTTGTTTCTGGTCGCTTGAACTCCTTGATTGCATCGAGTTTGCTGGGTCGTGGTCTCAATTGGCCTTTCCCAACAATATGTCCTAAGAACTCTACCTCATCATAAGCGATATAGCATTTGGTAGGACGTGCGGTTAGATGGGAAGTTCTTAGTCGATGTAGAAACTCGGATAATGTTTGTAGATGATCTTCCCACGTAGTGGTATGTATAAGTACGTCATCGATGTAATTGTGTATATTGTCCATTCCAGCTAATAATATTCGCATCATTCTACTAAAAGTAGCTCCTGCATTGACAAGTCCGAAGGGCATCATGTTGAAAGTGTATAACCCGTTTGGTGTAGTAAATGAAGTATACTTTCGTGATCCTATGTCCATTGGTATTTGCCAGTATCCTTTTGAAAGATCAATCTTCGTGAAGTATTTGTCTTGAGATAATCGTGAGAATATTTCTTCTTGGTCTGGGATGGGTTCGGCATCGAAGACGGTAATCTGGTTAAGTTTCCTCATATCAACGCAGCTCCTAAGGGTTCCATCGGGTTTTCGTACACATACTAGTGGAAAAGCATATGGGCTGTTATTACATTTGGATACAACATCCCACTTTTGCATGTTTTCTATGTCTTTTTGCAGCTATGGCGTGAGGAATTGGATATGGTCTGCAGCGGATCGGTTTATCATCGGTCACTTTTATTTCATGTTTACATAAGTTGGTGTGTCCTGGAACATCCGTCAAGACATCGCTGTAGCTGTTAAGTAGGCGAGTGACTTGCCGTGTTTGATCATTATATAGTTCCGGGTTGATGTGGACGTCATTCACAGTTTCTTTAGCTATAAGTCTGGGAAGTTGTAATAGGTCTTCATTATTCGGAAGTATTTGATCTTCTTGGGTATATTCATCCATGATCTCATCTTCCAGAACAGATACAGCAGCTGCTACCACTACATCGTCTTTAGGTCTTCGATGATACTTTTTGAGCATGTTGGCGTGAAATATCTGTTGCCTATGGCCTAGATCTATGCGGTAATCCATAGCGTTTTTTTTTTCAAGTACCATGAAGGGTCCCTTCCAGTGCATGAGGAGTTTATTCCTATCGGTGGGTAGTAGTAGTAACACCTCGTCACCCGATACGAATGATCTTTCTCTGGCCTTCTTATTGTATTGCATACTTTGTTTCACCTGGACTTTGCTTAATTCCTGTCTCGCCAATTGACACGTTTCCTCCAGTCGATCCTGTAAGTCGATGACATATTTGTACACGTTCTTGGTTTCCACTTCTTGGCATTGCCCTGTCCACAATTCTTTCAATATGGACATTGGACCGCGGATTGAACGTCCATACAACAGTTCGAACGGTGAGAAGCCAGTACTAGCTTGAGGAACTTCACGGTATGCAAAAAGAAGTGGCGGAATGTATCGATCCCAGTCCTTCGGTCGTTCTTCACACATCCGTTTCAGCATGGTCTTTAGTGTACCGTTGTATCTTTCGCACAATCCATTGGTCATTGCATGATAAGGTGTTGTTGTAATTCCTCGTATTGAAAGTAACCTGTTGATTTCCTTCATAACTCCAGATACAAATTGTGAACCATTATCAGTCAATACCTCTCGCGGGACTCCTAGTCTACTGTAGATGTTTACCAACTCTTCTGCGATGACCTCTGCCTCTATTGTTTTCAAAGGAACGGCTTCCGGGTATCTAGTAGCGTAATCAACCATAACCAGGATATAACGATGTCCTCGTTCTGTTACGGGCTTGATGGGTCCAACTAGATCTATGGCAATACGATCGAATGGTGCTTCTATTAAGGGCATCTTTCCCAGCGGTACTTTGGACACCCTGCCTTTGGGAATAGTTCGTTGACAAATGTCGCAGGATAAGCAGTATCTTGATACATCTGCTCCGACTCCGGGCCAGTAGAAATTTGATAATATCTTGTCCGTTGTCTTTTGGACTCCTTGGTGTCCACCGAATAAAGCTTCATGAGCCAACTTCAAAACATGTTTCCTAAACTTACTGGGCACAATGACTTGCTTGACATCATCAATATATTCTGATTCAGGTGTATAGCACTCTCGATAAATGATACCGTCTTCTATGGTGAATGCTTCCATAGTTCCTTTCTTAGATTCCTTCCGTTTACCTGTCTCTACACGTTCTCTTATCTTATTCAGGGTGTAATCTTCCTGCTGTGCTTGTCGGAGTATCGGTGGCGTGACTTCTTCATCTGATGGAGTTACGATTAATGGTTTAAAAGGTTTAGAACGTGCTGCTTTCTGAGCTCGGGTCTCCACAGCTGCGGCAACATGTTGTTCTTCTAACTCTTCTGTTTCCAAATCAACTTGTACTGCGGTATTCTGAGTTGATGTTACTTTTACGGCTGGATCCCGTGCACCTGGATATTGTCCGACCACCAAGTCACATATTGGCGTTTCCATTACTAAAGCGTATACGCTACCCGAAAGATATGGAGAAGTAATATCGATCTTGGCGACTGGATATCGACGTTGTGTACCATCGATTAAATAGCATGTGTGTTGTTCACCTGTATATTGATGTGGTTTTACTAGATTTTTACGTACAACGACACCACTACAACCTGTATCACGATATACTTTGACTGGGGTACCATTGATCGTTCCCTCTCTCAATGGCATACGTTTATTATCCCAATGCTTACATGCTGCACCTACGAATTCTCGTTGGCAACCACACTCTACCTCGGAATGACCTTGTTGTAATTTAATGTCAACCTTATATGGGTCGATCCCAGAACATAGTAGGCCTAAGGATATATGTCCTGATCCATAACCTCCGTTACTCTGTTGCCAAGTGTTTGTTGTAGGCCTATAATTATGATTATCAGGATTACCATGACTAATACCTTGGTGTACTTGTGTGTTTCTGTTTAGGCCTATGTCAGATCTTAAACTGTGATAAGCATAACTATTATTGGAGTTACCATCGTTACCATGCGACTGATCACCTTGTTCTGTACTTGAATTATATACAGACTGGTTGATAGGCCTAGCACTATCATTATTTTGCATGTCACTTTGCTGCTGTGAGTTGTAGTTATCCTCAAGATTTTCTTGAGTGTTTTCATCATTAGGCCTATTTTCATCTATGGGGCATTGTTGTGCCTCTACACTATCCAATATAAGGGCTAATGTCCCTTTACGGTAACAATCCCTTGCCCTGTGACCTTTTCTTCCACATATGAAGCATGTGATTGGTTCACGGGTACCTGTACCTGTACTGAACTTACCAGTGTTAGTAGTTGTATTACTAGGCCTATTCGATTGACCTTGAGATTGGTTTGTACGTTGGGGCTGGCCAGTATTTTTATATTGACCTGTATTCTGACCTGATGTTTTCGGTTGGGATTGAAATTTATTTTCTTTCACTTTGACCTTGTCGAACCAACCACCATGTGCATTTATGTAATGATCAGCGATTATCGCAACTTTGTTTGCTTCTTTTGGTTCTTGTTCCAAAATATGAGTGGCCATGTTTCTCGGGCAGCTATGTAAAAATTGATCTCTGACCAACAAATCTACCAAAGCTCCAATTGAGTTACCTACATCCGCGAGTTCAATCCACCTGTGAAGGTACCTGGTAATTCGGGTTGTATATTGTTCAGCACTTTCATTTGGGTCAGGTTTAGAGTTTTTGAATTTCTCACGAAACCCAACTTCGGTATGTTTATACCGTCTTAACAATGCTCTTTTCAAAATGATATAGTTATCGGCATCGTTAGGAGTAAGTGCATCATAAACCTGTAGTCCTTGTCCAGTCAAAAGAGTACTCAAATTCAAGGCCCAAATTTCTTGCTCCCATTGACTTGTTACTGCATATCTTTCAAACCTATTAATGTATGCATCCATATCATCTTTAGTTTCATCGTATTTTGGAAGTTTCAATGGTCTATACTTGTTGCTATTTGCCGAAGTATGTGAGCCATTTATGGCAGTCTGATTCTGTAATTCATTACTTTTGAGCGTAAGGTTAGCCATTTCAATTTCATGATGATATTGCGTGTCATTTTTCTTTTGTTCAAGATCGGCACGCGTTTCCAAAAGTTCTTTTTCGCGCTCTGTACGCGTTTCCAAGAGTTCTTTTTCGCGCCCTAACCGATGTTCTTCATTAATTTGTTCCTCTGCTCTACGCTCTTTCTCGCGCAGTGCGCGCTGTTCTTCAACATTCAATTCATGAGTTTGACGCTCTTTTTCCATCTGCGCTACTTGAGCTAGGCGCTCTTTTTCAATTTCAAGTTCATGAATTTTAATTTCTTTTTCATGAGCCTGGCGATCCTTTTCATGTTCGCGCTCGGCTGTTCTTGCATCACGATCAGCATCCCTTTGTTCTTTTAATTTCTTTCTTTCCTCAACCAAAAATTCTTTCAAATCGCGACCTTCGAGACCGATTTCTTTACCAAGGGTAGATATAGTTTCTATTTCTTTGAGATATTCTACAGACATGATGAGAATGAATACGAAATTAAATTTGGGTAAAAAAAAAAATATATATAAAGAACTACCGCGGAATTTTCGCGAAAATTATTAAGAAAAGTGTATCTATAAATCTGTGGCAATCAACTATTATAAATACGTAAAATTTAACAATTACACTACTATGCTCACCCCAGCACTTCTACGTTGGCTGTTATATCTTGGTGTTCTTCACCTTGATCTTGACTTGTGTGATATACATGTGGTGACCATCCGAAGCAGTGCCAACCATGTAGTCGAACGTCTGAAGATCTGAAGATAACAAATATATTAAGACAACAGTGAGATATATATGATGTATACAAGCAATGGAGTACCTTTAGAATACCCTACCATTTCGAAGCTGCCCTTTTTTAACAATCTTCTTCGACGCCGCGGATCGTGATGTATCCCGTAATGATCTTCAACAAACGAGCTAAGGGACAACACTTAGAGAAAATATCGCGCTGATTTTTCTAAGTACAAGGCAGAATAGATAAGCTCAACCTTTTTTCAAAACAATCGACATCGGCGAAGTCCCGGTGTTGAAGCCATCATCTTCGACGGCGCGAAGCTCAACATTTTTTCTAAATAAATCTACATCGCGAGGAAGAACCGGTGGTGAAACCATCATCATCGACGGCGCGAAGCTCAACCTTTTTTCTAAAAACATCTACATCGTCGAAGCTCCGGTATTGAAGCCATCATCTTCGACGGCGCGAAGCTCAACCTTTTTCTAAACAAATCTACATCGGCGAAGTCCCGGTGTTGAAGCCATCATCATCGACGGCGCGAAGCTTAACCTTTTTTTCAAAACAATCAACATCGGCGAAGTCCCGGTGTTGAAGCCATCATCTTCGACGGCGCGAA
This sequence comes from Ophiura sarsii, assembly GCA_035610835.1. Taxonomy (NCBI): domain Eukaryota; kingdom Metazoa; phylum Echinodermata; class Ophiuroidea; order Amphilepidida; family Ophiuridae; genus Ophiura; species Ophiura sarsii. The sequence goes on from CM069452.1 coordinate 62,695,095, forward strand.
GCTCAACCTTTTTCTAAACAAATCTACATCGCGAGGAAGAATAACCGCTAGTGAAACAATCATCATCGACAGCGCGAAGCTCAATCCTTTTTTCAAAACAATCAACATCAGCGAAGCACCGCTGATGAAGCCATCATCATCGACGGCGCGAAGCTCAATCTTTTTTTCAAAACAATCAACATCGGCGAAGCACCGCTGGTGAAACAATCATCATCGACGGCGCGAAGCTCAACTTTTTTTCAAAAACAATCAACATTGGCGAAGCACCGCTGATGAAGCCATCATCATCGACGGCGCGAAGCTCAATCTTTTTTTCAAAACAATCAACATCGGCGAAGCACCGCTGATGATGCCATCATCATCGACGGCGCGAAGCTCAATCTTTTTTTCAAAACAATCAACATCGGCGAAGCACCGCTGATGAAGCCATCATCATCGACGGCGCGAAGCTCAATCTTTTTTTTCAAAACAATCAACATCGGCGAAGCACCGCTGATGAAGCCATCATCATCGACGGCGCGAAGCTCAATCTTTTTTTTCAAAACAATCAACATCGGCGAAGCACCGCTGATGATGCCATCATCATCGACGGCGCGAAGCTCAATCTTTTTTCAAAACAATCAACATCGGCGAAGCACCGCTGATGATGCCATCATCATCGACGGCGCGAAGCTCAATATTTTTTCAAAACAATCAACATCGGCGAAGCACCGCTGATGAAGCCATCATCATCGACGGCGCGAAGCTCAATCTTTTTTTTCAAAACAATTAGTACCTACTGTTTTACCATTATATTTTGGACACTGTTCGCAACGTCCGGGCTCGCAATTTAAATAAGATTTGGGACATGTTTAATGTAACGCTATGGCAGAGGTCTCCCCTTCTCTTACCCCTCCCCGGTAAATAAATATTGACCCTACCTATGCTTTTAATAACATGGGATCAACCTATCTACATTGTCTAGTGGGAGAGCTCAATGCGTTCCTTATTTCGGACAAAGTGTATCAACCTTTGTTTGTTCATGATGGGTCAATTAATTTTAGTGAATCAATTTACAATGTTATGGAAAATAATTTTACGTGGATAAAATTATAAATGTTATGGTTAATCAGTGTGTCCATGTATGATTGTGGTTTGTCGTCGACGTATTGTTGTATTTATTTCACCCAAGTCCCCTACATCACCCCCCCCCCCCCCCCCACAGGCTGTCAGATCTCCTCCCGATCCCGGTGGTATGCTACATATATAATTATAGCTCTGGAGGGTGTCATAGATACTGAAATTCGATCCCTTGTGCAATATCAAGGGGTAAAGAACGACCCATAATGTTCCAATGCAAAAAGAACGACCCATAATATATTTTGTCCCACAATGCAATAGTAAGGGACAGTCCAGCACCTCATCAATTTGGGCAGTCCAACACCTCAACAATTATAAGGGGCGGCGTCCAACAATGCAATATTAAGGGGCTGCCTCATGAATGGGCGGTGTTATTCTACATACAATTTGGACAGCCCATAATCTATCTTTGGGAGCGGACGGGGCTTTTAAAGAACGACCCATAATCTATTTTGGCCAACCTGTCCCACATGCAATGTTAAGGGACAGTCCACACCTCATCAATTTGGGCAGGGCTTTTAAAGAACGACCCATAATCTATTTAAGCCGATCTGTCACATGATACTGAACTTCAGTCCCAATGCAATATTAAGGGGCAGCCCAACACCTTAACAATTTGGACCGTTGGACGGGACTATTAAAGAACGATCCATAATCTATCTTTTTTCTACAGCCCAGCGGGGCTCATTACAATCCGAAATATGTCCCTGTGCAATATCAAGGGGTAAAGAACGACCCATAATGTCCCAATGCAAAAAGAACGACCCATAATCTATTTTGGCCAACCTGTCCCACAATGCAATATTAAGGGACAGTCCAGCACCTCATCAATTTGGGCAGTGCTTTTAAAGAACGACCCATAATATATTTAACATGTTTAAGCCGACCTGTCACATGATACTGAACTTCAGTCCCAATGCAATATTAAGGGGCAGTCCAACACCTTAACAATTTGGACGGGACTATTAAAGAACGACTAATCCTATATATCTTTGGACGGGGCTTTTAAAGAACGACCCATAATCTATTTTGGCCAATCTGTCCCACATGATATGTTAAGGGACAGTCCAGCACCTCATCAATTGGGAAGGGCTTTTAAAGAACGACCCATAATCTATTTAAGCCGACCTGTCACATGATACTGAACTTCAGTCCCAATGCAATATTAAGGGGCAGTCCAACACCTTAACAATTTGGACGGGACTTACTAAAGAACGACCCAGTCCCAATGCAATATTAAGGGGCAGTCCAACTCCTTAACAATTTGGACGGGACTATTAAAGAACGACCCATAATCTATCTTTTTTCTACAGCCCAGCGGGGCTCATTACAATCCGAAATATGTCCCTGTGCAATATCAAGGGGTAAAGAACGACCCATAATGTCCCAATGCAAAAAGAACGGCCCATAATCTATTTTGGCCAACCTGTCCCACAATGCAATATTAAGGGACAATCGAGCACCTCATCAATTTTGGCAGGGCTTTTAAAGAACGACCCATAATCTATTTAAGCCGACCTGTCACATGATACTGAACTTCAGTCCCAATTAAGGGGCAGTCCAACACCTAAACAATTTGGACGGGACTATTAAAGAACGACCCATAATATATCTTTGGACGGGGCTTTTAAAGAACGACCCATAATATATTTTGGCCAATCTGTCCCACATGATATGTTAAGGGACAGTCCAGCACCTCATCAATTTGTCCAGGGCTTTTAAAGAACGACCCATAATCTATTTAAGCCGACCTGTCACATGATACTGAACTTCAGTCCCAATGCAATATTAAGGGGCAGTCCAACACCTTAACAATTTGGACGGGACTATTAAAGAACGACCCATAATATATCTTTGGACGGGGCTTTTAAAGAACGACCCATAATCTACGAGAACTTCAGTCCCAATGCAATATTAAGGGGCAGTCCAACACCTTAACAATTTGGACGGGACTTTTAAAGAACGACCCATAATCTATTTAAGCCGACCTGTCACATGATACTGAACTTCAGTCCCAATGCAATATTAAGGGGCAGTCCAACACCTTAACAATTTGGACGGGACTTACTAAAGAACGACCCAGTCCCAATGCAATATTAAGGGGCAGTCCAACTCCTTAACAATTTGGACGGGACTATTAAAGAACGACCCATAATCTATCTTTTTTCTACAGCCCAGCGGGGCTCATTACAATCCGAAATATGTCTCTGTGCAATATCAAGGGGTAAAGAACGACCCATAATGTCCCAATGCAAAAAGAACGGCCCATAATCTATTTTGGCCAACCTGTCCCACAATGCAATATTAAGGGACAATCGAGCGCCTCATCAATTTTGGCAGGGCTTTTAAAGAACGACCCATAATCTATTTAAGCCGACCTGTCACATGATACTGAACTTCAGTCCCAATTAAGGGGCAGTCCAACACCTTAACAATTTGGACGGGACTATTAAAGAACGACCCATAATATATCTTTGGACGGGGCTTTTAAAGAACGACCCATAATCTATTTTGGCCAATCTGTCCCACATGATATGTTAAGGGACAGTCCAGCACCTCATCAATTTGTCCAGGGCTTTTAAAGAACGACCCATAATCTATTTAAGCCGACCTGTCACATGATACTGAACTTCAGTCCCAATGCAATATTAAGGGGCAGTCCAACACCTTAACAATTTGGACGGGACTATTAAAGAACGACCCATAATATATCTTTGGACGGGGCTTTTAAAGAACGACCCATAATCTACGAGAACTTCAGTCCCAATGCAATATTGAGGGGCAGTCCAACACCTTAACAATTTGGACGGGACTATTAAAGAACGACCCACAATATATCTTTGGACGGGGCTTTTAAAGAACGACCCATAATCTAGTTTGGTAAATCTGTCACATGATACTGAGATTCGGTCCCTGTGCAATATCAAGGGGTAAAGAACGACCCATAATGTCCCAATGCAAAAAGAACGACCCGTAATCTATTTCGGCCAACCTGTCCCACAATGCAATATTAAGGGACAGTCCAGCACCTCATCAATTTGGGCAGTGCTTTTAAAGAACGACCCATAATCTATTTAACATGTTTAAGCCGACCTGTCACATGATACTGAACTTCAGTCCCAATGCAATATTTAGGGGCAGTCCAACACCTTAACAATTTGGACAAGACTATTAAAGAACGACCCATAATATATCTTTGGACGGGGCTTTTAAAGAACGACCCATAGTTAATGGGACGCTAAAGTACTGACTGACACTTGAGTTGGTTATACAAGTCCAGTGGTTTTAGGATAAAATTATTTAATTCCCACGTGTGATGAATTTTATAGGGGGATATATGATCAAAATCCATTATTGCATTGAAACCAACGGAAATTCAAAATTTACGGCCGTTCGTCGTGTCCGCCATCGTCTGGGTGCCGGACGGCAGTGCCATTGATCCTTAATCAAGGATTTAATATCACACAGCATATCATAAAACCACATTATTATAATCAACCTACTAGACGTATGTAGGAGCTAATAGTTTTGGAGTTAGAATATAATTATTACCTGGTCAGTTACTTATCTTGAGGACTGTATTATGTCATTGAGGTTTGAAAATTATACAAAATACTATTGTTTTGAAAAAAAGCTTGAGCTTCGCGCCGTCGATGATGATGGCATCATCAGCGGTGCTTCGCCGATGTTGATTGTTTTGAAAAAAAAGATTGAGCTTCGCGCCGTCGATGATGATGGCTTCATCAGCGGTGCTTCGCCGATGTTGATTGTTTTGAAAAAAAGATTGAGCTTCGCGCCGTCGATGATGATGGTTCACCAGCGGTGCTTTCGCGCTGGCGAAGGTGATATTGAAAAAGGAAGACCTTTCCGATGTTGCATTATTTTCTAAAAGTTTGAGCTTCGCGCCGTCGAAGATGATTTAAAAAAAAGAGGAGTTTCAAAAATGGTAGGAAAAAGAAAATTGAGCTTCGCGCCGTCGATGATGATGGTTCACCAGCGGTGCTTTCGCGCTGCTGGCGAAGGTGATATTGAAAAGGAAGACCTTTTCGATGTTGCATTATTTTTTAAAAGGTTGAGCTTCGCGCCGTCGAAGATGATTTAAAAAAAAGTGGAGCTTCAAAAATGGTAGGGTATTCTAAAGTTTAGCCCAAGCAATATATAAGTTAAATTGACGTTAAATCATCCGCACCTCCTTAACATTAATTATGCAAAGATTTATTAGCACGTATTGTTTTTGGCGCATGCGTAAACGTTCCCGGACGAGCCCCCAATTGTTACGCCTGACCTTTGGTGTAACGCCCAAGTTCAATAAATTAACTACGCATAAGTGAGGTACTATACATTTGAACGCCAATTAACACATCGTACAAATCAGATTTACCATATTTAACTATAATTTTAATTCATCATCTCCGTCACTGACTTTCTTCAGGTCCATTAACATATGGATGACCTGTACAATATAGGTCTCATTCACATAAACAATAATATTCACAAAGTTCAAATCAAATTATAATGTCACTTCAATTATGCCTCATTTGTTGTTGTAGATGGGTTTCCCATGAATGTAATAACCTCGACGAATAATCAATGGTGTTGTTATGTCCCCAGACAATTGAAAGTGTTATTGATATATATGACGTAATAATAACCAGTGCTTACCCATTTAGCAGAATTTAATGTTATCTTACTTAATCTGCGACATCATTAGGGATTATTGGATTACATCTGTCATTTAATCAATATAGCGGTTGTTATATATTCTCGATGATCATTCAACGGTCGTAGCCAAGGTTTTTAATGCTTGGTTGATTTCCACGTCAACAACATCAGATTCATCGGATTACCTCACATTTGGTATGCATTAATAATCGGTGATACAACTGCTAATTATATCGGCAGCCATTAACCTCCATAAACAGTAACAAGCTGTAGCATCAGTAACAGCAATAACAGCCAACGCACTGAAACAATAAATTGAAACCAAAACCTTGCAAATAATATTTTGTATTTGCAAATAAAGCTATATCCATTTCGGATACAAGTCAAAATTGTTTCTATATATTAATAGACCAAATTCAACACACATCAATTCTTTTGATACCGTATTGAAACGGCGTGTCCAAAAGTTGATTTATAATTGACATTTCAACTGATGTACTCATGAAATCTTGGGGTATTATTTCCACCACGCAACATCGGTACAACATACACAAATGAAAGTTTACTTTTATAAATCACCAGCCATATTTATTTTGCGAGAGAAATCATGATCAAATGCTAATTCGCATAACGTCACATAATATTAGCAAGTTCATGAGTTCACTCCATACACAATACATTGTTATAAACATATATAATTTTGGGCGGGAAAAATCATGATTGTTATGCTAATTCGCATAAAGCCACACAATATCAAGAAGTCATGATTTCACCCTATTACACAACATTTATTTCATTCGGATAAAATTGTATTTACAAATATATTTACATTCAAGACATATTAATTGCATGCGGAAAGAAACCTACTATTATCCCATTTCAGCTCTATTCCAAAATATATTAAAAAGGAGTTTCATTTTGTTATATGTTTCTTTATCCAAAACTTCCTTGCTCATGAGATAAAACAACGGATACAGACATTTTGTTTTCTTAATTTCTACGAAAACAATTAATGAAATTTCCGTAATTTTCACGGATGTAAATTTTGATATTTGAATTGCAAAGAATAACTTCATTTTATACCTTCAATGTAGTCAACTTGAATACACGGATTGGGAACATGTAATATCGTGAAATATAATTTAGACGTATTTTAAGGGACGTCAGCACGTACACGTCTATAGAAAAATAATACAATATTTATTTACACTTATTTACAAACTTACGTTAGATTCCCAAATGTGATGTCTCGTGTCTCCAGACATTCGTCGACATGATGGCACTACTTTCAGTTGTTCACCCTGGACGAAATTCTGTATGACTCGTCCATCCAACGGGGTGCTGATACCATAGCCGACGAAATTAATGATGCTAACTTTCACGTAATAACTTGATTGCCACACATTAGACCAATCGATGGGTTTGCAAACACGCAAACTTACCCCATGAAACAAAATATACCAGGCTCACAATGACCGCAAGCTTACCCTGATAAAGATGTCGGTTTTTAGGAAGCAACCAAAATATATAGTTATCTCCAAGACATCGCATAAGGGAATGATTTTTGTTGACAACGCGATCACAATAATCCTTCGTAAAGCGCGGGAGAAATTAGTCACGCTTATACAACCTAACGCACCTGTTTATATGAACGCCATCTAGCGACCATCGCGCCAGATAGTGTAATATCAAATCATACTAGAAATACATTACTAAATTAAGCGTTAGAGCCAAGCTCTACGTAACATACGGACGTACATTTCAGAGAATTCAGACACTTTGAGGGCTTGCAAAATCTAAACTATACCAGTTGCTTGATTATTAACACCTGGGTTTCAAGTATCTCTAGTAGGAGTATAAAACCTGAAAATTCCTTTGCTGTACCATTTTCGGTTAATGAGATATGGCGTGAAAACCCTCCGTCGCGGACGTACGCAGAGAAAGTGATTTTTTCAGTACACCTGTATTCCTATCAAAAGTTCTCTGAAGTGTTCAGGTCTGTAATGAAAACTAATATTGTTTTGTTTGTAAGAGGGACAAACCTAAAGAAAACAAACAGAGAAAATTATCAGAACCTTTATCTTTAAGTTAAAATTGACTGATGTTTATCCGTCGCGGACGTACATATTAGTGTTGCGGACGTACATCTGTGAAATAATTTACAGATGTACGTCCGCGACACTAACAAAAGACCATGTATTAAACATGTAAACAGATACAGAACAAAATAAGTTGTAAACATTAAGTATGAATCATCAGCTTTAGAAAAATACTTACTTCATTGGTTTCCAACATTACCAAAGTATTGAACAGAGTGGTTAAAAGTAGCAGCTTTTGGGAAGTGTACGTCCGCAACAGAAGGTACCAAATTTAATCCAAAAAGCATAATTCTTAAATATTTTGGTCATTTTAAGTAACTTTTTTATATGATACATAACACATGTTCATTGTTGTATTGATTGTATCAATTTGTAATACTTGCCTTAGTTCATTCATGGAAATAATTGCACTTCCATGGTGCGATTTCTACTAAAAAATGCCCTGTACGTCCGCAACAACCTCAAAATCAGCCAAACCGAGAATGTTAGATCAAATTCCAAATTATATCATGAAACTACAACCCATAACCTTTAATATGATACATAAATTAGGTTATATCGACGATTTTCAATTTGTTCAATTTCTTCAATTTGGGTTACCTAATTACGGAACTGCCCATATAGGAAATTTGCTGGCAAATTGTACATTAAATGCATCAATAAACTGGGTAAAAATCGCTGAAGGAGTGGTAATTTCGCTTTACGACAGACATTAAATTAACAAATGAATGGCAACTCAAATACAAATGCCAAGCAATTAAACAAAATAAAATGTTTTCCTCTGACTGTGAAAAAATTGCAATGCTTGTAAATGTATTCATTTTTCTTCTTTTTGCAGGCCTTCTATGGTGGTTGTTTGTCGCATGCGCCTGTATCCTCAAGTGATGAATGTGCTGGACTTCTGTTTCATCCTAAAAGACCTGGTCTCAATGGACTTTGTATCCTTGTGAATGAATCTAGAAAATAGAAAAATGTTTGAGGAAATTTCACATGAATAACACATAATCTTTGGAGTAAATGCCAACAATTGCTGTGTTACCTGCCAAGATGTTGGTTTACCTTATATTCAAAAATTGCATTTACTCTTTTTGCAGGCTGGGGTGTCAAAAATCCGTTGCAATCCCTCACCACTGGATATATTTGTATATCCCAAAATTTGTAGACATGGCCAAAGTAAAGTCATGCTTCAACTTGACTAAATTGGTATTTCTGGTTATTTGATCAAAAATGTTGTTCACCAAAGTTGCAGGGTATTTATTCTTCTCAATAAACCTACAAAAATTATATGAATAAGATATTAAATTGTTTAAATTAAATAAAAATTGCACCAATACAGGGTGTCCCTAAAAAAAGGGTGCACATGTTTGCGCAGCTTGTTGACCATGAAGTCCTAAAGTTTGATGTAATATGGTAATACATACGGAAAGGGAAAACACTCAGCTTTCAGATGCCGTTTATTTGATTGGATTTGGATTTGTCAATCCTGAGATATACCAAGTTTATCAAAGCTACCCAAATCGATGTTGTGCCACTTTTACAGAAACAATGAATATGAGCGTCAAAACGATACAAACATTGGTCTCTCCATGGACATCAATCGTCTTGAAACAATTACATTGGGGTGTGAATTTGACCAGAATTGTTTAAAAGAGGCTGAGGAACAAAAATGATATCCTTGGCATATGTGGTAAGGGATTTCTACGAGCTATTATTCCGGGATCCCTCTGACGTGCACGCCGCACGTTTTCAATGTGTTACTGTGTCCTGCAACTTTTCATATCTTAATTTTCCAGATGTTCTTTATTCATATTGGTGCTTGTATACCATCTACCAAGTATTTCCAATACTCCTTTGTATAGGTGTATTCCTAGATGGTACGTGAGTGTTATTAGGAAATGAATGGCAAACTCTCCGGTGACTTCTGGACTTCTCGTTTCATGATATTTTAAGACCATGACATGTGGAAACCACGTCACCATATTCCGGGTCATTTCGGTGTATTTACTTTTCGCTTGTTGAGTCTATACAGCAATTACGCAATCAAATAAACACTGCCGACAATTTGAGTGTATCGAGGCACCGCTCGATGGTTTTATTGACTTTAACCTTAGCCCCGCCCTGACATGTTGTCATATAAACGGCCGTTTATATGAGAATTGATGACCCGCTTCATGGTGCCTTGGTTGTCCAATGGTTAAATTCAAAATCTTTTAAAAAGATTATTTCAGTAAATTCCACGCGGCGTTGAACGGAGAGGGTGCGGGCTTGCTGAAGTATACATAACTTGAATTCAAAATCTCTTTAAAAAATTGTGTCTATCAACTCCACGTGTCTTAGAATCAAGAGGGGGGGGGCGGGTTACGGAAGATTACAAAATTTAAATTCAACCTTAACGATTTGGTAAAGATCATTAGTGTCAACTCCACGTGTCTTAGAATCAAAAATGTCTTTTTAAATACTATTTAGATCATGTTAGACCCCGCGCCGTTCGGAGAGCGGGGTTTACGGAAGTATGCAAAACTTAAATTCAACCTTAAAGGTTTGGTAAAGTTCATTAGTGTCAACTCCGCGTGTCTTAGAATCAAAAATATCTTTTTAAATACTATTTAGATCATGTTAGACCCCGCGCCGTTCGGAGAGCGGGGTTTACGGAAGTATGCAAAACTTACATTCAAAATCTGTTTTTGTTCTCATTAGAGCGTAATACGTTTAAAATTATATTTTTGATATTTAGAAAAAAAAAGTTTTTTTCCGAATTTTGTTCCTAGTAGCGAAAATTAGACCCTCATATTTTGGTCATTTCGATAAATATACATGTTAAACTTTAAATCGTTTAAAGCAATCATCTATGTCTATGGCACGTGTCCGAGAAGCGCCAATGTCGCACAATCTTGTATTAAAAGACAGTGGGGTGGAGAAGATGTGCTTTTATACACAGCTCTATGGAATAAAATTTACATTATCGTCGATATCTCGGAAAGAAAATCATTAATCAAAATGATATTTTTTCAAATTAACTTTTTTGGGTAGGGAATATGCGGTTTTCTTCTTTAAAAAAAAAGAAGAAAAAAAAGGATAAAAAAACTAGATAATGACTTTATTTGGTTAGTCTACAATGAACATTATTGCCTGTTTTGGTTACAACCAATCTTTCCCATTAATGAGAACTTTTATAATCAACACTCACACGCACATCCCTCACCCATGTGGAAACCACGTCACCATATTCCGGGTCATTTCGGTGTATTTACTTTTCGCTTGTTGAGTCTATACAGCAATTACGCAATCAAATAAACACTGCCGACAATTCGAGTGTATCGAGGCACCGCTCGATGGTTTTATTGACTTTAACCTTAGCCCCGCCCTGACATGTTGTCATATAAACGACCGTTTATATGAGAATTGATGACCCGCTTCATGGTGCCTTGGTTGTCCAATGGAACACCCTCTTCTAATGAATTGAGGCCGCACCCAGCCATATAGACGTCTGTCTTGCTTTGAAAATGTAGGCCCAATAACCATTTTGTGAAACCTTGTCAAAAGGACTGGTTCGAATCATGTAACAAACATCTTTATTATTCAGTTCTGCCTGGATACACAGGCACTCATTCTATTATTTAAACCTATTTAATCTCAATACAAAAATGTTATTTTGCATAACACTGGTGAAGGGCAATCGTACAAGTGGAAGTTGTATCTTAGGAGTAACCCTTTGAAACTGTAAAGTGGCACAACATCGATTCTGGGTAGCTCTAGTTAATTGACCATATCTCAGGATTTACAAATCCGAATCAGATGAAATAAGCAGCATCTGAAAGCCAGGTGTTTGGTCTTTCAATATATGTCAACATCTTATACCAAATGTTAGAACTTCATGGTCAACAAGTTGGGTAAACATGTGCACCCTTTTTTTAGGGACACCCGGTATAAAATATTGTTGACCATTTTTGAACACTTACACACACAACCACTAACACATTAAAGATAGCCTTTCCAGTCAATCCTTTATAAGTAATTTAGAAGACAGCTTCATTCCCGGAGGGGGGGGGGGGGGGGGGGGGGGGGGCACTCAACCTTTTTTTGGGGGTAGGGGTGTGCCGCACAGGGTCTCAAAAAGGGGGGCTACAGAATGAACTGAGTGTATTTTTTGAACAAAAATGGGGTCTTGGGAACTGATTTTTTCAAAAAAGTAGGTCATGAGAACTGGCCTATGGTCATGTTTTCAAATATAATTAGTTAATTAAGGAATCATTAATTAGTTAATTAAGGAATCATTAATTAGCATTAAGAAGCTAAAAAAATTGTTAAGAAACGTAAGTTGGTCGCCGTTTGCAAATGTATGCAAACATTTGCCTGCACCAAACTGTCCATTTTAAAAGTATAGAAAGGTTGAGGTACCCTTTTGAATAAATAAATTTAACTATTTAATTAAAAATTAAAAGAAGATATGTTATTAACCTCATGTATTCTGTATTGTCTGGATGTTAATTAGCACATTTTGTTAAATGCGTTTGTGTGGTGTTATTACTTGTTTTTAACTGTGTTACCAAATAAGTAAAAAACTGCTGGTTTTCATCAAGCTTGTAAACTCAGGAGAATGATTAAATTCTTAGGAATGCAACTGACCTGACCTAGTATAGGATGACCAGCATAAGCTGCTTGATTAGTTCGCCAATCAACATTGGATCACCCTATATGTTGAATACAACTTAAAACGATAACATTTTATAATTCAATCTTAAATCAGACTCTTGAAATTTGAATACTGGGTTCAAACATTATGGAAACTAACCTAATTTGTTCATTTGAATGTGCTTTGCACATCATGATGGTGCAAGAAGGATGAACGCAGTTAATTGTATGCCACTAAACATGTGCCATTGGGAAAATTTGAGTCACCCGTAGATGTAGTTAAAGGGCCCCTTTTTATTGAACATTATTTGAATATCATACCACTTTAAGCATTTGCCACTTCAAATTGGAATGTAAAATCATGTTTCAGATGCAAATTTAAATTCATTCAATTTAATGATTTATGGATAATCACGTATACCTAAATTAATGTTTTAAACACCCTATATGTTTAAAATTAACACCTTTACATACGAAAAGGGTGACTTTTAAAATCAATCAATGTTCATGTACATGTAATTGATGCATTTTTATTTGAAATCTACTTGAATTTTGTTAAAATAGCATTTTTTCCGGAACTAAATAAACACATTTTTAGACACCCTGTATATAGAATTTCAGATTCATAATGAAATGTTATTTGCATATGTCTGGATGGGTATTTTATTAAACTACTTTAAAACTGTACTGAACTTTTCTCTCATCACTTCATATACATAGTGGAAGTAATTATTGAAACCCTTCTTTTTTAGAACATTTTGCTTGTAACACCCTGTACAATTTCGGGCCACCCTGTATAATCAACTTGATTGTATGCTATTTGCATCCGTTACAGTATATGCTTTCAGAATCTGTATACTTTTACCAACTTAAAATGTAAACTTTTTCAGATATAATGCATTAACTGAAAAAGGAACCTAATTTATGGAAAAAGGGACATGTAACACAAATTGTACCCAGTATAAAAAACATGACCCTATAGTTCAATTTTGATTATCAAGAACACACATTTTTGATTTTTGATTTTTTTTTTTTTAGAGTGCAAAATTTGCGAAGAATTGGGCTTTGGAACGCAAAATGTCGCGATTTTTGAATTTTCAACAAAATTGGGGTCTTAAGAACTGATGCAGGCTCAAAAGAGGGGTCATAAGAGCTAGCAGCAGAGGGTGAAAAAGGGGGTCTTCAGCACGGCACATACTTATACCCTTTTTCAATGTCAGTGCCCCCCCCCCCCCCTGGCTTAATTCTGTAAGGGAGTCTTTACACACATGAATATATACCAAGGATTCACCATAATCACCAAGTACTACAAGGTGAATGGGGCATTCATCAGAATAGTCAAAGATAAATATGATGTTTGTCAGCAGTGATCATGTGAGGGCACCCCCTCCCATTTCTAAAAAGAGCCCTTAGAGTTATGTTATGATAGGGTGAGCTTTTAATCTTTCTATAGTACTAGACCCCCTTTAATGTGTCAAGTCAGATATTTTTTTGAGGTGCTTCCATTAATATCAGATGTTCTAGTGGACAACATCGGTAACCCTTCCCGATAATTTATAAATCTCTAATTGTTGTCTCAATGAAAAGTTTGAGTAGTAATTTTCTTTAACCCGACTTGATGAAAAGCCATATGCCCATTGTCTCAGCACAGATCAGAAGAGCATGATAGGAAAGTGTTGTTGTATACCGCAGATTCATCACCACCCCTGAATTATGAAGTGAGGGGTAGATTACTCCAGATCGAAACAATACCCTCAGCAAATAACGGTAAGTAACTGATTTCGATGCTGGTTTACCACCGTCCATGAATTTATGGAGTGAGGTTACGAAAAACCTTGCCAAACAACTACCAAACAGACCTCGCAGGTAGAGTCAGTCAGTTTTTGTTGTTTGTTGTTGTTTTTTATAAATGCCAAATGTGCCGCCAAGTCAGAAATTTAATAAAAAAAGTAAATAAAAGAATTGAGAAGGTGGGGGGGGGGGTCCATAAACAAAAGATTTGAGAGGGGGAGGGTGGAGTTGATGGCATCAAAATTGAAAACTGCCGACATGGACTCGCACAAATTTGCTTTAAAACTCAATATTATGAGCATTGAGCATTTAATATTGTGAGAACTACATAACTACCAACATTTTCCCCATAGGTGGACAAATAAATCCCCCCCCCCCCCCCCCCCCCCGCCTCCCCCTTCTCGTCCATGTAGTATTCTCCCTCTCATCGGCATAAACACCAACATTTTACCCAGTAATTTATGGCATACTATTTACAGGTAGTGTGAGGGCTGCTATACGTACTGACGACTGCTGCACCATATTTGAAGTAACTATGAATGATGGCAATGTGGGATTTAGCAGTGCAATACGACCTTATGTAGGGGATTGTAGACCGACTGCTGTAGCTCTAAGGTAAGTACAATCACGGCAATGTGGGATTTAGCAGTGCTATACGACCTTATGTAGGGGATTGTAGACCGACTGCTGTAGCTCTAAGGTAAGGACAATCATGGCAATGTGGGATTTGGCAGTGCAATACGACCTTATGTAGGGGATTGTAGACCGACCGCTGTAGCTCTAAGGTAAGGACAATCATGGCAATGTGGGATTTAGCAGTGCAATACGACCTTATGTAGGGGATTGTAGACCGACTGCTGTAGCTCTAAGGTAAGGACAATCATGGCAATGTGGGATACAGCAGTGCAATACGACCTTATGTAGGGGATTGTAGACCGACCGCTGTAGCTCTAAGTAAGGACAATCACGGCAATGTGGGATTTAGCAGTGCTATACGACCTTATGTAGGGGATTGTAGACCAACTGTTGTAGCTCTAAGGTAAGGACAATCACGGCAATGTGGGATTTAGCAGTGCTATACGACCTTATGTAGGGGATTGTAGACCGACTGCTGTAGCTCTAAGGTAAGGACAATCACGGCAATGTGGGAATTAGCAGTGCAATACGACCTTATGTAGGGGATTGTAGACCGACTGCTGTAGCTCTAAGGTGAGGTCAATCGATCATGGCAATTTGTCCAGAGAATTCCAGTCTAGAAATCTGGACATGTATAGGTGTACCAAACGTTTCGACACCATTTTAAAGATTTGTATCTCTCTTAAAATAAATCGCAGTACCAAATTGAAAATATATTTGGAAAGAGAAAACTTGTAAAATCAATTTCGGTACCAAACATGACTCCTTTTTGAGGCCCCTTGATATAAAACACAAGTTAAAGGTTTGGCCACGTAACTCGCAATACCATAAAAGAGTTTGATTTGCTGGACGCACTGTATAAGTCACTGTAATCACTTGCAGCTAGTTCCTCACATTCCATTCATGTGGATTTTGTTCAAAAAAGGTTTTCACTTATTAAATGTTGTGCAGAACATTAATAATGTTCATAATAAGGGTTTCTGTTTGTCGCATCATTGACTTTATTGAGCTCATTATACTATGGTTTTATATGAAAGTGCAGTTTCGTCTGTATTTTGGCAAACAGAGAGCTGTTATTGCGAGTTTGGCACCAACATAATTCTACATTCTATCTAAATATATTTGTTATTTTATACTGCAAATTATTTAACCGGTGATATCAAGTTTTGAAAAGGTTTCAAACTTTTAGGACACCTTGTATTTGTCTTTAATCTGTAACTATTTTCACATATCTTTATATCTACAAGGTATATTGATGAGAAGGAATTGATAACCCTGAAAGATCTTTATTATAGAGGTTCTGGAAGATTTTATCTTTATTTATTATTCCTATTACAGCCCATACGTGGAAGGTGAATACCTGATCTCTCAAGATGATGGGACTATACTAGTCATAGATAAGAATGATCGGTAAGTTTCCGTAATTTGTATTGGTATAAATTTGAGGTGGGAATATTAGAAATGGTAATCTGATGATTATTGCAATTGTAATATCCAAAATACAGGGACATATTATATAAATATTTACTGCTCTTGAGGGATCTGGTGGAATCTATTGGGCCCCTAAGTGAACTGAAGACCGTGGGGTACTCTAAATAGTACCCTATGGTCTCCAGTTGACCGAGGGCCCAATAGATTCCACCAGATCCCGAATAAAGAGCAGAAAATATTTGTTTTATATCCTTTATCAATATATTTCTTGTTCATTAATTTGTTAAAAGTAGACTCTCAAGACTGGCTAAGCCTAGGCCTTACTAGGCTAAAACTAAGCTTTGTAAATTTTAGCCTAGGCCTAGGGCTTAGGCAACGAAAAATTTAAAAAAAACACCTCACCACCTGGCACTAGTAGAGTAGCTGCAATATGTTTCAAAGTCAAAAGCTAACTGTTCAAAAGTTTCAAAAAGTTCCAACTCACGAACTGTTCAATTCAATTTCATTCGGTATCCAATGGCAAATGCAACAAATTATGTTCAATCAAACTGTTCAACTCAATCCAAAATGACATTCAAAGGTCAGTCAGTCAACAATTCTCAACATATATACACTGGCACTCATAAGTATTACCGCAGTGAACATACCCTAGAAATTCCATCTTCTATGAACAAACTATTGATTATTTTCACTAGTAACAACAGTGTATGTCTGAATTACATAGTTGTTCTTCATAAATTCATGTTTGTTGTATGTTGTGTTCATCAGATTTTCGACTAAATCCTATATAAATTGAGACAAGTCTAAAGCTACACAGTGAAATCCCATAGACATTTGCCTCATTATATATTCATAATTTCTAGGATATATTCACTGCGGTAATACTTATGAGTGCCAGTGTACACACTACCATTTTGGTAGTGAAGTCCACAGGCGTTTTCCATTAAAGTGTAATAGGCGTTGGTTTCCTTTCAAAATTCGCGAAAAACTGACATCCCATATTTTATTTGTTTTTTAGTGTTCTCGCTGTCTGCGCTGTCAATAAATTGAGTCAATTGATCCTCATTTACACGCCGAAATCGTGGAGTTTCACCAGCAGCCGCCATTGTTGAAACTGTTGCCGTCTGTTTACGTTTTAAGGCTTGTCAATTCTTAAGTCAACTGTCATAATATTACTATAAAGAGAACTTTGACACGTAAATCGAGGTCATAGGGTAATAGTAGACTATTTCATTCTCCAAATAGTACCTCTCTCCCTTGTCAATAGCATTTTTGGTCTTCTTGCCTAATGGTGAGACTATTTTTGATCATGTGACACACTATTAACCAATTAATGAACAGGAATATATTGATGAAGGATATAATACTACCTACTGAAGATAGCAATATCCCAGCATATTAATGCATTACTGTTATCTGACGATAGCAGCATCCCAGTTCAGACATACATTGCTATCTACTGAAGATAGCAATATCCTAATGCAGAGATACATTACTATCTACTGAAGATAGCAATATCCTAATGCAGAGATATATTACTATCTACTGAAGATAACAATATACCAATACAGAGATACTTCACTATCTACTGAAGATAGCAATATCTCAATGCAGAGATACATTACTATCTACTGACGATAGCAATATACCAATACAGAGATACATTGCTATTTACTGAAGATAGCAATATCCCAATGCAGAGATACATTACTATCTACTGAAGACAGCAATATCCCAGTACAGAGATACATTACTATCTACTGAAGATAGCAATTTATCTGTACATAGATACATTACTATCTACTGAAGACAGCAATATCCCAATACAGAGATACATTACTATCTACTGAAGATAGCAATATCCCAATGCAGAGATACATTACTATCTACTGAAGATAGCAATTTATCTGTACAGAGATACATACTATCTACTGAAGACAGCAATATCCCAATACAGAGATACATTACTATCTACTGAAGATAGCAATATCCCAATGCAGAGATACATTACTATCTACTGAAGATAGCAATATCCCAATGCAGAGATACATTACTATCTACTGAAGATAGCAATTTATCTGTACAGAGATACATTACTATCTACTGAAGATAGCAATATCCCAATGCAGAGATACATTACTATCTACTGAAGATAGCAATATACCAATACAGAGATACATTACTATCTACTATCTACTAAAGATAGCAATATCCCAATGCAGAGATACATTACTATCTACTGAAGATAGCAATATCCCAATGCAGAGATACATTACTATCTACTGAAGATAGCAATTTATCTGTACAGAGATACATTACTATCTACTGAAGATAGCAATATACCAATGCAGAGATACATTACTATCTACTGAAGATAGCAATATCCCAATGCAGAGATACATTACCATCTACTGAAGATAGCAATATCCCAATGCAGAGATACATTACTATCTACTGAAGATAGCAATATCCCAATGCAGAGATACATTACTATCTACTGAAGATAGCAATATCTCAGTACAGAGATACATTACTATCTACTGAAGATAGCAATATCCCAATACAGAGATACATTACCATCTACTGAAGATAGCAATATCCCAATAATTCAGGCCTTGAAATAAGAAATGAAAAGGGCAGGCAATTTAAGGCAATTTGAAAGGGGCACCAACTTTATCCAAGGCCATTATGTACTTTTGAATGGAGTAAAAACAGCCAGAAATCCCAATGCAGAGATACATTACTATCTACTGAAGATAGCAATATCTCAATACAGAGATACATTACTATCTACTGAAGATAGCAATATCTCAATACAGAGATACATTACTATCTTTCATGAAATTTCAATTTTATTATTAACCTTATAATGTTATTCTATTGAATTATGTATCTTTTTGGTCTGTTTACATTACTATCTACTGACGATAGCAATATACCAATACAGAGATACATTGCTATTTACTGAAGACAGCAATATCCCAATACAGAGATACATTACTATCTACTGAAGATAGCAATATCCCAATGCAGAGATACATTACTATCTACTGAAGATAGCAATTTATCTGTACAGAGATACATACTATCTACTGAAGACAGCAATATCCCAATACAGAGATACATTACTATCTACTGAAGATAGCAATATCCCAATGCAGAGATACATTACTATCTACTGAAGATAGCAATATCCCAATGCAGAGATACATTACTATCTACTGAAGATAGCAATTTATCTGTACAGAGATACATTACTATCTACTGAAGATAGCAATATCCCAATGCAGAGATACATTACTATCTACTGAAGATAGCAATATACCAATACAGAGATACATTACTATCTACTATCTACTAAAGATAGCAATATCCCAATGCAGAGATACATTACTATCTACTGAAGATAGCAATATCCCAATGCAGAGATACATTACTATCTACTGAAGATAGCAATTTATCTGTACAGAGATACATTACTATCTACTGAAGATAGCAATATACCAATGCAGAGATACATTACTATCTACTGAAGATAGCAATATCCCAATGCAGAGATACATTACCATCTACTGAAGATAGCAATATCCCAATGCAGAGATACATTACTATCTACTGAAGATAGCAATATCTCAGTACAGAGATACATTACTATCTACTGAAGATAGCAATATCCCAATACAGAGATACATTACCATCTACTGAAGATAGCAATATCCCAATAATTCAGGCCTTGAAATAAGAAATGAAAAGGGCAGGCAATTTAAGGCAATTTGAAAGGGGCACCAACTTTATCCAAGGCCATTATGTACTTTTGAATGGAGTAAAAACAGCCAGAAATCCCAATGCAGAGATACATTACTATCTACTGAAGATAGCAATATCTCAATACAGAGATACATTACTATCTACTGAAGATAGCAATATCTCAATACAGAGATACATTACTATCTTTCATGAAATTTCAATTTTATTATTAACCTTATAATGTTATTCTATTGAACTAGAGCGGTTCTCGGGTGTAGCAGTTTTCGTATGTGGCGGTTTTCGTATGTGGCGGTTTTCGTATGTGGCGGTTTTCGTATGTGGCGGTTTTCGTATGTGGCGGTTTTCGTATGTGGCGGTTTTCGTATGGGGCGGTTCTCCTATGGGGCGGTTTTCCTATGGGGCGGTTTTCCTATTTGGTGATTATGGTGGTTGGCATTGATTATAGTTTGGATATGTGTAGGCATGTTTTGGATCCAACCGGAACCATGAGTCGCCGATATACATGTAGGTGCTGTTAGTGGTTGTTGAAGTTCAGAGAGATACGTAAGGTGAATAGGTTGTAGAGGTTTGTTAAAGTAGCCATTTGTAAATGAAGGGATGTCTAGGTCTAGACGACATTGTCTGTAGGAGGTAAGTGTGACTGATCTATTACCACCGTCCTAAGCTGAGACTAATTTAGGTATATTAGTCTCAGGTCCTAAGAAACCATTATTGATGTGAATAATTACATTCATTTCCTGAGTATTGTGATTATGTTTAGTGAAACATGGTGGGAAACAGTTGCCTAATATAATCTTGCATATTGTTATGTAACCCGCATCGGCAAAGTCATTTAATAATTTAGTAGTAAAAAATAGGTTAGACAGATTTCAATTGCCATTGAAAGAAGTGGAGTATGTTTTTGGGGTGTAGAGGTTGAATTGATTGATTCCCTTGTATTTTATCATTATACAGGGTTAGTCAAAAAGAAGCAGCGGTAATAAAGATGGGTTTATAAAGATCATGTCCTCACTATTACCATCTTTGCCTGTTTGATTGAAAGACCCCTGTTGGCAGATGTCCAAGGTATTCTATATCTTCGAAATTAGTCTGACTAAAAGTGAAATATATCAGATCTGCTAGCTGTTCCACTCTATTCAAAGTTGCATATGTTGTCTTTTATTGGAATAGCTTTAGTGTAGTTGTTTGTTGTCTGCACGGTGCTATTAGCAAATAGGGGAACATTATGTTGTAAGAGTGCTATTTACACAAGCAAAGAATGAAAAGGACTATGCAATAATTAAGGCATTCCAAGTGGTATTGACGAAGAAGTAGCTCAAGGTTAGCATTACGTATATGGATACACAATTGCTAATAATACCCTAACATTCCTGGAATATGTGATGGTGTTTAAAATTGCTGTCCTGGTGGTGAGCGTTGGCAAGTTAGTTGTGAGGTTAGGGAATCATGAATAGAGGGAGCTCCCAGGAAAAGATCATATAATAAGCCTTTAATATAGGTTTTCCCGGCGACGTGTTATAATCTTTTTCGCAAAACAAGCAGTCAATTTCATTTAAAAGAATTCAAATTGATACATGCAAAATCAATTAAATTTATTGCAGATTCAAATCTGTTTAGGGCCTATACGCTGCCATGTTAACGAATGCGCGGCCGATTTAGTAAAAGCATCAATCTATTTGGAAGTATAGTGGACTTGAATTGTGACTTCGAGCTAAATCAAATTGTCCTTTACACAAATTGGCATTTAAATTCGCAAAATCAGCATTCAATTGGAATAAAGCATGTTACACGTTTGATTGTTTTACAATATAATTGCCATGAATTGAATGGTTAGATAATTTTGAACCGTTTTATGTTTTACAAGACTTCTTCAATTCAAGGCACAGGGCCCGATATCATTGGGAGTAGTTTCACAGATCACTCAATGTATCTTGTGTATGATAAGTTCCCTACCTTCACACAGAAAGAAAAAAGTGAGTCATCATCGAAAAATGAGTCATTTTGTCCGTGTAGTGACACACTATGGCTCAAAATGAGTCATTTTGTCCATGTAGCGACTCATTTTACGATGATGACTCACTTTTTTCTTTCTGTGTTCGAACCTAGATTTTGTTCCGATTTCCACTGAAGGTCAGAATATATTTTTCTATTCAGTCAAAAGGATTTTTTGGATGATGATTCTCATAAAAATATATTATCGACCTGATTACAAAGAAAAACATATAAGTAGGATCAGGACTACACAAAGAAAACATATTTGCGCAATTATAGTGTGTAACGAACATTTTATACCCTTTTAATTGATTTAAAATAAAGAATCATAAATAAATCATTGAAGGTAACCAACGACAGAACAACAGACGAGAAATAACGTTGTTTATTTCAAATAATCTGAACACTTTCCACGTGGAAGTCGTCTGCAGACGACAGTTCTTAAACTTCACAAAATGTTAAAAAAATGTCAAGATTATTTAATTTAATGCCGTCACCATATTTGGAATCATTATGAGAAGTGCATTCAAATACGTACACACTTGCCTAGTATTGGTTCAGTAATTCTTAAGATCAACTTTAAAAGTTGGGAAAGGTTTCTCAAAAATATGTTTAGTGTATAATAATATGGTAAAACTAATTGCCGCGTGGTAAGCAGGTAAGTGTTATTTAAACATCTTTTTGGTTGGCGGGCCAAGCCCGCCAACCTTATAGCATAGGATTGCATATTCTTGCACATTTAGGTCTTTCTACATATACATGGAGGCTGCCATTTTGTTTTTAGTATATGGAAAATTGTCTAAATTATTTTGTAGTAAATTACATGTACCTATGCAGTTTATTTTAACAGTCCTGCAGTCTGTGATGGAGTCAAAGCTATATTTGTTTAGCCTTGATGATTCAATCAGAGAGATGTTATTAGACTCCCAACAGAGAGACATAGCTTATCTTGTTTGACTAAAGAGAAATCTCCCAACTGTCCTGGGGTTGTTTAATGAGTTGTGGATGTCATATATACCTAGATTGTTCTTCAGATGGTACCCCTCTCCATGCACACACATCAACTTTATTGGTTTCCTGCAGGTACCTGTACTATTTTTAGACTGTTGTGTTTTGATTTGGGGTGTGTTTTTTGTTTGAAAGATACATAGACCATATCCCTGGTATTTTGGTATGCAACAGAATGAACAGATGCTTCAGAAAATGGTTACAAAACATGATTCTTTCTCTTGGATCGCCCCCATTCCATTTCAATGGAATTTTGTATATAATAAACAAATAAATTCTACTTCAACCATAGTTTTACTAACGAATATTGGCCATATTAAATTGCATATAATTCTAATCAAATTAATTGAATATATATGACATATTTAAAACTTAAATTGAATGTAAAATGTATTCATTTCTATATTTCTATTTACTTACTTACTTTTTATATAATTAATTATCTACATAATTATTAATTTATTTATTTAATCATTTTTTATTTATTAATGTTTTCTCATGTTTATTTGTTTTAATTTCTTTATTTTATAAGTAATTTTTAATATGCGTGTATTTATGTATTGATTCATTAGTTTATTGATTCATTTATTTTCGATTTAAAATTTAATTTTCGATTTATATTATTATTTATTAACAAAATTATTCAACTATTTATTTAAAAGTATTTAAAAAAAAAATGTACTCATTTATTAATTTCTACATTTATTTATGTATTGATCAAATAAATTGAATACATATGACATATATTTAAAACTTAAATTGAATGTTAAAACCGTGTATATCACTAAACTATGGCTGTAATTTATATTGCTTTCTAGTAATGCCATGCAAGAATCCTGCACAATTATCATCTATGCGCTTGCTTCTTCTGCCACATAATTTTAGCAACTAAAAGCCGTATTTACAAATGTTGCTATTTTTGCTCTTTCTATTTGCCTTATATCGCAATTTCCTTTTGACCGCCAACTTTCCATTTTAATGGAATTTTTATTTGCACTTCTATGAGTGAAATCCCCATCCCGTACGCGATCACATCGGGCCGTGTATCTTCAGTAGTTGATAGTCCGATCCATGATAGTATAAATAGGCGTTAATCATTAGTGATGCTCATGATTGAAAATATACTGAAGGTTTGGCATCGATAGCCTGTATTTTTGTACGTAGTTATTAATAAAATAAAAACACGGTTTGAAGCTAAACACCTGTCTAACTTGGACATAATGTTTACCTAAACGCAATTGCTGTTGGTAAAATGATTCACAATGTTTGATTTTTTTTTTTAAATCTTATATTTATTTGAGATCCATGTCATTCTTTACCTACCCATGACATAATGTTCTTTGCATTTTTGAATTCCTCATGAAATTACTAACAAGCACCTCTAGGATTGCCATGGGTTACTGTCTATATTGGTTAAATAACATACAGGCTAATGAAAGTGCCCCAACAAGTTTAAATTTTTTTTTTAGAGTTTACGTTATATTGAATTCACTATGCCCCCTACACTGATTTAAACTGCATTTTTGAATTGCCAATGTTGAGAGCTTTCCAAAAATGTATAGACCCTATACTTTTGCTATCAAAGGTTAAAAAAAATTCCGTTAGAGTAATTTATATAAATTTGGGTTAATATTTGCGTTTACTGTGTAGCGAATAGGGGAAAAGCCGATCATGCGACTTATCCATCCATAATGAATAGTTGTTACATAAGGTTAACAAGTCTGTTAAAACACAGACATAATAAAGACTATTAAATAACTTAAGAAGAGACCAAAATCATGTTTGTAGCTCATACAGAGGTTGAATTCATAGAAAGGCACCGCTTGGCACACACTTTTTCCCCATAGAGTTTATGTGTACCTCCCCCCTTTATGCTTTGCTTTGCTTTATCCTGGCTTTTTTAAATATGTTTTTGCTATTGACATGAATTTGCCTTTCATTCTTTTTTAGCTGGGCTAGTACATGAACATATGACCGTAGACATCTGCGCGCGTAGCGCCAAAACATAGCTATTTTTACTTTGATTTATGAACGTTCCAGAGTATTTCGAATTAGAAACCACATGTGCATATTGGTAAAGATTTTGGAAACTAATACACTTTTTTGACCGCCCCCCCCCCCCCCTCTGTTGGGGTTTTCAAAAACTTTGTGACCCCCCCCCCCCTTTGTAGAGTATCAACACTTGCCCCCCCCCCCCCCTCTGTTGGGGTTTTCAAAAACGTTTGTGACCCCCCCCCCCCCCCCTTTGCAGAGTATCAACACTTGCCCCCCTCCCCCCGCCCACCAGAGTATTTATGAACGCTCCCTTACCAAGATGTCAGCCTTTTAAATATTTTAATCATAAAATGTTATGGCAACAATTAAGGGAAAAAAAGAAAATTATAGAAGTCCTGAAAATGGTGCCCGGAGGGGACCATTAAAACTGCTTTATTTACTTACTTGGACTTAATGATATTTGGATCATTCCACGTGATGTCATAAACAACCTTGGGAGAAGTTGTCTTCATTTCAATAATTTAGATCTACCTTTCATTTCAACACAATCAAAATATAAAGTTATTCCAAATTCATAATAAAACACCCATAAAACATCGGTGACAGTGAGCACTGTAATCTCAAAATTGGGATCAATTTGGCTTGATAGTGTCCTAATTATCCAGGAATCAATGCACTATTAAATCAAAAGGTTAAATCAAACTTGAATACAAATACAGAAAAGAATCTGACAACAACTTGCAATTCCATCTCTAACACCAAACTCAAACATAGTTCACTATAATAATCAATAGCAGGTTCATTGACCTATACACGTACCTAGGTGGTCAAATCCACCATATATGGGATTCAACAATGGATTGTCAAGCAATCTCAAGTGGCCAATTTGCACCCATTATCAGGTATCGTCATGTCACAAGCATGATGAACTTAACGCAAACACACGCTGTATCGGGCCTAATACCTAACTTACTCAGCTTCGGTGTAAGAGACTAAGAGCTTTGCAGCTGACCACGCACACAGTGGGCAGCAGCGCGGACTGTTGCACTCTTTCCAATTTACCAACCGGAGCTGCCCAATACGCCATTTTATTCACAAAACACGCTAACAATCCACAATTAGAGTCCATTGAACCATCGATTACACTACTTTCCCGAATGATTTAAATTTCGTCCAAAGAACGGGATACTTATATAATCATATTTCACCTATCTATGGCATTTTTCATTCTAACAAGTACTTAAAACTCCATATTTTGGGCCACGCATACGTTTTGGTGTGTTCAGAAATAGAAACAAAATGGTTCGTCACGCAGTTTCTCCTCAAAAACATGCTACAAATTCACAATTGAACCATCGATTACACCACTTTCATGGACGAATTGAATCTCGACCAAACCACGGTACCCTTTAGACAACCCTATTCTATCTAAATATATCATTTTCTATTCTAACAAGCACGGCTAATTCCATATTTTGCGCCATGCCGCGACGTCGGGGTCGGGGTGGGTTGTCTATGGAAATAGAAACAAAATGGCTCGTCGCGCAATTTCCCCTCAAAAACATCGTATAAAATCACAATTGAACCATCGATTACACTACTTTCCTGGCTGATTTCAATTTCGTCCAAACTTCAGGAAACTTCGCTATCTCTATTCTACCTATCTATTGCATTCATTTTTCCAACAAGCGTTGCAAAATCCATATTTTGGGCCACGCAGACGTTTTGGTGATTTTGGAAACCGATTAGAAAGCTCTTACCGTGCAACTTCTATGTAAAATTTAGCGTTGCTGCATTGCGCGTCATTGGGCTACCAAAATTGGCTGGAGCAACTACTCTAAAAATGACAAAACGAAACTATATAGTCAGCCTTCGGCGACTCAATTATGTATCTTTTTGGTCTGTTTTCATGATTTCTTGTTTTGTAGCTTTTTATGACATCACAATCATCATTCACTCATAACTTTTTTTTGTAGTGATCGTAGAAAAATGATCGAAACAGTTCTTTCTTATGATATAAACATCTCCAATATGAACAATGCCATCATGTGGCGGGTTTTCACAGATTGCATCACATATTAATATTTCTTATCTCTCCCATTATTTTTTCATAGAGTGCATCCCATATCACCTCAGTGGAGTGATATAGGTCAGCCATGCTGGAGTCATTATGGCAGCCATCCTAGACTTGTAGTAACACATCAGCGCAAACAATTGGATTTGCTGGATATAAGGGTAATTATACTGTTACTGTCTATAGTTTGATCAGTTCCAAATTGGCGAAACCTCATTACAACAGCGAATAAATGCAGAAGGCGCTCATGAACGTAACAAGCGCATTGTGCATCGAACATGTGACACATGCGTTCGGAAACAATTGTGTGCGTATGGCCAAAATTGAGTGAGACCGTTTGATTACTTTTGCGTGCGGATAGATAAAAAGCAAATATTTCTTGCCAATTTGGAACTGATTGAACTATAATAGAAAATGACAAGTAAAAGTAGTATATTTTTGTGTGATTCATTTTTCACACTTTGACGATTTTGAACTGTTTTGCGTGTTTTTAAATTCACGATTTGTAGCTTCATCACATAGACCTATACGAAAAAGAAATGTATTTGCGTGTTATTATTTAGCTGTGTGGAGCGCGAAAAGCGCAAAAATAAATGTATCACGAACATTTCCACTTTACAGTAAACAGTTGGCAAATCCTTCAGTTGCAATATGATGTTAGCCTAATGTTTGCACACTTGGACAGTGTAATGCTTGTTTTTATTCTGTTCAAAAAGAACAAGGATAAATGAAGAAAAAAATAGAAATTTACATTATGCTGGGATTTTTTTATTTTGACAAATTTAGAAAGTTTTTGACAACTTTCAAAATGTCATAACATCCCTTTTCTCTTCAACTATGTGGTTCTGAAAGACTGTTCGAAAATGATGTTTTATTACTCTATGCATATTTTTACTTTAAAGATATCATCACGTATAGCAAGCAAAGGTCTGATGATACTACCCAATGATCAGATGGCACATAACCAGGAGATCTATATATCAAGACAACATCCCACCAACTACTTCTATCACTTTGTGGCCACACAGGATATGCTGATGCTTATTGATGAAAGGTTTCCTAAATACCAAGTAGGTGTATAAATGGATATGTATCTAAGACTTTCCCTTTCCCCTTCACCTTCCTTCCCCCTCCCATATCCCCTTCTTCTCTTATATTCCTTCTCTTACCCCTCTCCCTCTTTGCACTCAACTGGAGATCTACATATCAAAACAACCTTCCATTAACAACTTCAATCTATCACTTTGGGGCCATACAGGAAATGCTGATGCTATAATTGATGAAAGGTTTCCTAAATGCCAAGTAGGTGTACAGGGTGTCTCAAAAAAGTGCCCCATGTGAAACATGATTTGTTTTTTTGGCCATGACAAATAAAAACCATTGTTTGCGAAATACTAGTAATCATGTTCAGCAATCTTTAATGTGCCATAAGATTTTTTTTCTATCCATTTTGGAGCTTCCGTTATCAAGTTATGGGCAATCTACTCGAGCATTTTTAAATTCACCTTTGGCCATTTTTTGTGTGAAGAGAGCTCTTTTATTAGAATCGCCATTCAGTATGTAATTGAACATAATCAATAAAATCAATAATAATCTACCTACTAAATGTTGATAATTAGTTGAATTTCAACAAAAAAACATTCTTTAAGGGGGGACTTAAGGAAGTTTTTTGTTGAATTTTGTTAGTGCTGTAATTATTGAACCATAACTCAAATGTATATAAAAGTATACATTTTTGGAAAGGAAATGGATCAGAGAATCCAAATTTGGCATCAATTTTGACCAAAAATGTTGATTTTTTGAGAAAATCACAAAAAATCACTTTTTTGACCCAATTTTTTTGAACAAAGCTAACAAACATAATTTTGAGTTAAAAATGCCCAAATAACTTGATGATGATGTTAAGACACTACTGGAGGGACGATTTTTTTTTTTAAAAATCTAATCCAATATTTTTTTAAATTTTGACAAAAAAGTGTAAAAAAAATTTAAAAATCCATTTTTCACGTTTTTTGGCACTTTTTGGTCAAAATTTTCAAAAATAATAGATTAGGTTTTTAAAAAAAAAAAATGTCCCTTCATTAGTGTCTTAACATCATTATAAAGTGATTTGGCCATTTTTTACTCAAATTATTTTTTGTTAGCTTTGTTCAAAAAAATTTGGGTCAAAAAAGTGAATTTTGTGATTTTCTCAAAAAATCTACTTTTTTGGTCAAAATTGACGCCAAATTTGGATTCTCTGATCCATTTCCTTTCCAAAAATGTATACTTTTATATACATTTGATTAATAGTTCAATAATTACAGCACTCACAAAATTCAAAAAATCAAATCAAAAACTTCCTTAAGTCCCCCCTTAATTCATATTATCCATGATATACCATAGAATATTTAAATTTCAGACGGTATTTTAAACAATACATTGACATCATTATTAAAATCATCATCGGAATCATAAAGGCAGTTTTTTCAGTTGAAAGCCATTTCTTGTTCAAAAATGGCCAAAGTAAAATCAAAAAGACATGGGATGTATTTTTAATTAATTCTCTAACTCATGGCTATCCCGTACCCCTCACTCCATATCTGTACAATATCAATGTCCTCCCTCCCATACATGTGCATCCTCCTTCTCTTCCAGCCTACCATTTCCTCCCCTAATCCCTTCCTCTCTTCCCTTCCACTTCTCCCTCTCCCCACTCCCTTGCTTCTCCCCTCCCATTTCCTCTTCTTCCCTAATCCCATCCCCTCTCTCTCATCTCCTGCTTCCACTCCCCCTCTCCACCCTGTACCATTCACCCCTCCAGTTCCTCTCCCCACCCCCTATCCCTCTATCCATACAAATATACATTTTGACAGCAAAATTTGTTCTTATTAACCAAAATTACTCAAATCAATGTGACAGTTAAGTCAAGCCAGGTCAATTTTATTTAGATAAGCGACTTTTGTGAAGGCAAGTCTCTTAGATAAATAACTGAAGTCAAGTTAACCCATTTAAAAAGTTTAAGCCAAGTCATATAACAAGTAAAGTCACTGATCATTCACTCAAGTCATTCGAATGATGAATGAGTGAAGTTTATTCGAATGAATGAAGTTCAGTCATTGCGTCATCACAACACTAAGGCGACGAAAATATTAAAAAAACTGTTTTACGGGCTGGATGGACCTGTCAAGTCAGGCAATTTTTTCATTTTTTTTCTTCTACTTTAAATGTCACCAAAATCTGCAAAAATCGTAAATTTCAAAATATTCCCACATATTTTCGTCCAAAACCCGGTTGATTTTAAATGATTTGAGAAAAAAAGTATCTTAAATCTAAAAACGCAAAAAGTGGGTCGGTCGGGCCCGTATAAAAGGTTTTTGTTTCTCTCTCCATTCCAACTGCAGGTTCTACAATGGCATCATCGTCTGACATCGCCGCCATCTTGCCTTGATATCCTCAGCAAAGCCCTGCCAACAGATGACCTGGCTGTTGTCTCCAGTTATACCTCTGGTCAATCACACTGCATACAGCTTTCCTGTAAGTTTTCAGCCTTTTATCAGAAGTGAAGTGAGACCTAATCCAAAAGGGGCTGGGTGCCCCCAACTTTGAGTTATCATTTAGAGGAAATGTAGCTCTTCGAGAGGGGGGGTTGGGGGGGGGGGGGGGGGGGTTGTAGTTAACCCTGTATCATGGCCCCCTGTAAACTGACAAACTGAAAAAACATTGCCTATTTGATTCATTCTCAGCAAAAGGATGTACATATATGTAATGAAACAGTTGCTATAAAATTTAAAAAGAGTCCCAAGTGCCCACCATGAAGGTAATTGATACATAAATGGCTCATAAAGCACAATGCGATCCCATTCAGACCTATTTTGACACCTTGTTAAATAGCGATGTGACAATATAAAAAACAAACCCAATTTTGTTCAACCTCTCCTTTTTTACGCCCACTCTTAATTAATATCATACCTGCCACCATTGGAAAGTCAAAAATCTTACTTCATGTGCCTACAGAGCACACACTGAAAGCACTGTGGCACTTGCCACTAGCATCAGAAGGGCATGGACCACACTATTGAATTAGTATTTTAATTTTTGGAAAAAGATCAATTATTCCAATAACAACAAAAATCAGAAATCTTACTAGTAAGATTTTCTGCTGCCAAAAATCTTAGAAATCTTACTAAATAAGATTAAGGTATGTAATATAATTCTGTCTGTAATTGTTACACACACAGGTCTGCATGGGGAAACCCCATTCTCAACATCTGCACTTTGGAAAGTATCCCCATATAGGTGAGTAAAGCAATTATAAAGTTATTTTATTGAGTAGCGCTCTACTAAAAAAAAACCCGAGGCTTTAAAAGCATATTATGCAATCTTTTCAATGGGACGCCCTTTATCCTTGATTTTATTTTGAAAGCACATTTTCTTGCAGATTTACATTTCTGATTATAAATCATGAATATATTCTGAGTTACAGGGTGATATGATTCCTAATTACTTCAAAATGATGGTTCAAAGAGTGAAACATTTTCATTCTAAATTCACTCTTAAACCATGATTTTGAAGTAATTAGTAATCATATCACCCTGTAACTCAGAATATGATTTATAATCAGATATGTATATATGCAAGACAATCTGCTTTCATAATAAAATCAAGGATAGAGGGCTTCCCCTGGAAAAGATCGCATGATATGCCTTTAATGTTTTTGTAAAACTTTCCTATGTATAACCACCATGAGAAGGAAAAAGCCCAACTTTGGATCAATTTGCAAGGAAATGATTTCAGTAATAAAAATCTAGCTGAATAATTAATATTGCAACTTCAATATCTTCAAATCCTTACAATTCTTTCTAGATATTTATATTTACTCGAACCAAAATATAATAGCACTACGTAGTGGACTACAGACCCAATCAGTGGTGTAAAATACTGTAAAACACTATAATTTAGCGGATACTTATTTTGTGAATTTATAATTACTGCTATTTTAGCAGGTATTTTAATTTCACAAAACTGGAAAATGTACTGTTACTTTCAATGCAGAATTGTCAGTTTCGTGAGTATTTAATTTCGCGAATCCACGAACCTCGTGAAATTCAATCCCTCGCGAAAATAAAGTGGTGTTTTTTTTCAGTATACAGTGACCTGATTTGACACAACTTTCTTAACCCAAATTAACTCAACCTGAAACTATGATTGAATATGTGTTGTGGCACTAAGAGGGGAGCGTGTTGGCGCGGCAGTTGTTCCCTTGCCTTGCACCTATGAAACCCGCATCAATTCTGTGCACGAATGCGGGCTTTATGTGCATTTGGTTTATCACAATCTATGCACGCTCTCGCAGGTTTCCTCCTGGGTTCTCCGGTTTCCTCCTGCTTTCAAAATCGGTGATTGGTTGTTTCGGTTATCAAAAGCTTCCTTGACCCAATGGTATTTCGGGAGCTGCATTGAAAAATGGTGGATGTTGTTCATGTGTGTTTATGTCCCAACTTGGCGCTGATTTATAGCTGCTGCCTGGACGTTGCATTGTTTAGTATGATTCACCAGCAGCAAAATTACAGCGCTTTGATCCTTTTGAAAAGGCACTATATAAATACTGATTATTATTATTATTATTACTAAAAATCAGTTTGATCCAATCAATGCTAGAGGAATTAGGCCGCCCTGCAGAACATTGACACCTACTCTTTATTTAGTTCCGTTCTAGATCTGATGTCAGAGCTACCAACCTGTCACAACTTTGAAGATGTCAAGGCACAACTCAACCAACCTTTGATAGGCATGTGCACAGCAAAGCATCAGGACTCAAAAGGATTGTCTGTATTTCAGGTAAGACGACGAAAAAACAACACTGTTCTACGGGCAAACGGACCTTTCAGGTAGGGTCAGTCGGTCAGGCATTTTTGTGTATGTGTTGTTGTTTTTTGTTATTTTTGAGAGGGTTTCGACAATTTTGTGAACATTTTGGTGAATTTACTCAAATTTTTAATAAATAAAATAAAAATGTCTAAAACATTTTAATTTCAATTTTATTTTAAATATAAAAAATAATGACGGGAATAAAACAAATTCAATTTAAAAAAAAATTGCATATAATGTGAAAGTTTCTTTAGCATATCTTTCTTAAATAAAAAGGGGAGGCCAATCAGGTTTTCTTTCCTTCATCATTTTCATTTCACTATGTCAAAGTGTAATGCCCAAATAAATTGTCAAAACAAAGTGATTACTCTTAGTTAGCCAGGCAATATTTTTGTGTGAACAGGTGTTATAAATCATTTTCTTTTTATTGATAAACAACCACTGACTTGATAAATGAGTATTATTATTATGCCATTATCCATCATCCACAGATGTTTGAAAGGATGTGATGAAGACGAAAAAATTGTCCATTTTTAGAATTCCCATGCTTTTCTGTTTAACGGTGTTGATTTTTATTGTTTTAAGGTGACAGAGGTTGGTGATGTATTTCAGCAAACATTTCACACCATAACTGTTCCTATCAGTTCCAAAAGCTGTGACGCCAAACTGTCAACAGAGTCAGAGAAGGTCTGCAATGAGTGGCTGAGTGATGCATTGTTAGAGAAAATGAATCGACCAATGGTGAAGACCAAAAGAAAACTGAACAAATTCATTAGAATGCCAACCATAGATATATTGAAAGGTTAGATGTAGCTATAGTTTGATCAGCTCCAAATTGGCAAAGCCTTGTTACAGCAGCAAATTGATCAGGTGCTCATGAAGGCACATGCGCACTGTGCACCATATGTGTGTCGCCAAAATCATGTATGTGTCACCATAATCGCACACATACGCTTGGATTACTTTTGCACGCAGAAAGATAAAATTAATATTTCTCACCAATTTGGAACTGATTAAAGGTAGATGACCCAATCACATTTTCGTAACACAGAATTATTTCAAACATACGGAGATTTTTGTATCATATGAAAGCTCGTATTTTTCTCATCATCATACTGAAATTTGACGGCCTAATTCGGTATAATGACAGAGAAATCGACGAAATGGCGTTGAATTACCGCGAATGGTGGTTACCACCGATATAGTTTGTGTATGGGTACAGTTCACAGCGTCTTGTGCGTCTAAAATAAGAACCATAATAGCTATGCATCTCAAATTTTGGGACACGACGTTTTTAAGGATGACCTTTCATGTAGAATAGAAAACTTCAAGTTGAAAATCGGAACATCTACCTTTAAACTATAGGAAAACATTTTGTTAAGACTTTTACTTCATCTGCTTATTATATGTGTGTGATTGATATAAACACAAACACAAATTTAACACTTTCCACGCAGCTATTATGTTACCATATTATACAATAACAGATTTTTCAGAAATCTTTCCTAATAGTAGGAGACCAACCAGTAGGTCCCGTGACCAATCCTGTGAACAAAGGTTTGCAAGTGTTTTTGTGTTCCCTGATGAATACCGAACCATTTTGACTTGGGCTACCCCCATGAAAAATGTCAGGCATATCCAGGAGGGGTCAACAAAGGTCACACAGGGGTCAAAATTCAAATATATTCCAATCGTGTCGATATGCATATTACATTACTCGTCAAGTCATGAGAATTCCGAAAATGTATAGTTTGCCCCACTTCCGATGTTTGGTTAATGAGTTATCGGGTAAAACATTAAAAGGTCATTGACTTTGCGTATGGGGTCAAATTTTAAAATTGCTCCGATTTTAAAAAACAATATCTCAAATTGTTCATCTGAACATAAGGATTCTAGAAATGGTAGTTT
Source organism: Ophiura sarsii (assembly GCA_035610835.1). Taxonomy (NCBI): domain Eukaryota; kingdom Metazoa; phylum Echinodermata; class Ophiuroidea; order Amphilepidida; family Ophiuridae; genus Ophiura; species Ophiura sarsii. The sequence continues at coordinate 62,730,060 of CM069452.1, forward strand.
TTACCATCTAGAGTGTCTGTTGTACCTTATAAAGAGGTCAAATGGTCCAATTGCATATAGGTCAATAGGCCTTGACCTTTTGACCCACAAAAAAATTTCCTGTGGTAAAAAAAAATAAAAATCTGGAATCCTTGTGATCATACTATAACTTTCAAAGTCTATCTCAAGATTTACTGAACCAATACTACATGTAGGCATATTTGTACTTATTTCAATGCATTTCAATGCATTTCACATGGTGATTCCAAATATGGTAATGAAATTCAACAATTTTGACATTTTTAGGTCGTCCGTAGGAGAGAGACCTTATGGCAGCATCCTTCGTGTATGTAGTCTGTCGGGGTGTGTGTCCGTGTGTGTGTCAACAATTTGGTATACACTTTTTGTTACAATTTGGTATACACTTTTTGTTTTGTCCATTTCTTTTCCATACAATGACCAATTGCAATCAAACTTCGGTCATAGATGCAACATGGAAACCTTCATATGTTAATGAGGTCAAAGGTCACATACCAAGGTCAAAGGTCATCTGAGGTCAAGATGTAAAATTTAGTATACACTTTTTGTATTGTCCATTTCTTTTCCATACAATGACCAATTGCAACCAAACTTCGGTCATAGATGCAACATGGAAACCGTCATATGTTAATGAGGTCAAAGGTCACATACCAAGGTCAAAGGTCATCTGAGGTCAAGATGTAAAATTTAGTGCACACTTTTTGTATTGTCCATTTCTTTTCCATACAATGACCAATTGCAACCAAACTTCAGGCATAGATGCAACATGGAAACCTTCATATGTTAATGAGGTCAAAGGTCACATACCAAGGTCAAAGGTCATCTGAGGTCAAGATGTAAAATTTAGTACACACTTTTTGTATTGTCCATTTCTTTTCCATACAATGACCAATTGCAACCAACCCTTGGTCATATGTGCAACATGAAAACCTTTATATGTTAATGAGGTCAAAGGTCACATACCAAGGTCAAAGGTCATCTGAGGTCAAGATGTAAAATTAAGTGCACACTTTTTGTCTTGTCCATTTCTTTTCCATACAATGACCAATTGCAACCAAACTTGGGTCATAGATGCAATATGGAAACCTTCATATGTTAATGAGGTCAAAGGTCACATACCAAGGTCAACGGTCATCTGAGGTCAAGATGTAAAATTGGCTGCATATGTAAAATTGATTACATTTAAACAGATGAAGTACAATTGCCACCAAACTACCCATATAAACGGACGACCTATTTGGGACCGCTGTCCCTATTTTTGAAACATTTTGTGACATTTTGGACTGTCGTCTGCAGACGCCATGCCGCGTGGAAAGCGTTCAAGTTGGGGCGGGTTAACAAGTTGATAGTAAATTGATTCTATGTAGTTCTAGCCTGTAGTTATAGTTGTCCTCATTTGCCATCAGTTGCTTATTTGGAATGCAGGGATCAGTGTTGTTTGCAGGTTTCCTAATTTGGTTTTGATTCCACGTCTTGAATAGAAACTAAGTAAAAGCCTCTTAAATTCCCCCGAATGGATGCAATTCCCTCGAATAAGTTGGGGTGGGGTGGGGGACGCACCCTGGACATGGAACAAGTACCGTAAAATGGGGTAAATAAGGACAAGGGGTAAATAGGGACAAAATGGGAAAAGTTTTTGAAATCTCATTTGTTTTGTATTTGATGTATACTTGTTATTTTCTTTTTCCAAATGTTGAAAGAGCAATATAATAGTGTTCAGGAAATGGTTCAGTGGATGTGAAAGAACAAATGAGGAGCCCAGGGTATCGAAAATAAAGGTGTCCGAAAAAAACAACTGAACAAATAGTGTGGTCAAAACTTTCCTCCTCCTAACACCTAAACTGCATAATTTGAGTGAATTAACTGGAAATATACCAGGACCTAGCTTTTAAGGTGCTTTAATTAACATACTCTTTGACACTGGTAAACAAATCTGAATGGATATTCCATTTCAAGCTTTTTTGCATTTTTTCTGTAAACTTTGTAAAATCTGGGGTCAATAGGGACACCAACTTTTTTAATGAAAATATTATACCCACTCCATATATTTAATTTTTGGAAAGAGCAGTTTAAAGGCTTATCATGTGGACACAATATAATCTCAAAAGTGTGGCTCATATGGGTACAAGAAAATAATTATGGTCTGGATAAATGTATATTATGTGTCCCTATTGACCAAGTCGTATGAATGCCTGATTGAAAGGTCCAATTTTTGAGCTGTTATTTTGCCATTGTTGACCTGAAATGTTTATATTTCTTGTTAAAACTGATACTATAACTTTAATATGTTATAAACCAAATGTGTGCCAGATATAATTCATGCTAATATTCCGAGAGATGAGGGTGCTATTTTGTCCATTAGTATTTTTCACATTTAATGACACATAATATTTATCTCCATATTTGTAGAAAAGATGAACATTTGATACTGAATTGTTACCATATCAATTTGAATATAAAGCTTAATTCAAAGAATAACATATTTTATGATCTTCAAGCACCTACATAACTCTTTACCTTAATCAGTCGAATATTTGTTTATTTGTTAAGAGATATTGTTAAAAAATAATTTTGAATAGTTATGGTGGTATAAACTACTTGAACGTGATTGTTTTTGTTTTTTAAATCACTCATTATTTATATTCACCCATATGTAGAATAAAACAGGTAAAAACTCTTTCAATCTAGTGATTTGCCGACGTCAGGGTGAATAGGGACAACGATCTTTGTAAAAAAAAATATGTTGGCTCATGTGGCAACATGGAAAATACTACAATCTAGAGAGTGCTGAAACTGTCCCTATCCACCCCGTTTTACGGTACATTGTATGGTATTCATAGGTTACTTAATTAGACCATGTATATGATGCATCCCTTGGGACCAAAAGTACATTTATCCATAGTTTATAACAGATTTCTTGCTTTTGTTGGTAGATGTAACTGAACCAGAAATCAATCATCTTAGCACAGTTCCCCCCCCCCCCCCCCCCCCTAGTCAGTTCTAAAAAATATAGTAGCTTGCGTCATCACATTAAAAGGTACTTCATATCTACTTTTGAAACAAGTTGAGTTATTGTAATTATTGGATAGAGATTTACGATTCATTTTTAAATTGTACTAGACATTTAAAATAACACCAAATTCTTGCCTTTATAGGTGACAAAAAAACTCCGTTCTACAGGCAAATTACCCTCTCAGGTTGGGCCTGTGGCATGGCTCTTTTTTCTTTCGTCTACCTTTTCCCCTTCGAAATGACTGTAAGAAGTCCCCAAAATCTGTAAACATTTTGCCATTTTTGCACATGAACTTTTTTTCTCCAATTTCTAAAACAATGGGTCGAAGAACAGTGTTACATTTTATCGTTGCCTTATAATTTCAAAACAATATCAGCTGACAATTGTTTTCATTGAAGTTATGTGTAACTTTTGTTGTACATTGATACATGCTATGATGATTTTTGTTCATCTACAGGATTAAAAGCCCTACCAGACTCCAATCCAAATTGTCAAGTGTGCCATCGGACCACTGACATCACCACACCAACAAATGCATCAGTATCACCACAGAAACAACTCAATAATACCACAACAGAGGATGGAAGTTGTCCGGTTTGCGGTTTGCCAACAGACGCCAACTTGAATGATGTTTACCTTGGTACTTCCTTGAAGAAAAGAAGGACTTCTGAAAGCGATGATAGCACTGTTTTTAATGTGTCCTCTGTGCTGGAGTCATTTCATCCTGAACAATATCAGGATCCTATTGGGATGCTACTTCTAAGGCGTTGGCAAGATGGGGATGAGTCTAAAGAGCAGGTACATACAAATTAAAAAAAACAATACAGGGTGTATCAGAATGAACTATATACGTCATTCATATATTCTTGTTCATTGGTTGGTTAAAAGTGGGTCACATGATCAAAAATAAACACGTTATTTTGCCAAAAGTACTATTTACGGCTCTCAAAAGTACTATTTACGGCTCCCCAAAAGACTATTTAGGCGCACCAGTACGTTGGTAGTTTCACGCAGCGTTGTACTCCTTGTGACGCGAGAGAGCGCACGATTTGCATCCCCGGGCGCAGCGTTCAATGCACTGCCTTTAAATTGAACTTTTAAAACTTTTTAACTGATGAAAATTGGAAATCACCGGATGATTTTTGAATTTGAACTTTATGGAACTAGAAATATATGAATGAAACAAATATATACTGCCTTTATTCGAGTCCCTGGATTAAAACTATGGTCCCACGGTGACTGCATATTGCAGTCACCTCGGGCCCATAGTTTTAACCAGAGTCTCTCATGGTAGCGATGTCACAACATCCACAAGTTACCGTACGCTGTATCTGTCACTGTGTAAAATACTCATTTTTTATCCATGTCCATCCCTCCTATTCATGCACTAAATTAACTTTTCTTTCACTAATATAACAAAACAAACTCTAAATTTTCCGTTAATAGTTCGATTTTTCATTTTCGTTGAATTTTAATGAGTATTATTTGACCCGGTTTGTAGCGTTGATCACAAACGCAATCGAAAAACCTGGTCGACCATTTTGAATTTTCATTTCTCGGAGAATCTCGAAATTTCTTTAATTAATTGATTTTCACGTTATTATGGGGAATTGTGGGTAACTGATATCGAATCAATACAAAATGGTCGTCATTTGTAATTATCAAGTCGACTGCTGAGGGTCCGATAAATTCCAAAAATCGGCTCAAATCTTCAGCATCCTAGTGTAAAAATGATAAAAAGGTGAATATTTTGCTTGATTATTTTAAATCAGAGGGTCTCGGGAGTTAGCGGGGTCCTTTTAGAGGTTTATTAGGATGTTTTCTCGGTAGTTTAACCTTCCTTCAATAGATTAATCACAGCGCATTGTAGCGCAATGACATTTTGTGTACCTTGGTATATCGTCAATGGATCGAATTTTCGATAGTCAGACCACAAAATGAGGGGTAGCATGATAGGGTTTGTATTAAATACTAATCTCTGTGTGACATTGCTACTCATGGCAGTACATATTTGTATACTATACCGGGTTTCTAAAATACATAAAAAATACAAAATGATTCAATTGTTTTAAATTTAAACACCTGTAATATAAAGGTAAGCATGTTTCCTACATTATTTTGTTAATTTCATTGAGATATCTCTTTTTGTTCTCGTGTGGCAAGACTTAATCGAAAATCGATGAAAAACTTGTTTTCGATTTGTTAGCTCAAAGAATTCAGACCTTGAAAAGCCATCGGCAAATCTGATTTAACGCATGGTTGTGCTTCTCACACGAATTTTATGTCAACTACTTTTATTATGTAAATTGATCATTTCGACCAAAATTGAAATCTACCATCTTTACCAGAAAGTCTGTATTTTCCATCAACAATGTCCGATTTTCATAATCTAAAATTCTTATGAAAGCTGGGTGTTTGTGCAAGATCTTATGTGGAAAGGGTTTAAACAATATTGATCGAATTCATACTGTAATAAATCATATTGCCTCGGTATAGTTCATTCTGATACACCCTGTAAATGTCAGTTTTTATAGCCCTTTTCCAATATATGCTCAAAGCGTGAATATTTAAATCCGCTGCCACTATAGGATGCAGAATCAGTTCACTTTGCATAGGTGGCTACATATAATACAAATACTGATATAGGCTGTATTTGTGCACTTTAAATTAACCCTTGGAACCCAAAAGGCCAGTTCGCCGGCCTTAGAACAGGTGACACATTGATCATATGACTTCGAGTGGTCATGACTTTCAAGTCACATGATGTTCACCCGATGTAAAATACCTTGTTTACGCCAGGTTCAGGCTGTGTGTGGATGACAATTTGTTGAATAAAACTGTAAACAAGGCGGTTCTCGAACGGCGCGTCTCGCCTGTTCATCAAAAGTGACTTGAAAGAAATGATGATGAAACATATGATACAATGTAGCACTGTCACAGAGGTATGCATTGTAGTTAATGCAAGGGATGTAATACCTTGAAAAATTTAATCAACAAAAAGAACACACCAACCCCCTTCCCTACACCAAATCACATCAAGATAGGCCTTACAGATCTTATTTGACCCCAGATGACCTCTGATGACCTTGAAAATTTAATCAGCAAAAAGAACACACCAACCCCCTTCCCTCCACCAAATCACATCAAGATAGGCTTTACGGATCTTATTTGACCCCAGATGACCTCTGATGACCTCGACAAATTAATCAACAAAAAGAACACACCATCCCTCTTCCGTCCACCAAATCCCATCAAGATAGGCCTTACGGATCTTATTTGACCCCAGATGACCTTGAATGACCTCCGATGACCTTGAAAATTTAATCAGCAAAAAGAATACACCACCCCCCTTCCCTCCACCAAATCCAATCAAGATAGGCCTTACTGATCTATTTGACCCCATATTTGACCCCCGATGACCCCGAAAAATTAATCAACAAAAAGAACACACCACCCCCCTTCCCTCCACCAAATCCCATCAAGATAGGCCTTACTGATCTATTTGACCCCATATATGACCCCCGATGACCCCGAAAAATTAATCAACCAAAAGAACACACCACCCCCCTTCCCTCCACCAAATCATATCAAGATAGGCCTTACTGATCTATTTGACCCCCGATGACCCCGAAAAATTAATCAACAAAAAGAACACACCATCCCTCTTCCGTCCACCAAATCCCATCAAGATAGGCCTTACTGATCTATTTGACCCCATATTTGACCCCCGATGACCCCGAAAAATTAATCAACAAAAAGAACACACCACCCCCCTTCCCTCCACCAAATCCCATCAAGATAGGCCTTACTGATCTATTTGACCCCATATTTGACCCCCGATGACCCCGAAAAATTAATCAACAAAAAGAACACACCATCCCTCTTCCGTCCACCAAATCCCATCAAGATAGGCCTTACTGATCTATTTGACCCCATATTTGACCCCCGATGACCCCGGAAAAAACAATCAACAAAAAGAACACCCCATCCCTCTTCCATCCACCAAATCCCATCAAGATAGGCCTTACTGATCTATTTGACCCCATATTTGACCCCCGATGACCCCGAAAAATTAATCAACAAAAAGAACACACCATCCCTCTTCCGTCCACCAAATCCCATCAAGATAGGCCTTACTGATCTATTTGACCCCTGATGACCCCGAAAAATTAATCAACAAAAAGAACACACCACCCCTTCCCTCCACCAAATCCCATCAAGATAGGCCTTACTGATCTATTTGACCCCATATTTGACCCCCGATGACCCCGAAAAATTAATCAACAAAAAGAACACACCACCCCCCTTCCCTCCACCAAATCCCATCAAGATAGGCCTTACTGATCTATTTGACCCCATATTTGACCCCAATGACCCCGAAAAATTAATCAACAAAAAGAACACACCACCCCCTTCCCTTCACCAAATCCCATCAAGATAGGCCTTACTGATCTATTTGACCCCATATTTGACCCCCAATGACCCCGAAAAATTAATCAACAAAAAGAACACACCATCCCTCTTCCGTCCACCAAATCCCATCAAGATAGGCCTTACTGATCTATTTGACCCCATATTTGACCCCCGATGACCCCGAAAAATTAATCAACAAAAAGAACACACCCCCCCCCTTCCCTCCACCAAATCCCATCAAGATAGGCCTTACTGATCTATTTGACCCCATATTTGACCCCTGATGACCCCGAAAAATTAAGAACAAAAAGAACACACCATCCCCCTTCCCTCCAACAAATCCAATCAAGATAGGCCTTATGGATCTTATTTGACCCCCGATGACCTTGAATGACCTGATGACCTTGAAAATTTATTCAGCAAAAAGAACACACCACTCCCTTTCCCTCCACCAAATCTCATCAATATAGGCCTTACTGATCTATTTGACCCCATATTTGACCCCGATGACCTCTGGTGACCTTGAAAATTTAATCAGCAAAAAGAACACACCACCCCCCTTCCCTCCACCAAATCCCATCAAGATAGGCCTTACTGATCTATTTGACCCCATATTTGACCCCCGATGACCTTGAATGACCTCCGATGACCTTGAAAATTTAATCAGCACAAAGAACACACCACCCCCTTCCCTCCACCAAATCCCATCAAGATCGGCCTTACGGATCTTATTTGACCCCATATTTGACCCCGATGACCTTGAATGACCTCCAATGACCTTGAAAATCTAATCAGCAAAAGAACACCCCACTCCCTTCCCTGACATCAAGTCCCATCAAGATAGGCCTTACGGATCTCTAGATATCGCGTCACAACGCGTCTCAAAGTTTTAAGCATATTTGACCCCGATGACCTTGTATGACCCCCGATGACCTTGAAAAATCAATCAGCAACAGAACGCACCACCCCCCTTCCCTCCACCAAGTCCCATCACGATAGGCCTTACGGATCTCCAGATATCGCGTCACAAAGGTATTTCTTAGCACACGGCTGACGGCATACGGCGGACGCCGGACAGAAAGAGTGATAACTGATTACATCGATTACATAGTCTCTTTCTGATTACATCAGGCGAGACAAAAATGGCAAGAAATGGGATGTATATGCAACAAAATCTTGCACAGATGATTCTCAGGCAGACAGGGATGTATTGAATTACGGTCATAGCAATTGTGGGGATGAAAACGGACAGTGAAAATGATGTTTCTACCAACTTTATCTGGGACTAAAATAACAATATCTAACTGTGTTTAGTTATTTTAGTCCCAGGATTTTATAACTGCCCGAATATGTTACAACAAAGAGGGCAGTTTGCCACTATAGAAAACGGTTAGTCCAGAGGGTGACAGATAGGACAACAATGCACTAAGGCATAATTTATGCAAATAACTCAGGGTGGGGGTACCGACCCCTATGAATAATTCACGGTTCAAAGGGTTAACCATGTTTTGTTCTGATATCTTTTAATACGCAGGATTCAAGCACACAGTCTGATCGAAGTGCAAGCCCAGCACCCAGTACACAGGATCTGTTTAGTCTGTACCCAGATGAACCAAGCACAAGCACAATATCACCGCTCACAAGCACAATAGTACCACGAGTTGGCACAATGTCGTCAAGTGTTGGCGCAACGGAACCACAGACTGACTGCAGATTGCCATCGAAGACAATCACAAAGACACCTAGGAGCTCTACAGTGCCTTCAAAGAAAACCTCATCATCAACCACAGGCAAGATATCAAGAAGTCTATTCACAAAGACACTGTATACCAGTGATGGAAGATTATCTTTCTCGAAACCAAGCACACCCGAGACAAGCTCAACAGCACCGAGGATTGGTACAACAGCGCAGAGAACTCATACACCCCAGATGACACGTATATTTACAAAGCCTCCCACTATTAACCGACTGACACCAAGGACTAGCATAACATCTCCTCCACTTAGCCAAAACACGCCCTCCTCCCAATTTTCGTCCTCCAGGGTGCCGAATGGCCTCAAGGCATTCCTAAATAGGAGTCATCAGAACACACAAGCACGTCTTAGTACCCCTTCACCAATGGGCAGCTCCTCGTCGCCCAAAAAGACTCTACCCAGGAAGAAACTGTTGAGTCAAAGATATTCTATGGGGTTTTAGAAACAGGCACATTGAACGGTGTCAATTTTGATACTCATACAAAATCTGCTATAGCTGCCGGGTACTATTCATTTTATGATGCATTTTGATGTGCCCTAATCTAAAATCTCAATCTATATCAAAGGGCAGCCATCTCATACATTGAAATAGTAGATTATCCATAATTATTCTTCCTATCTCTGTATATGAAGTGTTTTAGCAAATGTCCACTGCGAGTTTCCAGTGTAACAGGTCTCACAGTATTAAAGGTAGATGTTCCGATTGCTGGCCCGATTTTCAACTTGATGTTTTCTATTGTACAGGGTGTCCCAAAAGTCTATGCACGACTTTGAAGCTTTGTATGTCACAAAATATAAGTCGTATTGAATATATGAATACATATTTAGAAAGAGGAGATGTGGGAAATAATTTTGATACCAAACATTGGAGTAACATCTGCTTGTAATGCCACCCTAGATGTAAAATATGTATTACTGCAAAAATGTAATTTTATACTTCGGAGGAATAAAGTTCATAAATCAATACCTATTGAGATTAACAAAAAGACGGGTAGAGTTGGTTACACGGAAAGTGATCCGTCAATTGTAATATTTAAAATTTTACATTACAGTGATCCCATCATAATTACAAACTATATTACTATAGTGAAATCTAGTTTAAATGTTTTCCATTTATACAGTGACGTGTGCTAATGCAAAAACACAGACCTAAAAAATTGAATAACGTAACAGAAAAGTGAACACACACATCGAATAGATCTCTTTGTACTTTTGGCTACTGCATGTCTTATGATATCAATGTGACTTGTTGATCTACCAATCTTTTTTTCTACCACATCGAGACAAATCATGCACAGTTCCTGTGTTCAAAAATGTATCCACCAAATATTCTTCCTGGTGCACGTTTCACTTTAAAATGTTTTCTGAACTTTTGTTGAGTAAGTTGAACTAAATTTGTTTTCAGCGTAGAATCATAAAATTTGTATTCGTTCATCTATGCTGTAAACCATCTTGAATGAAGACTTTCGCTGTGCAATGTTGTCTACTACGCCTATTTATGTTGTGAGTGACCGAGTTTGGTAATAACATTAATGTTGCAAGGTAAGCAGTGAACTGTGACTAATGCGCAACGTTGCTTTCTACCGTTAATTTATGCGCACCTGTTTTCAGCAACAATGTGTGGTATTTGGTATGGGTGGGTCTCACATGGCTAAAAACTTTCAACCAGTTTTATAATGTTGTGGGTTCACCAATAGGGTTGTTTTTGGTATCAAAATAATTTCCCAAATCTCGTCTATCAAAATATGGTTACATTTATACCATATGATTTATAATTTATAAGATATGACTCTTCAAAAACGTGCATAGACTTTTGGGACACCCTGTACATGAAAGGTCATCCTTAAAATTGTCGCATTCCAAAGTTTGAGTTGCATAACTCCAATGGTTCTATTTTTAGAAGCACAAGGTCAAAAGACATTTGCCAATTGAGTAGTACACTACTGGTTGGTGGTTAACCACCTTTGGCAGTAATTCGCCACATTTTAGCCTATAATTTCCAAATGAAACATTTCTGGCCCCTATTTATAGACATAATTAAAAAATATATAGGATTCTTCTGATATAAAAATATCTTGATGTGAAAAAAAAAATCATAGCCCCAAATAGTGATCGGAACATACACCCTTAAAAGGTGTCCACTGTTCAATCTTTGTCTGTTGACAAACATTTATTAAGTCAAGTTCCTCTTTTTTTACAGGCCAGTGTTACATAAAGGCCACATGGTGCAAAATTCCCAGCAAATTGACGGATTGGCAAATGCAATTTTGGTGGAAAATTCATACGGTTTGAATTGCTGACTTCAACAATGTTTTATGTGGAGAGGGACTACACCCATTAACAAAATTTTAGGTGATGTGTTTTTTAACATCATCTGGACCATCTTTAGCATTGATCGATTTGTGAAAAAATGTGTGTAGCAAATTGTTGTCAAATTTCAACTGTTCGTTAAAAATGATAAACTGTTACATTGAAATGCATAGCACAAAACTGCTATAAATATTTCAGATTGTATAGCAAATTCTTCAAAGTGCGGAGCATTTAGCGACGCGACACTGGCAAAACCGTACCCTGAATTTTTTAGTGTTAAAATTGCCAATTTTGGGTCACTTTGCGCGAATTACATCAATATGTCATCAATTTAAGATTAAATAAACTGCTCAAAAACTGGAATTTTGTTTCAATCACAATTTGTTTAAATATCTCAGGATAGGTTCATTTAGTGTAATATATCATTTAAAAGCTGATGTGTTCATCTTTACAATGATACCAAATTTGAATCAATCCCTTGTTCCAGTGCTCTGCCACATGCTTGAGAACATGGGAGGTCACAAATCATCACTATTTTATGCTTAAAAATCAATAGATCATCACACTACACTGTAGTGGTCAATGTAACTCTTCATTGAACTTTTGAGCATGAAAAAGTGTTGATTTTGGCATATTCAGATTGTGACCTCCCCATGTTCTCAAGCAAGTAGCTAAGCACTGGAGCAAGGGATTGTTTTTAATTTGGTATCATTGTAAAGATGAACACATCCGCTTTTTTACATGGATATAACACTAATAATGAACATATCCTGCGTTATTTGAAAATATTGTGCTTGAAAAAATATTCCAAACCTTTTTTGAGCAGTTTAGTTTAATTTGTCATGCAAAAAGGCTTCAGGAACACTTTTTACACTAGTTTAGTTCATATTTGCACACTTTGTATGGATTTTTTCTTCATGTTTCAACAGTATCAAACAAATTTGGGCTCCACCTCCCCTAATGTGTTGCTTCTGCCACAACTATGGCTTCAAATCCTAGAGGAAAATCTGATACAGGTACAAATGCAAGGGAATCTCTGAGTCAAAAGGAAAAGGATTGAATTAAGAATAATTTATTTATATCACTTGAAAAGGCTCATTCTATGCTTTTGAAAAGATGCTTTATTTAAGAAAGATTTAAGAAATTACAAAAGAATCGTGAAATAATGATTCCAAAATACATATTTTTTCGTATCACCTTCATTATGATCAAAACAAATAATTTAAGTCATAGCGTAATGATCCGAGCGCTAGCATTCATCCAAAGGTTGAACCCGGTCTTGCGATGCACTGTATTCCAAAACAACAATATATAGCATTTGGTTGTAGTTTCTAGCAATGTGATCAATTTGTTGCAAAAGCTGTACATCCCATAGTAATTCAATACAGAATTTGATATGCAAATACATCCATGAAAAATGTTTTTCAAAAGTTCTTACATCCATTTTTTTTGAAAACTAAAGAATATAGTAACAATTTCTTTTTTTTGAATGATTGATTTGAAAAAACATACTGTATTTGATTGGTATACTGATAATACTGTGTACCTCCTTAATAATTTGCATATCAGCTCTTTGAAGAGCTGCTATGCAGCAAAAAGGGCCTACGTCCACTTTTTTAAATGAGTTATAACCGGTAATATTATAGTATTTTGGTAGTAGTTTCTAGCAATGTGTTTAATTTGTTGCAAAAGGCCTCACATCCCATAGTAATTCAATACTGAAATCAGAGTTATGCAAAAAAACTTACCGCCATGCAAATTGTTTTTCAAAAGGGCTTACATCCATTTTTTTGAGGAAAAAGAAGTAATTAATTGGAAAAACATACTGAATTCGATTGGTATACTATGAACCTCTCTAATTGTACGTATAATATTTCTAAGGATCAATCTGAAGTCCAGAATACTTTCATACTATTTGTCAAAATCACCGAAATGGATGTAAGCCCTATTTGCATATCAGCTCTTCAATGGTAAACCAAATAGCCATGTGGAAAGTGTTAAGGTTCAATTTTTACACCTCTTTCAAACCGCTAGGCAATTAGTTAAAATTGAAATCAGACTGAATCAGACTGAAGAGGAATATTAACTATAATTTCAGGCAGTTTCAAATTGGCGAGCCTCATAACAGCTGCAAGGCCCACATTAGGCAACATGGCGCACAAGTCTTGCCAATTTGGAACTAATTTAACTATAGGTTGTCTGTATTAGAGCAAATTTATGATTTAGACCACAAAGGCCTCTGAAATTTGATTTCCTGTTTCTCCTGTCACATTTTTTCAATCCGAAATGAGGGGGACGAACAATCAAGAGGAAATTTGTGGATACTTCATTTCGCGAATTAATGAAAGACAGCATTTTTGCGGTTCCAAAATAAATTGACTACAATTTGAAGCTTTTACCATGGTTTATTTTGCAGGGAGTTTGATTTTGCGAATTTAAGGTGAGATTTTGACCAATTCAGGTTATATACAACATTGGATATTCTAATGAGAGTGATTTTAGAGTAATTTGTTATCTATAAGGGTCATTCAATAAGTTCTACCTCCTCCCTCATAACATCCCTAATATGAATGTCAGCCTCCTGACATTTGTCATGATTATAGCCAGGGCTGGAACTTTTGCATCTTCACCCGCTTTCCTGATTGTCATCACCCAGGGGATTTACAATCCTGGATCCGCCCCTGGTTATGAGGTAGAACTTATTGAATGACCCTCGTACAGCACAACAGGTTCATGTACACCTGTGATGATTTTCTGATACACACAAATGAACTATACTCCTCACAAAAAGTATCGATTTTGATTTTCAACAAAACATTAATTTTCACATACAAAATAGTTCTGTAAATAGAAATGCCACAAATACAATTTTCATTCAAAGAAACTCATCAAACTTTGGTTATATAGAAGTTATCTACAACACATCGGGCAAAATATCTTAAATTTACAATTTTCTAGTGTTTTGCCAAAATAATGGCCATTTGCCAGTCAGTGAACAAATCAAACAAATTGAAGCTAGCTAGCTGGTTAACCACTCCAAAATACTAAGCCAATCTCCAACCGCATGTGCGAACGGTTTTCGATGACGTAATCAACCGAGCCTGTATAGTAGCTGAGAGCCATGGCTTGCCTATGGGGGCCGAGATTTTTGGTCCGGAGGGTCCCTGGTTCGATCCCCGCGGCCGGTCAGGGCCGGAGAGCGGCGGTTTATTTGTTGATTTCTCTTTCAAAATTGTGATTCCAGTTAAAATTCTGGTTTGGGGATTATGGAATTATGGTTTAACTATTCTATTGAAGCACCATTGACTTATTGAGTACACAATACACATACACTTGACTCCTTGAATAACCATCTTGTGTGATAAGTACCAATTCTGAAGTAAAAATAGTAAAATACTTGACTATATCAGTATAAATTAACTTAAAATGAAGGTGAGTGGTCTATTTAAACATCTTTGGTGTATAAAAATAGCAGTCTTATTACGTCAAATGCATGACAAATTAGGTATCAAGTATCTTATCCATTTAAAAGTATTCTGTTAAAATGTCAACATTATCTTTCATTGATGAAATATGAAACGGTCTGCATTCAGGTCAATGAAATTCATGAATTTCACAAAAAAATGAAAATGATTTTATATATGACTAATTAAAAAAACGATGAAATATATCTGAAAATGTGTCCAACCTATATACCCTCAACCTGGGTTTTTTAGCGAAAACAACCATTTGGGAGACGTTTCGAGTTCGACAAATAAACGGCCACTCCCCGACTGGGAATCGATCCAGGGACCCTCCGCACATCAACTGTCGGCCCCGCATAGACAGCCCATGGCTATCAGTTTCATGCACGCGCAGTATATTGCGCATATCGGCTGGGTCGGTTACCTCATGGAAACAAACATCCACGCATGCACTGGGAGATAGGCTGGGTAGTGATATTTCATGGTAGGCCTATTTGGTAGTGTTGGTTTTAAAGAGAAAAATCAGGAAAAAAACAAAAAACCTCAAAACAACCAATTTATTCTGTTTGAAAGGTCCATGAGCTTGCAGAACCATGAAACCTGGTTTAATTAATTCAAACAACTAAAACCTTACAATTCCTTATTGAAGTGTTTTGTAACTCCATGGTAACTGGATCACACACCTTTATGAATGCTAGCGCATCCCATTGACTTTATGTGGCGATCATTTCAATCAGTGTTCAGGACTCGAAAGCATAATCCGGTTGCTATAGTGATAATTGGTTTACATGTAACATTTCAATAGTGAATAACGCAGAATAAACCCGACCATATGATGATAGGCCTGTTCAACCATGTGACAAGTTTTACTACCACAAGACTGAAAAATTGTGTTATCATTATATCAAACAAATAATATGCCTTTTGGTCATGCAATGGTAAAACTATTTCACTTGGTCCAATTTGGACTGTTCTTTGGATTAGGTGCTGATGACTGTGTCACCAGAATTATGACTCTATCTCTGTTTGGATCGAGTTAGGATCAGCTGATGTGTTCCTATCCATCATCTATCCACCCTGGTGTCATTTTAAATTGCTGTTATATACTGCCATTAATATGAAAACACTTTTCTTCCCATCTTTCACCTCTTTGTACTGGCTGATATTACAGGAAACAAATGGTTTTAGTACATTATGGTTCATAATCCATCTACCTCAGTCACACCTTTGGATTGGTTGCTAAGGAGTATTATGCCATTGTAAATAAATACACTTCTCATGTTCACTTCTGTCATATCTTTGGATCGGATGCTATGGACGGAATGCCTTACCAATGCATCCACCTGTGGATAGGCTGGTAAAATTGTGTTGCCATTGCCTTTACTGTATAATCCACCTCTGTCACATCTATGGATTGGCTGCTACAGAATGTCTTGACATGGTATGCATTGGCAATCCACCTCTGTCATATCTTTGGATCGGGTGCTACGAATGGAATGCCTTACCAACGCATCCACCTCTGTCACTTCTTTGGATAGGCTGCTACGGAATGTTTTGACATGGTATGCTATTGCAATCCACCTCTGTCACGTCTTTGGTTCTGCTGCTAAGGAATGTGTTGCCAAAGCATTCAGCTTGCGACACTCTTGAAGGACCTCTGAAATGACATAAAGGTAACTTGTGAACAACAAAATTTGATTTATATCGTGGGAATGAGCAAGACAAGTTACCAGGATTTCATCTTGTCGGACAAGTCATCGATGTTGTCTGCATATCCCACATCATAAAAAGCACTATGCTGGTTCCCTGCACCCTGGATCCCTGCGCCAATTCATCTATAGGTGCAGGTATTAGCCTTCTCCATTACTTATGAGAATCGACTCGACACCACATTATGTTCGCTCTGTTATGACATAGCGACATATGACGACCAATGACGACCAACGCAAGTTGTAGAATTGAGAGTGATGCATCGAACGCATTGCATTGTTGCGCTGCCATGGCTACGACGCAATGTCGAGAGCACGCTATGCCATGCATGTGAAGTCTGACGCTCTCGTGGGCGCAGACACAGTGCATTTTGTTCTAAACAGTGAATTTGTTGTTGTTCTAAGCGTGATACTGACACTGACCAAATGTTATTGTATGTCATTTCATATCTATGCATGACATTTATGCCAGCAAATCAATGTGGTGACATGATTTGCGTGTACCCACCAGTGTTGTAGGACTCGGGACTCGGACTCGGACTCGAGTCCGACTCGAGTCCTTTTTTTCAAAGACTCGGACTCGGACTCGGTCCCAGTACTCAAAGACTCGGACTCGGACTCGGACTCGGACCCCAAGGACTCGAGGACTCGGCTTCGAGTCCTCATCGAGTCCTGCAAAATTGGGTTTTTTCAGGTGTTTAATTTTCATTAATTTATCTGAATTTTGATTTGCTGAGGGACTGAATTTCGCAGTCCGCCGCTAGCAAAACAATAACTTTCATAAGTAAGTACAGAGGGTGCTGTCTGTACCAGACCAGCAAGTAGCGCTACCATGGAACGCATATTCAGAAGAGGGGGGTTGGGGTTGATCGTGCGGCCACATCGCGCCAGATTGTCCCCCAAAATGGTGCAGATGCAGATGTTCCTGAAGTGCAATGAGCATCTTCTTTAAATTCAACATATAACATTAGGCCAACTCAAAACTGCTTTTGATGATTGATGAGGTCAAAACTCAGGTGTTGTCAAGCAATGAAATATTCAATTTTCTTCCCTGTTTCATTTTTATAGCCTTATTTTACTGACATCTTCTTTCAATACCAGTATTAGTACTCCCAGTTCCAAAGATATCGTCGATTTAGTGCTTTAAAAACAGTGAAATACAAAGAACATTAAATTTTATCCTGGCTTTTATCAGAATTATTAGCCTTAGCAATAGCAATAATTTACTTCTTTAACTCGATCTGTTGTTGTTCGTCCATCGCAAAGCAAAGACGACAATGACAACAAAGATTAGTTACATAGTTGAATTTGATCTATGTGTCAGAGGATGGCTAACAAGACCAATACGGGCAAGGAAGCAACTCCCACATGTGTGTGTGGCCCTTGTGATCAGTATCTGGCGTTGTGGCACTTGCTGCTCTCCGGGCTGCTCTTGTCTTGCGGATCTTTTCCTCCTACACGCTTTCTAATTTAAGTAATTTTGCATGCAAATAATTGCAAATAAGCAGTAAATAAAAGAACAACCACAAAGACAACACAAGCCTAATAAAGTAAGTTACTGAACTGACTGTGATTATACTTTGATTAGTAATTATTATATAACGCATGGAAATATTCTAGCCATCTGATTGGTGGATACTACATCAGATAACACAAAATAGTTTGGTCCATTTCATGCTTGACGTAACTTTCCGGTCTTGTTTTGTCTTTTAAAAAGTACTATTGACCGCGTACTATTGACCGGGCCAAAAATGCCTGCCTCGTACGATTTTGCCATAATGGCATGGAGGATCGACTCGCCTGTAAGATCTTTTTCATGTTTATTTTGATCAAAATCGCACACAAAAATATTTTCATGCGTTATATAAATCAAATATGGACTGCTCTTTATTCGTGAAATGGGGTGAACTATTGTCCCTGGGTGATCTGGAGACCTAAGCCTACTATTTTCAGTAGGCTTACGGTCTCCAGATCACCTTGGGGCAATAGTTCACCCCATTTCCCTCATGAACAGTCCATATTTGTATAAGTAAACAGTATAGAACTGAAATTCTGATTAATAAAACGTTGATATAGTATTGGTGAACTGCGTCTTGAATTTGATACATAAGGACTCGGACTCAGACTCGGACTCGGACTCGGATATTAAGGACTCGGACTCGGACTCGGACATAGAAATTGGCAAAGACTCGGACTCGGACTCGAGTCCTTTCCTCAAGGACTCGGACTCGGACTCGGGTGATGAGGACTCGACTCCAACACTGGTACCCACTAGTGTGCGCAAGCCCCCCCCCCCCACTTTTGAATCAGGCAAGGTCGAGTAATCAAAGAGTGAGATTGGCTGAACTTAAATATACTAAATGTTACCCCTTGAGACAGGTTTCCTAAGGCTTTTTAATCGCTAAAACCCATGAGCTTCCAAGGGGCGCTGCCCCCGGACCCCATTCATTGCGGGCATAGCCTGCACTTTACGGTATCTCTATTTTTATGTAGTCGGCGGAATTTCATTTATGAGCAGGTGCCCCCCCACTCACAATATCCTGTGCACGCCACTGCGCGTAGCTGCATCTACGGATATGAGTTGTGTGGAGAAAGCACATGGCACACAAACATAAATACATACCATTAAAATTAGTCTGTGCTTGTTGCACATCCACCCTTGAGTTGTTGTTGTCTTTATCTTCCCAGAATGCATTGGTTACCCAGGCCCCGGTAGATCGGCTGTCATCAGGGTTAGCTTTGGAACCTGAAACAATACCATGATATGGACACAGATGTTATTAGTTATCCCCTGCATGTTCACACAATACAGGAAAATACCTATGGTTTGGCATGTGATGTGACCATAGGTATTTATCCGTTAAGTCAACATGCCCCCTAAAGAAAAGAAAAAAGGGATTTAAACACTCGCGGAGAACGGAACTCCCTGGTCATATTAGGCCTAATAAAAATAAATTGTTGTTTCCGGTAACCCGACATACCCTCTTAAAACCTGACGACAGTAAAAATTTTATCAATATTTTGAAAAAATAAAATTTATTTTCTACCTACCGTTCGTATTTTTTCAGTCCAAATTTACGGAAATGTATTGAGAGAATAAAAAATTTACATTCCCATTTAGTTTTACATTCCCATTTTGCCGAAGGTCCAATTTGAATGTACCCATTTCCATGAATTCTGCAACAATTCCGAACTTTACTTTCCGTTTGTCCGTACGAATATAAATAAAAAATAAAATAAATTAAATCCCCAGTTTTACGTTGCTCCACTGCAGCTGCTGTGGATTATCCCCTATCCCCTACACAGAAGAGATTCGATCGGGTTTCAGCAAAGAATCGTGAGATCTTTACCGTTTAAATCATGCAAATTCACGCTCAGAGTGTACATATTTGTAGGTTTACATTGGAGGAAGGGTATTCCCCGAACATCACACGTGCGGTGTAAAACGCTGAGCGAATCTTGACCACGAGGTCGGTCGAGATCACACCGCTTTTGCAAAATTTAAATAGGTTTCTCTACAAACCCAAAATATTGATTTTATATTCTAGATTTAATATGCAATTTCAGGGTAATTGTTTTGATTTGTGCATAATGTATGTTGTGTAAATCTAAAAGTATGCTACATTAACTCGTACTAAAAAAGTGTAAGTGTGGATTTGAATATGATTAACTATAAACACTAAAAAACAAAAATCTTCAAAACTCTGAGGGGGGCGCACCCCCCCCCCCCCCCCCCCCCCTTAGACTCCCCCTGTGCGGACCATCTAAATCTTGTTCCACATTTCCCAAAAAGTTGCACGTTTTCATGAAATTTGCCTCGAAAGTTGGCCTTCAGACCGGGCGTTCAGATTGCGATGGCGGTCAAAATTCGGAAGCTTTGCAATTGATTTACATGGTGAATCTAAAATAATATTTTTTTGTAAAATAAAAAAAATTCCCGACCGACCGACCGACCCTCTTTTTTGTCAGCATGTTACCGGAAACAAACATTTATTTTTATTAGGCCTTATTAAATCACAGCGCCAAATTTATGACCGGCTTTGATGCTTGCAGGTAATAAATTTGTCGGTGTAGATTCGACCTTATTGTGGTCTATTTCGGCCTCAGAAGAATAAGAATGTATCAAAAATCATCTCAGTTACGTTTAAATCATCCGCCATTTTATTTGTCTAATATTTATGTGACGTAACGATATTGCTTATTTCAAGTAGCTCTTTACACAGATGCAAAGCATACCGCATAAATGTTTAAAATGCGGTTAATCTACGGTATGGAATATATCGTGTGGTTTGACTTTCTGGTTTACAAGATATGGATTAGATGTCATACTTGTTAACCAATGAAATTGCGGTATTTACACCTACTAAACGATAAGTGTTAATGTTCAATGTGGTGATGACTCAAGTCAATGACTAGACTTGACTCAAGTACCTTGAGAGCAAAACTTTTCAAAGACTTGACTTAAATGTCAATTTTTAAAAGATTGACTTGACTCTAGTCTGATGGTTATAACTACTTAAAAGTTGATTTTAAACAAATTTTACTTTCATAGTAACATAATATGGCATGCCTTGTGAATACTTTAAAACACATCATTTAATACAGTTTTATAAGGACAAAACAGAATATATAATGATAACTTATTTTAAAATGGTCAGCTAGGTAATTGTGTTTTGGTTACTTGAGTGAAATAACTTTGTACCATCCTGTATCATTTATTTGTTCAAAAGACCCTGATTTGCTGACAAACTGACAGACTAGGTGTGATCCTGGTCCAACCCACCCCTCTGGCCCTGCCAACCCATATTACACTTAGAATATCAAATAAAAGAGACTTCATTGGTGTGTGCTGGTTGTGGTCAAGAAAACCAACATTCAATCCCCCACCCCCTCCCCTATGGAAGACATGACTAGCACTGGTATCGTGCCTACCCAATACCCCGAATATATAACCATGTGAACATACGTAGTAGTGGATCCGCCCATGCCCCGATCTACTCGTCAGGTAGGCACTGGTACTTGCGAAGGTCTTGCGTACTCTGAGCAACGCAAGCATTTGCTGGTCCCAAGTAAATGTGCTCACAATGTTATCGTCAATTAGAAAGGAGCCATTTTTGAATAACATTTGGGTCGGCAAAAACTTAAGATCTCCAGCAATGAATTATAGTGTGACAACTGTGTGACAGCACAAGCAATAAAATTGACCAATCCGAGGCGAGTAACGGCATTGAAATTTATCATCGCGACCAGTTGCAACATGAGGTAGACCCACCCAGCGTGTGGTGTCTACGGCCAGAAACAAGTGTTGGATAAAATATACGGGAATAAATATTCGTGTAATCTTGTACAATGTAAATTAAACATTTCATTTGTGTATTTTTCAAAATCGACCAACCCATTTTATGTTTAGCAATCTCTTTCAAATTTGGTTTTAAATGTAAGATGCTGAGCAAGAAGCTATTTATGTAGGTTTTGGGGAAGAGAACTCGTATTCAAAAATGAATATAATAGACCCTGTTAAAACAACAATCTCGTATATTCTTGAACCGAACACAGTAGTTTAAATATGAATTTGTTTAATATCCGTCGTTACTCGTTAATGCCCAAGTTTTTCTAAATACATGTATTTATCAAATATAAAAGATAAAATAAAAGGTAGAATATCATTAGGCTAAAAATATAGACGTTTCGTTAAAAAGTCTATGCCGGGGGTGGGGGGGGGGGGGGGGGGGGGGCAGTCAGGTAAAATGTCAGTTAAAACTTCTCACCGTTCCTGATCAAATATAAAACCTGTCACCTACATTTTTGTTAATTAATATTTATAGGCCTACATTTATTTCACAAATAATGTTTGACAGAGATAATAAATGAATAAAATAAACACATAATTGATTAGTATATGTAGCCTTTTCTGGTAAAGGCCAGGGAAAGCACCTTCGTTGGTATAGCGAAAGGTTCCATCCATCCGATAGTGAAAGCGGTAATTATTAGAAGCAACAAGGGGGTAAGTTCATCTTCGTTCTTACGTCTATTCAAATCAATAGCCTATAATATGATACAAAGTATTTTTATAATTATCAGTATCGCACGACACAAGAAACATTATTGAATTTGAACATTGTTTATGATCAGATCATAACGATGGTACGGGCTTGGATCCCGGCTTGGATATAACTTGCATAGAATACCAATGGCATGTAGTTGTTGAATAATTGACGTTGGAATATTGCAATAATTTGGATTTCCTTACAATTAAATTGAAATTCGAATTTGATTGCGCTAAATTTCAAATAATTGCAGTATGCGTTCAGCTTTTACATTATAAGTTCAAATTATGTTATTGCCGCCTATAAAAAGTAATTCTGTTATACCCTTCACATAGTGCGTGATTTTTAAGAACGACGCATGCTACCGATGTTGGTGTGTAGGGTATAACAGAATTATGCCTAGCCTAAAAATGTTTTGTCTTTTGGATCATCACTATATTATCAGCAACGACATTCAAACAAAGATTTTCTATTTCTACAATGCGTGTGAGCTTTTTGGGCCATCTCCATTGAAAGCGCGTGCCTCACGGTATGTGGCGGTTGTAGCCAAACCAGTCAACTGACATTGATTTATGGCGGACGGTGGAATCTGGGTAAAACCAGCGTGTTGTGTGATGGAGTGTCAATACTAGGTCCAATAATGGTCCAATGGGGGTGATAAAAAGTTAGTCGCAAATACTAGATCCCTCGCTTCGCTCGGCCGGCTGCGCCGGGGCGCGGGCCTTCGGCCCGCTGCGGGCCTTCGGCCCGGTTGGGATCTTTACCTAGATCTAGACATGACCTTAATCTTCCCCACAGGGAGTGTGAATTTAAAATGGGGTTACCTGCACGGGTGACTCTATTTGAAAACTGCACTCCCTGCGAGGAAGATTAATTAAAGTCATGTCTTTAATAGGGGTGTACAGATTTCAATTGAAATAACCCAATAGTCAGGGCAGCAATTACATTTTGTTGGCTTACCCAGTAATTGGAATAACCCAATAGTCAGGGCAGCAATTACATTGTGTTGGCTTACCCAGTAATTGGAATAACCCAATAGTCAGGGCAGCAATTACATTGTGTTGGCTTACCCAGTAATTGGAATAACCCAATAGTCAGGGCAGCAATTACATTGTGTTGGCTTACCCAGTAATTGGAATAACCCAATAGTCAGGGCAGCAATTACATTGTGTTGGCTTACCCAGTAATTGGAATAACCCAATAGTCAGGGCAGCAATTACATTGTGTTGGCTTACCCAGTAATTGGAATAACCCAATAGTCAGGGCAGCAATTACATTGTGTTGGCTTACCCAGTAATTGGAATAACCCAATAGTCAGGGCAGCAATTACATTGTGTTGGCTTACCCAGTAATTGGAATAACCCAATAGTTAGGGCAGCAATTACATTGTGTTGGCTTACCCAGTAATTGGAATAACCCAATAGTCAGGGCAGCAATTACATTGTGTTGGCTTACCCAGTAATATTGATATGGTATATAGATGGTCGGTTTATCATCCCAAAGTATTGCCAATTACCCAAGTAATCACACTACTTGAGGGATAAATGTTTAGATTAGGCACCGCAAGTTGATTTTTAGTTTCCCGTAAAGTTTGTTTTCAAAATTAGCGAGGCAACTTTTTCATTATACATTATTTTTACGTTTTTCATTATTATACAAAATGTGGATGTCAGACGTATTGTTATACACTGCTGCACCCTATCAAAGAATGAAATTGTGTCAATTTAGATATGTAAGTTACAGAAAGGTTATTCTGGTCAAAATGAGTAAACATTTCACTTCATCACACAAATGCATGAATTCTGACATTTTTTATTGCAAAAACAGTATTTTTTTCTCCAAATTTCAATAATGAATAAAACCCGGGCATGAAAATGAAGCGCAGGCGGGTGACAGGAAACTAAAAATCAACTTTGCGGGGCCTTAACAGTAAATGAACGACAATGACAACTTTCTTGTCATAGCCAACTTTCTTGTCATAGCCAACTTGCCTTCTTCAATGACCGCATCCAACTCACTGAAAAGATCAAACAGCTCGCTTCCTTTACCGGAGATTTTCTCTCCGTCCAAGGTCTTCAGACGAGGTAGGATCTCTCTCATCTTGTTGCGGTAGGACACATTATTGCATACAGGATTGGTCAATCCCTCTGTTATGTCGCGTAGACGCAGGGTATCTAGGGATTCCAGCTGTGAGAGGATGCCCAAGTGACCAAAGCTGTAGGTAAGACAATTATTGGAAAATATAGACAAATAATTATAGATAGATACAATACAAAAATAGTACGAATAGGGATATTGGTAGGAATGATGACTCAGCCAAATGTTCCAGAATATGTGACCAGTCACGTTAAAAAGAACATAATGTCGGCAAACACTGTTTTGAGATAGAGGCCATGCATGGTTTAATAGAAAGAAAATAAAAGAAAACAATGTTTCTTCAAATCATATTGTGATCACAAAGTCCGATTACCTTCAACATGGTGTCATTGTAAAGCTCAAATGTGTTCTTTCAAATATTACCAATAACTCAGATTTGACTCAGGCCTCCAACATATATCCATTTTAACGTGACAGGTCACATAAAAACCATGTGGCAAAAAAAGTTTCTGATTTTAAACCATTTACAAAAAAGTTCAGAATATAAACCTAGTGGCAAAAGGGTTCAGAGTTTAAACCATGGGGGCAAAAAGGGTTCAAAATTAAACCATGCAGCAAAATATGGTCAGAATTTGATTAGCCATGTGGTAAAAACTTCAGCATTTAACCGTGCGGCAAAAAGGTTCAAAATATTTGTCATAAACTTAGTGGCAAAAGCAAGGGTTAAGAATTTATATCATGCAGCCAAAGGTTTCAGATTATAAAAAATGGGGGCAAAAATTAAACCATGCAGCAATATATGTCAGAATTGAATTAGCCATGTGGTAAAAAACTTCAGAATTTAACTGTGCGGCAAAAAGGTTCAAAATATTTATCATAAACCTAATGGCAAAATGGTTCAAAATTTATATTATGCAAACAAAAGTTTCAGATTTTAAACCATGGGAGCAAAAAGGGTTCAAGTTAAACCATGCAGCAAAATATGGTCAGAATTTAATTAGCCACGTGGTAAAAAACTTCAGAATTGAACCGTGCAGCAAAAAGGTTCAAAATATTTATCATAAACCTAATGGCAAAAGGGTTCAGAATTTATATTATGCAAACAAAAGTTTCAGATTTTAAACCATGGGAGCAAAAAGGGTTCAAGTTAAACCATGCAGCAAAATATGGTCAGAATTTAATTAGTCATGTGGTAAAAAACTTCAGAATTTAACCGTATGGCAAAAAGGTTCAAAATATTTGTCATAAACCTAGTGGCAAAAGGGTTCTGAATGTATCATGCAGCCATAAGTTTCAGATTTTAAACCACGGAGACAAAAAGATTTCAAAATTAAACCACAGTAAAATATGGTCATAATTTAATTAGCCATGTGGTAAAAAACGTCAGAATTTAAGCGTACGGCAAAATGGTTCAATATATTTGACATATTAAGGTAGCTAACTCGGCTCCTACACCACTGCAGAAAAACAGCTGTAATACAAAATCAATTATATCTATACTTTTTATACTGAGACCACATCAAAAGATAAGTCTTTCCTCTACCTATTTGATGACTTTCGGATCATTTTTGAAATTTCTTATGTTTTTCTTTATTTTTTGAAAATTCCCTAAATTTCCCCCTTCTAGAATTTCTGTAGATATAAGGAAAAGTGCTATGGCCATGACACTTCAGGAATAAATTTATAAGCATATTACCTAAATTCTCTCGTGAGATTTAACAGATACAGTGTTTACTTTTTGAAAAAAGAAAAAGAAATCAATTTGATTTTAGGGAAATTTTCAAAAAGCTGTGAATAAGTCTAGAAACACTTAATGGGAAAACTCACGAGAGAACTTTCTAAACTTAATTACCTTTTATATGACATCTTGTTTGTACAAATTGAACATGTAGTTTTTTCTGTAGAAATTCACAAAATTTGGCAATAGAGTGTTTCTAGAAAATAGTGAAAAAGTACTAACATTCCCAGTAAAAATACCATCCATCACCACTCAGTTGTGGGAAAAAATATTTGTGTCATACCTTGGTGTTTAGGCATCAAAATAAAATAAAAGTCATTAGCATACATTGATTTTAAAGATGAGAACAAAACTATGTGTTTTCTGAGATTTGGCAGTATATGAAAATTTGGCAATGTGTTTCTGAATGTAGTAAGTCAATGGGTTATCAAGTAACGAAAAATTCTGTGAATCAAAAATGGCTTCTTGGAAAAAATTCAAACTTGGCATATCTTCTTTTCATATCAATGTACACATCCTCTGCTATTTTGAAGCAATTCAATGCCGGTCACCGTAGCCGAGTTATAGCCACCTTAAAAGCAAGATATGTTACTCCCCAGAAACTAGAATCTGAACAGTTGTGATTGAGCAGATGTGATACACTGATACACACTGTTGCATTTATTCATGTTTACCCGGTAATAGAATAGCCATCATTCTTGAAAGAAATTCAAACGGTTTTAGCTGGTTTTATCATAAGAATCAGTTGATGATTTTCCCTTTTTGCATTCATTGCACTCATTCTCTGGCCTAGAAAAATTAATTGAAAAGAAAACTCGCCTTTTTGCAAGTCGCTAAATCACGGATGGGGCTAGGGGAAATCCCACAATCTTGACATCGGCAGCAGTACATAGACACAGAGAACAATTGAATTAGGATGGGTTTTGGCTGATAATAAAGTAGTATTTTTGTGCTAAAACCCAGCAGTTATGAAATTGTGGAGACTTTCAAACAACATACTTGACTCCGATTTGAAACCAAAAAATCCAGCATGGCAGCATTGTTAGATCGAAATTCGACGTTTTGGGAAAGCTTCCCGATCATCAACCGTGCGCTGGTTTTGGCAAAATATCATCGCTCGGTCGTTTCTTTTTCAGCATTACTGGGCGCTATGACGGAAAGACAGAGGGGTAAAAATTACCCAGTGCCCGCTTATTTTTACCCCTGTATGCAACCCGAATGCCATGTACAACTGTACGTACAAGTATACAGTATGATAACGTACCTGCCGATGAGGTTGCCTGCTACATTTAAATGCTGCAAGTTTTCCAATTCTTTTAATGGTTCTGAAACGGGGAAAATGAATGAATTCTGTTATAAGAAAATCAAATTATAATTCATCATTGCTAAAACGGTACTATGTTACGAATTCATGAAACGATTATCATAGCGTTTTCATCCTTAACCCTGACACAACCATAAGGTTTTAGAGAGATTAAAATATGCAGGGAAAATGGGCCAAATTATGACAAAAAATGTTGTGATACATGTATATTGTCAAATGGGAAAAAGGCAGGGCTCCCACCACAAAGTAATTAACGATAACACTTAAAGAAGTAATGTGGAAATAACAATATCATGAGAAAAGTGCTGTAAAAATGGACATTTTCGCACCCTGTAATCTTTGCAAAATTTGAACAATTTTACCTTTTTTTTATTTGTTTTTATTTGTTCGTGATTTTGAACTTCCTTACAATACATGGACTTACATACAAAATGAATATATTTGGCCTTTTTTATTTTCGCGCTGGCGGATTTTAGCGCGAAAATAAATGTAGCGCAAAAATTACCACTTTTACAGTTTATGACCTAGAACAGAGACCCATTAAGGTGGCTAACTCGGCTACGGTGACCGGCAATGATTTGCTTCAAAATAACAGAGGATGTGTATATTGATGAGAAAAGATGATATGCCAAGTTTGAATTTTTTCCAAAAAGCCGTTTTTGATTTACGGAATTTTTCGTTATTTGAAAACCCATTGACTTAAATACAGGAGGCGTAGCCGAATTCCCAAAAACTGCCAAATTTCAGAAAACACATAAAGTGTTTCTAGACCTTTTTACAGCCTTTTGAAAATTTCCCTAAAATCAAAATTGAAAAAAAATATTTTTTTCAAAAAGTAAACACTGTTTATGCAAAAACTCACGAGATAATTTAGGTAATATGCTTACACATTTATTCCCAAAGTTTCATGGCCATAGCTCTTTTCGTTTAGTCTACAGAAATTCCAAAGGTGAAAATTTAGGGAATTTTCAAAAAATAAAGAAAAACATAAGAAATGTCACAAATGATTCGAAAGTCCTGAAATATATAGTGGAAAGACTTATCTTTACTGTGGTCTCAGTATAAAGAGTATAGATATAATTGATTTAGTATTACAGCAGTTTTTCTGTAGTGGTGTATGAGCCGAGTTAGCTACCTTAAGGTTCTCATAAGGTGTTTTTTGTTTGGTTATTTTATGGTGTTTTTTTCCGTAGCCTGTCATAAGGTTTATCGCAAATAGGTAAAAATCAATTGATTATCCTTTCTGATGCATTGTGGGATCGCAAAGTGTGCAAATTCTCATTTTTTTTCTCGCAATTTGTGCACTTTGCGATCCCACATTGCATCAGAAAAGGATAATCAATTGATTTTTACCTATTTGCGATAAACCTTATGATTGTAAAATGAGATTTTACGAACAAGATTGCTGTATGGTGTGGTATTGTGTGGCATTTGCTAAGGAAGGGTCGGTTCATTATTGGTTTTTATTTTGCATTTCAATTTCAATACCTCATTTGGCCGGATATGAATCATTACTTTACGTAAATTTATGGCCTATATTACGTTGAAAATACAATTGACAAAGAAAGAAATCAGTTGAAATATAAATTGGCAATGGCCATGAGATATATTATTGTTTCAAATGTTAACAGATGAGATATCAAGTTTGA
The DNA here is from genome assembly GCA_035610835.1 of Ophiura sarsii. Lineage (NCBI taxonomy): Eukaryota > Metazoa > Echinodermata > Ophiuroidea > Amphilepidida > Ophiuridae > Ophiura > Ophiura sarsii. The sequence goes on from CM069452.1 coordinate 62,759,597, forward strand.
ATGATATAAAATGATGTGAATGATACTTCGGTACAAATTTACATTGTAAATGTTATGATACAGATTGAATCAAAAGCGCTCTAAAGGTTAACACAATGTCGGATACAAGAACGTGATCAATTTGGGTTATATAATGGACTTTTAAAGTGAGTTTAAGGAAGTGATAAAAGCTCTCATAACCTTTAAAACATTTATTTGTATCTTTCGGGTAAGATGTTTTAGTTTTTGCATGAAAGGGGTGGTGGAACTCAGCTGAAAAGTTGAAAGCATCCGCATGAACTAAATCATGGATTAAAGGTGGGTGTTCTGATCGCTCGGGAGATTTTCAACTTGATGTTTTCTATTATACATGAAGGGTCATCCTTAAAATAAGTCGTATTCCAATGTTTGAGTTGCATATCTCCAATGGTTCTTATTTTAGAAGCACAAAGTGACATGAAACTTGAGTAGTACAAACTAGCCGGTTGATGGGTGATTTACCACCTTTGGTGGTAATTCACTGCATTTTTGCCTATAGATACGTCTAAATGGAACATATCTTGCGCCTAAGATATTACAGAAATAATGAGAAAAATATGGGTTTTCTTTGGATATCAAAATATGTTGATGTGATAAAACAATATCTAATGTGATCGGAACATACACCTTTAAGTGTGCTTATAAGACTACAACACAGGCCTATAAATGGCTTCTACTAAGGGTATCATTCCACCGTTGAAATGATTTGAGCCAATGAATTGACTTGGACTTGAGTCATTGTGCTTACAGGGTGTGTGTTAACCGGTATCGCATCGCAGTTTGCGCCACAATCAAGCACAACTGCGACGCACATTTGTATGCATCGCAAACTTGCTATACAACATTTTTGACTCTGGACACTATTGTTTCCTTCTGAAGTTCCGATTGATTTTCACTAACTATTATTAGTGTGTAAATGTTCCATTTCACGCCATTTAATCATGTACGAGGGGCATTCAGTAAATAATGAAAGTGATCATGGTATGGGATGCATGAGTGATTCTATTGAGGGATAATGTGATCAATACAAAGTATGAACCTTTATCTTTCAAACAGTACAGTTTTGGATTTATAAGTGTGAACTATGACGTCATAGCATTGTCTCAAAGTAAGTACACTTGGGACACTACTAAATCAGCTATTTGGCGGGAAATTTGAATTATTTGTATGAAACATGTGATAAGAAGATTGCATAACATGACACCAGAAGCAAGTAAATCCCAGTTTTTTCGCGTGAGTATGATAAAAAGACAATTACTTAAATCCCTGTGTAATTTGATGTATGTAGTATAGGAGGAAAAAGTAAGGAGAGGCAATCGAGTAAAAAATATACAAATATCAGTATTTCAATTAGCCAATTTTCATTGAAAAATGCCCAGTCAGCGAATCACTAAATTGCATAAAATCAAACAATTTATGAAAAATCCAAGCAATTAACCAGTTTGGGAGATTCCATATGATAGTTAACTAATTTTCTGAACTTATTGGCATGAAACCGGCAGAAAATGTGCGCATGCGCAGACGGCAGATCATTTTGAACAGGGCCACAAATGGCTAAAATCATGAAATTTACCAGATAAAAGCTTACTGTGCCTTCAAATTATAATCAGAAATAATAAAAAATGCTTAAATCAATGTGTTTAAATATTGTGATAGTCAAAATAAAGATATACGTGAATGTATCAATCAAAGATGGCTGCCACAACCTCTCTTATTACTGTTATCTTTAGAGCTACTATGTATGTATTGTTAAAGTAATCGTCACATAATTTCAATGGTTTGAGGAAATTTTATGAACAGCTCCTCTTGAAATCCCCACTATTATTGCTTTACATCCCACAAACATTTACTAAATTATAATCCCTCCATTGTTCTTTATCCTTTGTTGTTTTCAAAGGTATATTATTGCGGATTTTGCTAAATAAAAGCGCATTTGAGATGGTCCCTTCTTGTTTGTGTTAGGGAATTCAGATCTAAAAAATAGTGTCAAGCGGAGATAAGTGTGTGTTCTAACTATGTGCCAAGTGTTATCTGTTTGTATGCTTGCATTGCCGAGATATACGCAAATGTATCGATCAACCCATTTTCAACATAGTACATATCCAGCCAAATAATTGACAGATTTCAGTCAGTGTCTGAAACCTATTGTGTTTATGTTAATGACATTACATAACCAAAGGTATCTATACAATCCAAAAGTGTATTGTTTGAAAGACAAAGGTTCATACTTTGTATTGATCACATTATCCCTCAATAGAATCACTCATGCATCCCATACCATGATCACTTTCATTATTTATTGAACGACCCTCGTAGTATTGGGTAGTATTCCGTATTTGGATGTTTAAATTGATAAACGCACTTCATTCGTCGAGTTTACAGACTGATTGTAAATTACATCATACATTTACACTCAGTAAGGGTTCGTCCATAATTTTCGCCATTTTCAGTTACGTACAAAGCGTACGTAAGAGGGGGGGGGGTCGAAATATACCCCAACCGTACGTAACTTAAATGGCGATCTTGAGAGGCGGGATTTTTTTTTTAAATGTCGCCATTTATTGCGTACGTAACTCGAGGGGGGAGGGGGGTAAAAAGTTACGTACGCTCTGTACGTAAGTGAAAATGGTGATAATTTTGGACGACCCCGTGTACGATACACACGCGAATTCCTATTACATGTACAGCTCAGATGAACATGTACGCAATTAATTATGCCGTAAACTTCGACCTGACTTTCGACCCGGGCCTGACCATTTTCCAGTGAGAGAGAGGAGCGAGTAATCGTATAGTAAATAATGAATGGTTTTAATTATTGTTTGCTTCTGAACGGGTCAGCGGACAGCTAATTAGTGAAATTATCTGAAATATATATATTGTAAATATTTTATTTCATCAGTAGTCTTCCTATTCTAGAAAACAAATTACTCGGAAATCGCAAATGTTTAAAATTGTACAAAAGCTCACCCCCCCCCCTTTTTTTTTAAAATTGACTTAATAATAATCATATCAAAAGTTTCTGGCAGTACCGCGGCACACTTGGAGATTTAACAGTAGTTCTCTCAAGGATCTGATCTGTATACGAAAATGGCCAACGTCGGCACGAAAATTGAAACTCATTTAATCAATCCTGCACCTTACCTTACATAAACGTATGTAAAAATTGATGTACTAATTGAAAATAGATTTAACGGATCAACAGCAATTTGGAATTAAAAAAGGTAAACAAAACTGCTATGCAAAATTTGTAAATTGCTATACAAAATTTTTATTGCATAACAGTTTTGCAACACACAAAGAAATCCTTAACACACACCCTGTGTGCTTATACGTTTCACCTCACCTACAGGCTACATGTATAATATTTGTGATCAGATTGGCAGATAGATTGAGAAAGTTCATCTGTTTCAGCAAGGTCAAAGCTTAAGTTTGCTGATCATTAACACTGAGGTCTAATCTTTCCAATCTGGTGTCCCTCCTCTCCCCGCCTGGTCTCCCCCACCCCACCTCCTCCTCTCCCATGCTTATAATATTCACCTCACCTATATTTGTGATCCGATTGGCAGATAGATTGAGAAAGTTCAACCGCTTCAGTGAGGTCAAAGCATACGGCCGGTTTGCTGATATCATTAACACTGAGGTCTAATCTTTTCAATCTGGTGTCCCTCCTCTCCCCGCCTGGTGTCCTCCACCCCACCTCCTCCTCTCCCATGCTTATAATATTCACCTCACCTATATTTGTGATCCGATTGGCAGATAGATTGAGAAAGTTCAACCGCTTCAGTGAGGTCAAAGCATACGGCCGGTTTGCTGATATCATTAACACTGAGGTCTAATCTTTCCAATCTGGTGTCCCTCCTCTCCCCGCCTGGTGTCCTCCACCCCACCTCCTCCTCTCCCATGCTTATAATATTCACCTCACCTATATTTGTGATCCGATTGGCAGATAGATTGAGAAAGTTCAACCGCTTCAGTGAGGTCAAAACATACGGCCGGTTTGCTGATATCATTAACACTGAGGTCTAATCTTTTCAATCTGGTGTCCCTCCTCTCCCCGCCTGGTGTCCCCCACCCCACTACCTCCTCTCCCATGCTTATAATATTCACCTCACCTATATTTGTGATCCGATTGGCAGATAGATTGAGAAAGTTCAACCGCTTCAGTGAGGTCAAAGCATACGGCCGGTTTGCTGATATCATTAACACTGAGGTCTAATCTTTTCAATCTGGTGTCCCTCCTCTCCCCGCCTGGTCTCCCCCACCCCACTCCCTCCTCTCCCATGCTTATAATATTCACCTCACCTATATTTGTGATCCGATTGGCAGATAGATTGAGAAAGTTCAACCGCTTCAGTGAGGTCAAAGCATACGGCCGGTTTGCTGATATCATTAACACTGAGGTCTAATCTTTTCAATCTGGTGTCCCTCATCTCCACGCCTGGTCTCCCCCACCCCACTCCCTCCTCTCCCATGCTTATGATTTTCACCTCACCTATATTTGTGATCCAATTGGCAGATAGATTGAGAAGTTCAACTGTTTCAGTGAGGTCAAAGTTTAAGTTTGCTGATATCATTAACACTGAGGTCTAATCTTTTCAATCTGGTGTCCCTCCTCTCCCCGCCTGGTGTCCCCCACCCCACTACCTCCTCTCCCATGCTTATAATTTTCACCTCACCTATATTTGTGATCCAATTGGCAGATAGATTGAGAAAGTTCAACCGCTTCAGTGAGGTCAAAGCATACGGCCGGTTTGCTGATATCATTAACACTGAGGTCTAATCTTTTCAATCTGGTGTCCCTCCTCTCCCCGCCTGGTGTCCCCCACCCCACTACCTCCTCTCCCATGCTTATAATTTTCACCTCACCTATATTTGTGATCCAATTGGCAGATAGATTGAGAAAGTTCAACCGCTTCAGTGAGGTCAAAGCATACGGCCGGTTTGCTGATATCATTAACACTGAGGTCTAATCTTTTCAATCTGGTGTCCCTCCTCTCCCCGCCTGGTGTCCCCCACCCCACTCCCTCCTCTCCCATGCTTATAATATTCACCTCACCTATATTTGTGATCCGATTGGCAGATAGATTGAGAAAGTTCAACTGTTTCAGTGACGTCAAAGCTTGCAGGTTGCTGACGTCATTGAAACTGAGGTCCAACCTTTCCAGGCCGGTACATTCACTGATGCTGCCCAAGTCGTCGATGTCTGAAAGAGAATGTTTAATAAAATATTGTAAGTTTGAATAAGCTCTTAAAACACAACCTTTTAGAACCAGGAGGATGATACGTACCCGAGAGAAGGACGCTCACTTTTTTTAGTAAGGCCAAATTAAATTAATTGTTTGTCTCAAAGCTCCTCTCCTGTTGTAAAACTAATACGGAATGCAGGTTTTTTTCAATTTTTTTCTTCTTTTTTTTCAATATAAAATATTGAAATCCTTGTAAAAGTGAACTTTTGTATTTAAGATGAAAAAAAAATTGAAAAAGAAAAAAAGAAATCTAATGCGCACCAATAAACTAACGCGCGCGGGAGCTTTGAGACAAACAATTAATTTAATTTGGCCTAATACAGATCTAATTTCCAGCAAATTATACAGAGGCGTTTTAAGAGCCTTTAAGTCTTCCCGGAAATAAGTTCTAAATTTTCAAGGATCCTATACTGATTTTTATTTTTGTCCGGTAATATTCATATTTTGCATTTAGTTTTTGTAAGTAAAGGCGGTCGATCCTGATGGAGTGCCCATCTCTCTTTCAAAGCGATCGGGCCAGACTCACTCCTTTTTTATTATGTTGCAGTGTGGGGCTCGCTACACCTCCACCACAGCGAGTCTGTTACCATCCCAGCATTGAAGAATGCCGGCATTTAGATTGTACAAACCAGCAAATAATGAAAATCTGGGTCTTCCTTCTATATATAGTTTTACCTACCTGTAGAACGCTTTCCAATTTTTCAACATTATTATCCATCACCTCTAACCCTGATTGAGAAGAGCACAATGCTACCAAAAATAGTCGAGTGCTGAGCTGTGGTGATCCCTAAATCTCTTACGAAACGGGTATCAAATTACACCGCATTAACTTCCGTCCTTTATTATGTTATATAAAGGTGTATATTTATTTATTTGAATAACTACCCTAATGGTGGGTTTTTAGTTTCTAAAGTGTATTTTATTCATCTATTTTAGGCAACAAGGTTTGAACGAGTTGCACGTATAAAGCTTTTATGTATCAATACTTTTAGAATACACTTTTTCTTTTATGCCGGCTACACAAGCCTTATTAGGGCAAATCTTGTTAAATAGCTGCTACCTTTGGAATGAATCTTTTTCTTAGGGTTAGATACCATCGTAGCCAACAAGATACATAGAAATGATGAATAATACAAGGGGTAGCTTTTTATTGTGTAAAGTCACTCTTTACTGCATGAGACTGGTGTGTATTTAGGGTAATGATTCTTAAACAGCTAAGAGAGTATAAGCAATCTCATTGGTTCTCAGAGAAATCGGCGACATTAAGATGAGACAACTGAACATGGGGAGGTGGGGCTTACGTTTTAAACGGTGCGTCCGACCTTCACAATGCGTGATTTGCTCCATAACGCGTACTTCTGCAGTGCGTCTATGGTGCCTTTCCTGCGTTTATTTTAACAGTGCGTCCGACCTTCACAATGCGTGGTTTGCTCCATAACACACACTTCTGCAGAGCGTCTTTGGCGCCTTTCCTGCGTTTATGCTGGCGCCAGGACGCTTACCCATGGTGTACTCATCACATGGGATTGGATGGAATGTTTGTGGGTTATTCGATCCTAGCAGGGGTAAAAGTTGTCAAATTTGGACAATAAAATGTACTGATAAATGTTTTTAATATGATTGGTTAAGAATGAGAATAAAGGTATTGTTTTTAGACCGTACCCGTGTTATATCGTCTGACATAAATGTGTTCGGTAGTATTATTTTTTACTTAAAATAATACTATCGTTCGCATTTATGTCAGACAATATAACACAGGTACGGTCTAAAAACAATACCTTTATTCTCTAAATATCATCGATTTCATTGATGTCTCATAGGGCCAAGAAATACATTATTTGACCCATTTTTGTAGTCAAAGCGCTGGTGATGCCTTAAATGACAAGAAGTAGAAAAACAATGTACAGAAAAAAGTGGGAAAACCCCAATCACTTTGATCGCGTACTCAAATTTCAAAGTGTTATCCAACTGTTAGTGCTCTCCTTTACATCCCACACACTGATGAAATGACTTATTGTACCAGTATGGTATGGTATCATATCATAAATGTATGAATCATTCGGCCTCAATGGTCTATATATAGTTTTAATTATTCAAAAATAGTGTACAGTGTATGTTATAGTCACTGTCATAATGCTATGGACGAAATTCAAGCTATTTAACACTTACGCGTGTTTTGTTGTTGTTTGAGGAGCTGCGTCCAGATGTATGAAATGTAGCAGCAGCTGTACATGAATGCTCGTGACGATTTGACGATTAACCAATCAGGACATGCAGTCATTTTTTAAAAGCGTCCGGTACGCCGTTCCCCTTGTACACATGTACGCACACACGCACTGTTGGAACTATGGTCATAGCATTTACAAATGACGCTGACTATATAGGTCCCAGACCATGCATCAAGTATGCGATGGAGTCAAATAGGTATATAATATTTTTCCTGACATTGGAAAAGGGTATAGGTATGTGCCGCGCTGAAGACCCCATTTTTCACCCTCTGCTGCTAGCTCTTATGACCCCCTTTTGAGCCTGCATCAGTTCTTCAGACCCCAATTTTATTGAAAATTCAAAAATCGTGAAATATTTGCGTTCCAAAAGCCCAATTTTGCATTATAAATGTTTTTAAAAAAAATTGAAAATGTGTGTTCTTGCTAATCAAAATTGAACTATAGGCCAGTTCTCATCAAGACCTACTTTTTTGAAAAAATCAGTTCCCAAGACCCTATTTTTCGTCATAAAATCCACTCAGTTCAGTTGCCCCCCTTTTTGAGACCCTGTGCGGCACACCCCTACCCCCAAAAAAGTTGAGTGCCCCCCCCCCCCCCCGGGCATAATATAAATGTTATGCAAAAGGGCAAGTAACAATAATTATGTGTTTCACGTCCCCGCCCGCACCAATTTTTGACGCCGCTCCAATATTTTTGTCAAGATTCCAAAAAAAGTTTAAAAAAAATAAAAAAATCATACCCGTCTTTGTTGTGTGTGAGTGTGTCCATCATTTTTAAATATATTTCAATTAAAACAAACACGCGACAAACACACGTTGGCATAGATAGTGATACGAATATCGAAACAATTCTTGCAAAAAGCTTGTAATTTGGCTTCTGAAAAATAACAATAAATAACAAAATAACAAATAGTAAGGGCCACCCTCACTGATTTTTAAAAAAAGTCCGGACGTGAAACACATTATTTTTGTTACTTGGCCTAAGCCACGCCTAAGCATAGTCAGGAATATTAATGTTGAGATACAACCAAACAAAGGATAGAATGTTTTTGTTTTGGGTAGTTTTGAAAACAATCTTTGGAATGAATTGTCCAATTGTAATGGGCTTATCTGCAAAATGTAAGTTTCCAAATAACCTATTGATGTCCCGGGGGGGGGGGGGGGGGGGGGGGGGGGGCGGGGGGATACTCGGATTTGGTTTGGTCGGGGGTGTGCGGCTGAGATTCAAAACCCCTACCTATTTTTAAGGGTGATTTTGGAAAAAACGGTACCCTTTTCTAAGGATTTTGCTTCATTTATAGACCCAAGTTTTGCAAATTATCGGGAAAATAGACCCATTTGTAAAAGTGTTTAGGTATTTTTTGCAAAAAACTACCCATTAGAGCGGCGCATCCCCGTATACCGTATAAGGTGAGCTGAGAACCCCCCCCCCTCCCGGGATTGAAGTAAAACACTAAAAAAAGAAAAATCAACTTCAGACTCATTTTGCTTGATCGCATTTCATAATTGTACAAAGTTCAACAAAAATAAGTCCCCCTTTAGATAATGCCTGATATTTTTAAAATGAGATACTGTTACTCCATCGAAACGATTTTTGCCACAGCAAAACTAGAACGTGGCTTTAACTACGCAGGTGTTGTAATGCTTGAATGAGCACACATTGAATGGAGGAATACCTCATTTCAAAAGTTGCTAAAAGTTCAATATCGCGTGTACAACACCTGTGCGGTGTTCAAGCAAAGAGCCTAAGTTCAAGCTGCTTAAACATCCTCCTTCAAGGCATCATTTAGCAACTTTTGAATTGAGGTATTCCTCCATTCAATGTGTGCTTATAAATTCAAGCATTACAACACCTGCGTAGTTAAATCCCTGTTCTAGTATTGCTGTGCACACATGCATTATGTGTGTCAATTTGTTTCGATGGATTAACTCAATTTGAAAATAGCAGGCATAATCTAAAAGGGGAACTTATTTTTGTTGAACTGTGTATATATTACAACGAGCCTAACGAGCTACTTTTTTCTACTACGCAATTGATGCACGCTTAGGCCAAACAAAGAAGATGGTCTGTCTCAGAAACATTTTGCAAATAAGCTATGAGTGCTGTGCGATTTTTTTACATTTTTTTTCAGAAAAAAAAGTTTTTGAGCCCTCAGCGCATAGACCTACGCGCCGTAGCTCATTTCACATACCAATGCGGGCAGGCTTCTGAGACGGACCTTCTTCTTTATTTGGCCTTATGGGACCTAATAATTATAAAGGTACACTTAATCCCATCATCCTTACCAAAACGGCGTAACTTCAGTATGTGGATGCTCTCTACGTCAAACTCACCGCTCTGCCTTTTCAACAACTGTTTTGTCACGCTTGTTCCGTGCAAATCTGCAATCGATTATAAATTACAAAATTGGTAAATTAACACTAGTTATAATAAAAAAGATAATCTGACAGATTTCATACGACTCGACATGATAAATGGTTGTGGGAGTGTCTTTACATGTATAGCATTATAGCCAACACTATTATGTGCAGGTTGTCCTCGACCTCATTTTTGCAACAGCCCCAGTTTTCGGAATATCATGTTCCAACAATATCCTCTACTTACGGTACATATCAATGAAGTCATCCTTATATTTTTTACTTTCGGCCTGCTTAAAATAGAAATTCAAAATGATCCATGAGGCGACAAAAGAAAACCAACAGTTCTACGAGCAAACGGACCTCTCAGGTAGGGTCAGTCGATTGGGCGTTCTACTGTTGGGTTTTGGTTTCCAATAATTTGTTTGAATTTGCAGCATTTTTTTTAAATTTCCAAAAAAGAATTTAAATTTTTAATATTTTGATTTTTTTTTACCCATAGTTTGCAAAAATCTGCTTGAATTGGTTGGACCGGCCCATAGAACAGGTTTAATGTTGTATAATATAGTTTGAGGGGGAAGGCTTATTTCATACCTAAACAGTGTGTACGGTCATCACGTTTAGATGGTATCAAGCACGCCTGCACAAAGTTGCTGGCACAATGCGTTGTGCGTATAACTCAGCATTACCGTGTGTGGGTGTGCTAAAGGGCCTGGAGGGGGGGGGGGGGGGGGGGGGGGGGGGGGGAGAACACTATATAAAAGTTGTAATCATTTCTGTGAATCCACTCTCAAAAACTACCCTTAACGCTGATTTGCAAAGAAGGAAAAAGTGACACTTAACAGGGATTATAGCTCAACAAATCGTACTCATAGCAAAATTGTGTGATTCAGTTTTGTAGGTAAACTTGTCTTATAATCAAACCTAACCATTTTGGGCTATTTTTACAATAATGACTATTGGTCAAAGCAACCCTTAGCGCAGATGCAGGTTGAAAAAGACACCCTTTTTCTCTCGAAATTAGCGATTTTGATACCCTTGCATGGACCTGCGTTGTGGTTGGAAAAAGCACCCTTATTCTGCATGAATGAAAACGAGGATGAATACAACATTATACCTGACTGGCCCCCCTAAAGGGGGAAATTTGTTGTTGTTTGACTTAAATAAATCTAAGGCCAAGTAACAAAAATAACGTTATTTTCATGATAAAAGATAAAAATAACTCATATTAGGGGTAGGCCCTTCACAATGAATTTTGAGTTTCCTGTTGGAGGTTTAAAAAAAGGGAAGAGGTGACTTTTTTAATTATTAATTATCTTATATTTTCTTTATTTTGAAACAAGTGGTCGCAACCAATTTCAATCCCTTAGGGACCGTTCATTATTTATGGTGGAGGGGGGATTGGGACAATTTCGAGATTCGTATGTCAAAATTACCTAACCCCCCCTACAGCTGAAACTGAAAATTACATGACCCCCCCTGCTAACCAGTAGCTTTTTACACCCCCCCCCCCCACCCCCCCCCCCACCCCCCCCCCCCCCCACCCCCCCCCCCCCCCACAGTGGCGTAGCTGGGATTTATTTCAGGGGGGGCAAGATTTCTAAAATTTTCGTAAAAGGTTGCCCCCAAAAAAATTCTAGTCACTTACCTCGTGAATTTCACGTAAGTGGGGGGTGGGGGGGGGGGGTTGAGGTCAAAAAAATTCGCACAGTCCAAAAAAAAATCGCACAGTCCAAAAAAAAATCGCGCAATCCCAAAAAAATCGCAGTCCAAAAAAAAATCGCACAGTCCAAACAAAATCGCACAATAAATGTACTACATGTACAATTTTTCCTTCTATTTGGCTAATAACCTCGATCTTTTTTCTCACATTTTTCCTATTTTTTTTTTCTCACCCCCTTTATTTTTTTTAAGGGGGGTGGGGGGCGGGGGCCCAAATTGGGTTTTTTCGTCAGGGGGGGGCATTTGCCCCCCCTGGCCCCCCCCCCCCCTGAGCTACGCCACTGCCCCCCCAAATAAAAAAAATCAACTTGTCACATCTTAGGGGCTGTTTTTTTTCTTTTGTCCATGGATTCGTTGGTATGTTCTGTTTGTGGCCTCTAAAATCACCACCATCTTCATAGTTAAAAAAGTTACATAACCCCCCCCTGTTTAAGAATAAAAAGTTACATAGCCCCCCCCCCTATTTCAACATATCAAAGTTACATGACCCCCCCTATATTTTACCCAACCCCCCCTCCACCATAAATAATGAACGGTCCCTTATATCAAGAACTCTGCTTGATAAATTTGTTAGATTGTGTTTTAATGTACAGCGCATTGGTCCATGGGAAATGCGCTTCATAAGTATCCTGAAATAATATAAGTCCTGAAATAATAATAGGCCTACCCAAGTGAATGTTATCATGTTCTATGTTTATACATCATCATAGCTGATGATTGAAGTCAGAGAGTAGCAAATGAAGTTTATTGAAAGCCATTTTAACCCTAGAACCATACTACACCACACAGCAACATATTCTTTTTCCGACCCCCAAAATTCACCAGAAATGTCCCCTCCCCATTATACTGGACCTTTTAGTGTTAAAAATGCAAATTTTGCGTGCTTCACGCATATGAATTTCAATGTTTCATTTAATATTCAAGGTGGCTTACGGAACGTTTTTTCCTGGACCATTTTAGTTCAAAAACTGATTTGTTTTTGCTCGCCTCGCATACATTTTTTTCCACAAGTTTCAACATAATATAATGGTCTCGAACCATCGTAAATATTCTAAATATTATGTGGGGGACGTTAAAAACTTCATAGTGTTAAAAATGTAAAATTTGTGCACGCTTCACACATATTAGTTTCAATATTTCATTATTCAAGCTTAAAGGTAGATGTTCCGATTTTCAACTTGAAGTTTTCTATTCTACATGAAAGGTCATCCTTAAAAAAGTTGTGTTCCAAAGTTTGAGTTGCATAGCTCTAATGGTTCTTATTTTAGACGCACAAGATGCTGTGAACTGTACCCATTGAGTAGTACACAAACTATATCGGTGGTTACCACCATTCGCGGTAATTTGACGTTATTTCATCGATTTCTCCGTAATTATACCGATTTAGGCCGTCAAATTTCAGTATGATGATAAGAAAAATACGAGCTTTCATATGATATGAAAATCTCCGTATGTTTGAAATAATTCTGTGTTACGAAAATGTGATCGGGTCATCTACCTTTAACATATAAATAACAATGATAGGTTCAGGAACATTTTTCTTGCCCATTTTAGTTCAAAAGCTGAATTTTGAATGCGCATTTTTTCTACAGGTTTCAACATTATAATGGGTCTCGAATCACAATCACACCAAATATTCTAAATATTATGTGGAGGGCGTTAAAAACGTCTCACTGAACCTTAGTGCTAAAAATGCTATTTTTTGCTTCAGGAAAGATTTCTGGACCATTTAAGTTTATAAACTGAACATTTTTGCGTTTTACAACAGGTTTCCACAATATAATGGGTCTCGAAGAACCACATGGGTCTCGAAGAACCACCCTAAATCTTCATGCTTCAGAATGCTGAATCTTTGCCTTGATAAATGGGGAACCTGTTTTTCAACTTAACCATTTGGGAACCTGTTTTTCAACATAAACAATTTCAACCATCTATACTTAAACATGAAAATATCTGTATTTTGCACAACTTCTTCTTACATTAAAATAGCTATCTAGCATTTTGACATGATAAAAATCAATATGGAAATGAAGTGGTGGCTTTTCAATAAAATATTGGTCAAAAAGTATAGGGGAGAGCGGGGCGAGTCCGCCCTCGGGGCGAGTCCGCCCACCACGTGTTTCTCATCACGTGACTGTTGAAAAGGTATCAGACTGGTGTAATTTGGTTACACCGGTCATAGCAAAGTAACTATTAAAACTTCAGACCCGGATACATCTCCCATAAAGAGTTATCTTGAATAATTGTTTTTGATAATTAAAGTAAAATTATTGTCATTAAAAATGTTGCAATAATCTAGAGACATCACAGCGACAGCGATGGTACAGTCATTCAAAAAGGTAAGGGCTTTGCCTGACATATTATGCAGTTTAAACTTCCCATTCCGTGTTTAGTAGGTATACCATGAGATTTACAAAAAAATGAGCCCTGGGCGAGTTCGCCCTATCTCGCCGGGGCGAGTCCGCCATGCTAAATTACACGCTAAGAAGGGGGCGGACTCGCCCCAACATAATAAATGGACACATGATGTGTCATTTTATATTTTTGGGGCTACATGGCCTAATTTGTCATACTTGTGTCTAGTTGACTTTTAATCAATGTTTACATGGAATAACTGATAGTTTCTGCAATATTTAACTTGCCTATGAAGCCGGACGAGCTTGCCCATCATGAGAGCGAACCTGCCCCCGCGTGAGTAGTGTGGGGTAAGTCCGCCCCCTGTTGGTTATTTTACTTACTCCTGCACTTACTAAAAGTTCAAGAGTTCTGAAACTATGGGGGTATGTAGCTAAGAAACGTAGCTTTCAATTGGAAGAAGGATAGCCTTTCTTACTTGTAAATGAGAAGCCTGAAAATTAGAGGGCGGACTAGCCCGCTCTCCCCTACACAGATCGCACCAACCAAATGGGTTTGAAAATTGTAGAATGTTCCACTTGTGAGGGGGCACATCCCCCCTCATACTCCCCCTCTCCGTGCTAGCGCGGTGCTACGCACACCGCTTTAGGTATTTATGGCCAACATTCAAGTATGGGCATTCAAAACATTGATGGGATCCCCGCCTGTTGTGCCCCCTCCCCCCAATCACAACTACCATGCTACTCCCCTGCCTATGATGTTAGTCTCCGACGAGTGACGACTCCAAATGGTACAGCCTATATTATACTATGATACGCTAGGTAACCCTGGAGATCCCCTTTTGCCGTTGACAACAAAGCAACAATCAGTTTGTACGCTCTACTCTAGTGATCTAGTCTAACTCAACCATAAGGTTTATCGCGAATAAAAAACCACACCATTGATTATCCTTTCTGTTGCATTATGGGATTGCAAAAGTACAAATTCTGCCCCATCCTGGATCCCACAATGCATCAGAAAAGGATAATCAATGATTTTTTCTGATTGGCGATAAGGCATTTATAATATTCAGTAGATCGATCATCAAGTAGTCGTGTAAGTCACTAAAGTTGTCGTCAGAATACTTCGGCACTTTTTAAAACTGCCAACGCATGCGTCTAGTTAATGAGCGTGTGGCCACCAATCGTATTAGAGATACTGCGACGCGTTGACTTCTCAAAGATAACGCTGTTGTGACGCTGTTCTATAACGCACTTCCGTGTTTACGCTGTACGCAGTTGTCACAGAAAAAGTGCCGAACTTCTAGCCTAGGCCCTAGTACAACAAATCATAGTGATATTTGTCATCAGTTGGTATTATTCATCATATAGGGTATTTTGCATGTTTCACTATCTGTCCCCATCAGGCTTCTCATTAGGTAAAAATATTATGGGGTCCACTGGACCCCATAATCTACCAATTCTCAAAATTATGGGGTCCGAGAAGAAATTATGGGGTCCAAGTCAAAAATCCCTGATGAGCCTGGCTCATCAACACCCGTCATGACTTTCAAATGTTACCTGTAATTAACCTATCCCTATTAATCAATCTTTGATTCGGATATTGTCACGAAAACTGATACTTGTAAGCTTACACGTGCAAAATTATCTTGACACACGATTAAAAATTATTGCGTCCAGCTGGACGCAATAAAGAGTCCAGTTTAAAATGTACTGCGTTTTTTAGCAAAAATATTGCGTCCCCAGACGCGAAAACGCAATGTAACGAGAAGCCTGGTCCCCATCCTAAGTATGACTCCTTCTAAATATGATTTTGTGTGGTAATTTCTGTATCGCTTACCAGAGCTCAAAAACACACTTCTTTGTGCTTGTTCTTATCCACTCTTTCTCATCTATCTTTGCCATTCGTTTAACATTTTGTACAAATGCACTATTCCCTTGAAATTTAAGGTGAAATTCTAAGCCCATTCACTTAACGGCACTAGCGATGTTTATCGAAATCGGCGCCATGTTTAATTAATAAATAGACTCGTTTTAATCGTAAGTTCGTAAGTGATGTGCATAGCGTATATAGACGTTTGTTACTTGCGATGGGGGACAAGACTAAATCTGGACCGCATTGCCTACTGGGAAAAACTCGGATATTCGCGAAATGTCTCAAAAAAATTCTGCCATTGAGTTTACACGGCGGAGAATTAGGCCCTTGCAATTAAATGTGAGTTTACTGTTGCGTTTTTTGAAAAGCAGGACGAGGTGACTATTTAATATTAATATTGTAATATTTTGGGGTAAAGTCACCTGCTTTAATATTGTCGGCGTTGTTAACTAATTATCCAAGGTACGATACAATTCAAATGCTGTTAATTATGTCCTACCACCACCTACTGCCTTAGCTTTGCATTTTGTTTCTTTTATAAAGGAGTCTACTCATATTTGCATCCCTATTTGAATAATGAGATATTCGATCGATGTTTGGTAATTTTTGTTCGTTACGCTAGCTCCGAGAATTTTAAAGATAGCAATCGTAAACAAACTTGAAATATTACCCAGAATGCACTAGAAACTCCAAGAAGTTCCGGCGGTTTTGATGTGACGTCATGCGCTGAAGCGATTGCGCAGTAATCAATTGCCGTGCCTACGAATATGCACACATTTCAATACAAAGCGGACATTTGCAAGTTTCGTGCAGAGTTTTTTACTATGTTTTCCCAACCGGAAGTATTGCAATGGCGGCTCATCGGCTAATTTTATCGTCAGAAAAGTGTTAAAAAGCTTATGAAAAAGCTGTAAACAATGAAATAATTAAATATTTTAAAAATATTACATATATCACGCGGGTGACTTTTGGACCGCGCGCGGGCAAACAGTAAACTCACATTTAATTGCAAAGGGCCCTTATGATTAAATATGGAATAATTTAGAATTTTCATGTTTTAAAAAGTGGCTGGAAAGAAAGATGAGGACTTTATAAAGGTGCGTAGCTAGTATGAAAATCAACGGGAATGCATTTTTGCTGTAATTCCCCACCAATCATTCGAGAGCCACACCATTCACTTGACTTTGTACAGCAAATCAAATTGACAGGTTCTAGCAATACAATTTCCCCATACGTTGGTAGGGGGAAAAAACAAGAAGAAAAAAAACCACCAACGTATGTGTTTCCTGTATAGCCTAGGCCTATGCAAAAATAGTAAAGTTAACTCACAAATTTCAGACATCATTGATCATGATGATGATCATCATCATGACATTACACAGCACAGGCTAAAATGAAAAAAACAGCATTTTGTGTAAGATAATTAGATGAGCATGGATGTAGAGGAAACCCTTTGCATGCTTTGTTTGGTAAATACATGTATTTTAGTAAATAACTAAGAAAGGGTTCACAAAAACACAATGATAAACATTGTCGTGGTTTCACGAATTCTGCACCATATGCATTATATGCGATGCATTTTCAATAGTTGTCTCAGCTTACGACCCTACCTTGGTCTTGATTGTCGTCACCCATTGTAACATTAGAATACAAACATATTGGCCCATATTTACTATAAATTCAATTCTTGGTATATTTGTATTCAACTAAACTACGGGGCGAGTTTTAACGACGGTGTTTGAATGCATATGGTCGCTGTGTTTCGTCGATCGCGTCGGCTGTTTCCAATGCAACAGGTGTTTCTAGAATCTCTACGTCTCTACCAATCAATCAATCAATCATTCAATAAAAGTGTGATCGCCAATCGGACAAAATCCATTGATTATCCTTTTTAATTTTTGATGCATTGTGGGATCCAGAACGGGGCAGATTTTGCCCTTTTGCGATCCCACAATGCAACAGAAAAGGATAATCAATGGGTGTTTTTTTCGATTCGCGATAAACCATTATGTATGGGAGGCCATGAGCGTTATTATTATTTTCAGGACGACGGTGGCCACGCGAAACCTAAATTTTGAATTCGTATTGGAATAACACGTAATCGCGAATGTTCAACATATATTAGAATAATTTTTCCAATCCAAAACGGGCCGTTGGAGTGGCTATAACCCCCCCCCCCCCCCCCCCCCGGAGGGGGTACTCGCCTAAGACGGTATACGGGGATGTGGCCGCTCTAATGGGTAGCTTTTTGGGCACAAAATCCCTAAACATGGGGTATGATTTTGTGCTGGAAATCCCTAATAATGGGGTCACTTTTTACAAATGGTCTATTTTCACGAATTTTTGTCTATTTTCGCGAAATTTGCAAAAATTTAGTCTATTTTCGCGAAAATTTGCAAAAATTAGGTCTATTTTCCCGAAGATTTGCGAAAATTTGGTCTAAAATGAAGCAAAACCCCTAAAAATGGGTACCGATTTTTCCAAAATCACCCCTAAAAAATGGGTACGGGTTTTGAATCTCCAGCGGCACCCCCCCGACCAAACCAAATCCGAGTACCCCCCCCCCCCCCCCCCCCCCGGGGCTATAACCAACTCAGCCAACTCCATATTATGGAGATGCTATTTTAAAATTATTTTCTTCGTTAGCCGGCGGGCGATGACTGTTAAAAATATTTCAAAATGGTGCACTCCCCGTTGCCACGCTTGGCCAGCATCGTCTGATTATTTTATTTTCCAAAATCGCCACAATCGCTGGGCCCAACCACCTCGGGCGACCACCTCGGGCGACCACCTCGGGCAACTACCTCAGGCAACAACTTAGGGCACCGCCTCGGGCAACCACCTCGGGCAACCAACCAATCGGATCGATCAATCAATCAATCAATCAATCAATCAATCAATCAATCAATCAATCAATCAATCAATCAATCAATCAATCGATCGATCGATCGATCGATCGATCGATCAATCGATCGGATCGATCAATCAATCAATCAATCAATCAATCAATCAATCAATCAATCAATCAATCAATCAATCAATCAATCAATCAATCAATCAATCAATCAATCAATCAATCAATCAATCAATCAATCAATCAATCAATCAATCAATCAATCAATCAATCAATCAATCAATCAATCAATCAATCAACCAACCAACAACCAATCAATCAATCAATCAATCAATCAATCAATCAATCAATCAATCAATCAATCAATCAATCAATCAACCAACCAATCAACCAACCAATCAATCAATCAATCAATCAATCAATCAATCAATCAATCAATCAATCAATCAATCAATCAATCAATCAATCAATCAATCAATCAATCAATCAATCAATCAACCACCACCCAACCCCAACCCCAATCCCAACCCCAACCAAAAAACACAAAAAAAACCCCAAAAACCCAAAACAAAACAAAACAAAACAAAACAAAACAAAACAAACAAACAAAACAAAACAAAACAAAACAAAACAAAACAAAAACAAAACAAAACAAAACAAAACAAAAACAAACAAAAACAAACAAAAAAACCACAAAAACAACAACAACAACAACACAACAACAAAAAACCTCCGGATTTGGCGAACATTTTTACCATGTGGAACATTTGTTATGGCTAAATATCGGGACACTGATTGATAGGTTAGGCTACAGCTCTAAGAGGATATCGTTGGGGTAGCTCTTTTTTAATAGAAAATGTTAATATTGTGTACAATTTGAAAATTGTCTATAAAACACTAAACTCGCTTTTTGCTCCCTTCCTCCAACCCCCCAACCCCCAGTGCCCGTAGGTTTTGTCGTGCCTCCCCCCACCCCCCACCCCCCCCCCCCCCCCACCCCCTCCTTGTCAATGGGAATGTGTCAACATCATTCCTATCGATATTGTATTCCCTTGTGTATAAATCTGGAAGGGGTGTGTGTGGTGTGTACATAAGAAGGGTGTAGGGTGAGGTTGTGGGGTGTAGGCAGGGTGTATGGGTGGGGTGCAGGCTTCTCGTTACATTGCGTTTTTCGCGTCTGGGACGCAATATTTTTGCTAAAAACGCAGTACATTTTAAACTGGACTCTTTATTGCGTCCAGCTGGACGCAATAATTTTTAATCGTGTGTCAAGATAATTTTGCACGTGTAAGCTTACAAGTATCAGTTTTCGTGACAATATCCGAATCAAAGTATTGATAAATAGGGATAGGTTAATTACAGGTAACATTTGAAGTCATGACGGGTGTTGATGAGCCAGGCTCATCAGGGATTTTTGACTTGGACCCATAATTTCTTCTCGGACCCCATAATTTGAGAATTGGTAGATTATGGGGTCCAGTGGACCCCATAATATTTTTACCTAATGAGAAGCCTGGTGGGGTGTGGGGTGAGGTGTGAGTGAGGTGGTTGTTCGATTCATTTTATACTGGTTTATATAAACATGAGAAAAGTCAAAACAAAAATTGGGAATTTTAACACTAAAAAGATACAGTATGACCGTTTGAAACGTCATCCACATATCATTTAGAATATTTGGTGTGGTTCGAGACCCATTATAATGTTGAAACTGTAGAAAAAATATGCGCGAAGCGCGCAAAAAAATCAGTTTTTAAACTTAAACGGTCATGGAAACTTTCTGAAGCCATCTTGTTCAGTTTGAAAAATTAAACATAGAAACTAATTACGCGCGAAGCGTGCAACAAAATGCATTGTAACACTTAAAAGGTCTAGCAATGAAGTTGTTAACGTCCCCCATATTA
Source organism: Ophiura sarsii (assembly GCA_035610835.1). Classification (NCBI taxonomy): domain Eukaryota; kingdom Metazoa; phylum Echinodermata; class Ophiuroidea; order Amphilepidida; family Ophiuridae; genus Ophiura; species Ophiura sarsii. The sequence continues at coordinate 62,780,153 of CM069452.1, forward strand.
TATTTACGATATAGGTATACGTAATGCGGGGGACCATCATTTGACGGGTGAACAAAGTGCCCGGACAAAGTGTGTGGAAATCATATTACGCGCCAGTATAGACTTCCTCTTCCGGTCGATGCGTTCACGGTTTTTGAATCGGGGTACTAGGTACCATAGCTAAATCATCCCTACAGTATTTGTATCATATCCTGACTGGCGACGTTTTGACGTGATGAGAGTCATATAAAATATGGCACTTTTACGTGTTTATTATTCATATTATAGGTACCAAAAGAATCCCAATAATAACCTATGTTAACTGGTTTGTTGCACAATATCTCATGTTGCCGCGCCAATGTCTCAATATTGCTACATTTTATTACCCTCGAGGCATTTTCCATGCGGCTATTACTGTTTTACTATGTACAAAACAGATTTTTTTTTAGAAACCTTTCCAATTTCACAAGTCTATCTCAAGGATTACTGAACCAATACTTGTTCTTATTTCAATACATTTCTCATGGAGATTCCAATATTGTAATTCTGATATTTTTGAAACATTTGATGCTGTAATAATTATAGGCCTATTTGGCACTTATTTTTAAAAGTAGTATAGCGTCGGGAACAGGCCAAGATTTTGAGGAGGTCAGTTCTGATAGTCAAAAATTAAGGTAATGGTTTTAAAATCAATATTAGCTGTTCAATGTAATGTTTCTTCTTAATTAGGTCAAAGTCGATGTTCACCGGTGCATTGATCAAGTTTTGTGTGTAAGGTCAATTAAATGTCGATTAGTTGTCCTGTCCATCGCTTAATAAGCCTAACAAATATAAATTGATAGTTATTACACCTTTTCCATCGTTCTGACTAAGAATGATGGAATTGAATTGCTCTTTTCAGAGCCACCAATTTCTCACGTAGAAAAGGGACTAGGGACACGTACCTTCAAATCATCTTTTTTTCAGAGTCAGCGACTTTATTCTATTCAGTGGGCAAGGTGCGGTCCATTTCAGTGGCGTAACCAGCGGGGGGGGGGGGGGGGGGGGGGGCAGGGGGCGGGAGCCCCCCCCCCCCCCACTTGGAACCCTTGCCCCCCCCCCCGCTTGCCCCCCAAATGAAATCAAGTACGGCTGTAAATGAAATTTACAAACAAAGTACACACCAAATCCCCCCAATAATGACATCGTGTCGGTTGAGATTGGCACTGTCGGTTCATTTGACGAAAGGAATCATGGAATTATGATGGTCAAAAGTACACATATGAAAAAAATTCGCGCGCTACGCGCGCATATGTCTTCCCAAAATGAAATATTCTTTGGTACAAGCTTGTTTAGAGCCAAAATGTAGCTCAATCGTCCAAAAAATAGCTGTAAAGTCGAAAATTTTCGCGCGCTACGCGCGCATCTCTTTACTCAAACAATCTTAGGAGCCCCCCATTTCAAGTCCCTGCCCCTTTTTGCCCCCCCCAAATGAAAAAGTCTAGTTACGCCACTGGTCCATTTGAATAACTTTTTTTCCCCAGAGCCACCATTTCTCGAGTACGATAGGGAAGGGTAAGATACAAACTTTGGGGTTGAGCATTAACCATGGAAGTATACAAGACAGCACTTCCATGCTTTATAGAACTCTGATTTTTGATACATATTTCACGGTAATTGTGCTCTGGTATCTACTCATTCATTTCTCCAAATGATTATACCCCAGCTATTATGTTTACCAATGATGTTGTTGAACCATTGACGACAGAAATAGATTTAATTAACTTTGTTCACCTTTTCACGAATACTATGACGTGCCACAACTGGATCTATCATTATCAACCATCATTAGCCATACGTTATTCATTAATTTTCGTGATTCTTTAACACGTAGGAGTCTGGGGTTTTTCCTCTTTATTCGACACAACGGAATTCTACAACGCCTCTAGGCGAAATCATATCTCATTACCTCTCTATATATGGGTTTCTACAATAACCCATATATGGTTTTCTATATACAATAACCCATTCATTAAAACCTTAAAATATGTTTTATTTGACCGGATATCCTAAATGCCAATGGCCATAATATAATGATATCTGTTGATTTCAAATGTCGATAAGTAATCGCTTATTTCAATCTGATATGCTAAATAGCTTTCCTATTCAAATGAATAACAAAGGCATAAATCGAAATTAATAAAAACACTTACGCCGTAAATGTCACCGAAGGTAAAGGTATTTGATCGATGTCGCTTTACTCTTCAAGCTTTAAAAAAGAAATGACCCTCAACTTATATTATAACATTGATTACAATTATTCATCTTTTCGAAGAGTACAAGCCATGAAGTGCACATAAAGGTCGAAACAAACCATGCCTCTGATCGGATTCAAACTGGCAACCTTCGTTTATAGACCAATGACGCTAGCTCTTAACCACTGCGCTATACAGAGCATATTATCCCGTACCGTCCGCAACTTGTGCCCCAGGACCACAATTAGATTTATTCCGTCTTGGCACCCAAAACGAAATAAAGCGTTATAACACTGACAAAATAGAAAACGGAATAAAGTGCAATAACACTGACAAAATAGTTTAAGAATGTAGGATATCCCATATTTATTGTTTTAGCGAGTTACCATCCTTGTTTTTACCTCCCGACCACCAACTCCCTGAGTGTTTTGAGTGTTCTCTGAGTGATTTTCCCTAAAAAATAACCTTGAAGACCACACATGGCTTGTTGCGTGATGCATTATAGTCATGACCTCCCTGATTCAATTGGTGGTGATTTTTAACCAAAATACAAAGAAAAAGTAAATGCATGAAATAGCACTAATATACCTTCGGAAATGCTGAGAAAATGTCTTTATTTTTAATTTTTACTTATTTTTTTTGAAGAAATCTTGAGAGGGTTTCAATGCATATCATCTATCTAAATAAGATGTAATTAAATATTGAATTTCATTTTTTGAACAATCTCTGTGTGCCCCTTTAACATATCCGTGAAATATATATATGATACTTTATTATTAATATCCTGTTTAATTGGGGGTTTTCTTTCTTGTTCTCAGATTTTTGTTTTTCTTGATCTTTTGATGACGCAGAAAGACCCGGGAACGGAACGGAGTTATTGGCGATCTGTATCCTTGTTTGATGTTGTACGTAGACTTTGTACTTTCCGTTAAACACTTTCCATGCAACACACGACTGCATGCTGACAACATACCAAAATTACACAGACAATTTCAAAAATGTCAACATTGTTGAATTTCATTACAATATTTGGAATCACGATGAAAAATGCATTGAAATAAGGACAAACATGCCTAGTATTGGTTCAGTAATCCTTGAGATAGACTTTGAAAATTGGGAAAGTTCTGAAACTTTTGTATTGTTAAAACTAATAGCCGCGTGGAATGTGTTAACGTATTACGTTGAGTTCATTCACGAAGATTTGAAAGGACCGGGTTACAAGATGGATTAACATCGTGGACTAAACAATACATTTCCGCCAAAACATCCTTATTAAAGTAAAAATAGCCAAGTTTCGTTTGATTGAAATTTCGAGAAAAAAGGGAGACTAAATGAAAGATATTTTACTGATGAATCGTCTTTTATCTTTCCTGGAAGTAGTGTGATCAAATTAATTTGCACGTTATTTTTAAAATTGAAATGATACGGCTATTGTGTCACTTACCATACCATGTTTACGTAAAATGCGTTTATTGTTGAAATATCCGCCTGGAGACAGAAAGAGCTGAGATATCCATTCAAGAAATTCTTCGAATGAAAAGTGTTGATCCTTCTTGAATCAATCATTATCCTCTGTTCACTTTCATTTGAAGAGGTCTAGCTTCTATTTTTACTTTTTGCTATACAATACAAGGTGAATAAAAAAAGGACTCTGTTTCATGACGGGGTAATCTTGTTATCATTGTAGGCAGGCAAGGGCGGCGGAACCGGGGGGGCCAGGGGGGCACGTGCCCCCCATCCGTGAAAGTGGTGGGACACCATGTGCACTGTGCCCCCCTAGAAATTTGTGGCTGAACTCCTTTAATCGAGCTCCACAACATTTTTGACCCCAAAATAATTGAAAAGATTGACTTTTAGTGTCAAAAATACATGAAATTCTCTTAAACTGCAGGCAATTTTGCATTCAAACCCAAAAGATTTCGCGCGCTTCACGCGCATTTTTAAACAAACGTTTTTCCTTGCCAAAAGAAACTTCACGAAACACCCTTTGGCCCCATTTTTTTATGCTGGTGGTACTGCCACTGATTGAGAGTATCAATGTCCTTCTTATGTTGTAGCTGAGACGAATTCGTCTCAGTCCATAGTAGTTTTTTCCGTCCAAAAGTATGAGAGTCGCATTTTCATCTTGTTGCGGATTTTTTTTAAATTTTAATTATTGCTGTATAAAGTACAACTTCGTGGGCCTTTTACAATGTCATGAAGGTGTTAATTATACCAAAATACGCCATGAAATGGCCCCTGAGCGCATATCAAAACCCAACATTTCCCGGGGCCCTTAAGCGGGCCCCGGACCCCACGCCGCAAGGCGCTCCACTCGCTTCGCTCGTTTCGCTTGCATGATCGTAATTTTCGTGCCCCCCCATTTTCAAATACGCTCCGCCGCGCCTGTAGGCAGGGATTTGTAGGACAGACTATTTGACCCAAAACCTACATACGCATCCTACCAAAGTGTCCATTAAATTTGGTGAATAACCTATGTCCGCACCTTGCTAAATGTTTCTGGACCTTTACTCATAAGACGTCGTCATATAATAAGGACACACGCATCAGCGGGCCATTCTGTTCAGGTCGATGTAGGTATTAAAATACGTAATGCGGGGGACCACCGTTTGACGGATGAACAAAGTGCCCGGACAAAGTGCGTGGAAATCATAGTACGCGCCAATAGACTTCCTCTTCCGGTCGATGCGTTCACGGTTTTTGAATCGGGGTACTAGGTACCATAGCTAAATCATCATTAAAATATTTGTATCATATCCTGACTGGCGACGTTTTGACGTGATGAGAGTCATATAAAATATGGTACTTTTACGTGTTTATTATTCATATTAGGTACCAAAAGAATCCCAATAATAAACCTATGTTAACTGGTTTATTGCACAATGTCACAATGTCTCATGTTGCCGCGCCAATGTCTCAATATTGCTACATTTGTATTACCCTCGAGGCATTTTCCATGCGGCTGTTACTGTTCTACTATGTACAAAACAGATTTTTAGAAACCTTTCCCAATTTCACAAGTCTATCTCAAGGATTACTGAAACAATACTAGGCATGATTGTTCTTATTTCAATACATTTCTCATGGAGATTCCGAATATTGTAATTCTGATATTTTTGAAACATTTGATGCTGTAAGATATTTGGCACTAATTTTCATAAGTAGTATACAGCGTCGGGAACAGGCCAAGATTTTGAGGAGGTTCTGATAGTCAAAAATGACGGTAATGGTTTTAAAGTCAATATTAGCTGTTTCATGTAGGGGAGAGTGGGGTTGGTTGGAACATTTTTCAGAAAAATGACTCTATAACGCAATTAAAATTGATTCAGGATTCAATAACTATATCAGTTCAAGCATACATATGTGTGTTACAAATACAGCATATAACATTCTAAGACTTGTTTATGTTTATTAAAATAATCCACTTTGAAAAAATTATTTCAGCTGTTTCAACTAACCCCATGCATGGGGTTGGTTGGAACATGGCAGATGTTTAAGCTTATTGTGCAAAACATGGCATACAACTGCACACCTATTTAGCCTTATTTTGTAGCTTAGTATAAGAGCCTAACATACTAAAAATATAGCCACATGAATCTACAAACATCATAGAGATAATACAATACAAAATTTCTTAACGTCAAAAAATTTAAAAAAAGTTGAAAAATTGAATTTTCTTTTCTAACTCCAAGAATACTGACACCCATGTGCTGTAGGCAATGTGGTATGTGGGGGTTGCTTTTGCACACCACCTGATGGCAGTGTTTCTAGAAATTAATTGTTGGTTTTTAGGAAAATCTCAATGTTTCAACTAACCTCGCGTTCCATCATACCCCACTCTCCCCTAATGTTTCTCCTTAATTAGGTCAAAGTCGATGATCACCGGTATTGATCAAGTTTTGTGTGGAAGGTCAATTAAATGTCGATTAGTTGTCCTGTCCATCGCTTAATTAGCATAACAAATACAAATTGATAGTAATTACACCTTTTCCATCGTTCTGACTAAGAAGCGCAAACTGAATTGCTCTTTTCAAAGCCACCAATTTCTCAAGTAGAAAAGGGACACCTACCTACCTTCAAATCATCTTTTTTTCAGAGCCACCGACTTTATTCTATTCAGTGGGCAAGGGGCGGTCCATTTGAATAACTTTTTCCAGAGCCACCATTTCTCAAGTAAAGAAAGGGACACGGTATCTTATAATAGATACAAACAATTTGCCGTGATTTGTTTTTGCCTCACCCTGTTGTTTGGTCTTTGGGGTTGAGCATTAACCATGGGAGTACAAGACAGCACTTCTATGCTTTACTCTCTAAATGTTAAAGAGCTTATAGTAATACTGGAGTAATTCTCCGAAAAGAGCGAACTTCACTCCTAAAATGAGCCGTCCCTCCTAGATCTCTCAAAAGAGTGAGTTTTAGCTCTTTTACATTTAGAGAGTAGAACTCTGATTTTTGATACATATTTCACGGTAATTGTGTTCTGGCATCTACTCATGATCATTTCTCCATATGATTATACCACAGCTATTATGTTTACCATGTATACCCATGATGTTGTTGAACCATTGACGACATAAATAGATTTAATTAACTTTGTTCACCTTTTCACGAATACTATGACGTGCCACAACTGGATCTATTATTATCAACCATCATTAGCCATACGTTATTCATTAATTTTCGTGATTCTTTAACACGTAGGAGTCTGGGTTTTTTCCACTTTATTCGACACAACGGAATTCTACAACGCCTCTAGGCGAAATCATATCTCATTCTCCTCTATATATGGGTTTCTACAATAACCCATATATGGTTTTCTATATACAATAACCCATTCATTAAAACCTTAAAATATGTTTTATTTGACCGGATATCCTAAATGCCAATGGCCATAATATAATGATATCTGTTGATTTCAAATGTCGATAAGTAATCGCTTATTTCAATCTGATATGCTAAATAGCTTCCCTATTCAAATGAATAACAAAGGCATAAATTGAAATTAATAAAAACACTCACGCCGTAAATGTCACTGAAGGTAAAGGTATTTGATCGATGTCGCTTTACTCTTCAAGCTTTAAAAAAGAAATGACCCTCAACTTATATTATAACATTGATTACAATTATTCATCTTTTCGAAGAGTACAAGCCATGAAGTGCACATAAAGGTCGAAACAAACCATGCCTCTGATCGGATTCGAACTGGCAACCTTCGTTTATAGACCAATGACGCTAGCTCTTAACCACTGCGCTATACAGAGCATATATTATCCCGTACCGTCCGCAACTTGTGCCCCAGGACCACAATTAGATTTATTCCGTCTTGGCACCCAAAACGGAATAAAGCGTTATAACACTGACAAAATAGAAAACGGAATAAAGTGAAATAACACTGACAAAATAGTTTAAGAATGTAGGATATCCCATATTTATTGTTTTAGCGAGTTACCATCCTTGTTTTTACCTCCCGACCACCAACTCCCTGAGTGTTTTGAGTGTTCTCTGAGTGATTTTCCCTGAAAATAACCTTGAAGACCACACATGGCTTGTTGCGTGATGCATTATAGTCATGACCTCCCTGATTCAATTGGTGGTGATTTTTAACCAAAATACAAAGAAAAAGTAAATGCATGAAATAGCACTAATATACCTTCGGAAATGCTGAGAAAATGTCTTTATTTTTAATTTTTACTTATTTTTTTTGGAAGAAATCTTGAGAGGGTTTCAATGCATATCATCTATCTAAATAAGATGTAATTAAATATTGAATTTCATTTTTTGAACAATCTCTGTGTGCCCCTTTAACATATCCGTGAAATATATATATGATACTTTATTATTAATATCCTGTTTAATTGGGGGTTTTCTTTCTTGTTCTCAGATTTTTGTTTTTCTTGATCTTTTGATGACGCAGAAAGACCCGGGAACGGAACGGAGTTATTGGCGATCTGTATCCTTGTTTGATGTTGTACGTAGACTTTGTACTTTCCGTTAAACACTTTCCATGCAACACACGACTGCTGACAACATTCAAAAATTACACAGACAATTTCAAAAATGTCAACATTATTGAATTTAATTACAATGTTTGGAATCACGATGAAAAATGCATTAAAATAAGTTCAAACAAGCCTAGTATTGGTTCAGTAATCCTTGAGATAGACTTTGAAAATTGGGAAAGTTCTGAAACTTTTGTATTGTTAAAACCAATAGCCGCGTGGAATGTGTTAACGTATTACGTTGAGTTCATTCACGAAGATTTGAAAGGACCGGGTTACAAGATGGATTAACATCGTGGACTAAACAATACATTTCCGCCAAAACATCCTTATTAAAGTAAAAATAGCCAAGTTTCGTTTTATTGAAATTTCGAGAAAAAAGGGAGACTAAATGAAAGATATTTTTCTGGTGATTCGTCTTTTATCTTTCCTGGAAGTGGTGTGATCAAACTAATTTGCACGTTATTTTTAAAATTGAAATGATACGGCTATTGTGTCACTTACCATACCATGTTTACGTAAAATGCGTTTATTGTTGAAATATCCGCTTGGAGACAGAAAGAGCTGAGATATACATTCAAGAAATTCTTCGAATGAAAAGTGTTGATCCTTGAATCAATCACTATCCTTGCCTCTGTACACATTCACTTTCATTTGAAGAGGTCTAGCTTCTATTTTTACTTTTTGCTATACAATACAAGGTGAATAAAAAAAGGACTCTGTTTTATGACGGGATAATTCTTGTTATCATTGTAGGCAGGGATTTTTAGGACAGACTATTTGACCCAAAACCTACATACGCATCCTACCAAAGTGTCCATTAAATTTGGTGAATTTAACTTTGTCCGCACCTTGCTAAATGTTTCTGGACCTTTACTCATAAGACGTCGTCATACAATAAGGACACACGCATCAGCGGGCCATTCTGTTCAGGTCGATGTGGGTATACGTAATGCGGGGGACCATCGTTTGACGGGTGAACAAAGTGCCCGGACAAAGTGCGTGGAAATCATAGTACGCGCCAATAGACTTCCTCTTCCGGTCGATGCGTTCACGGTTTTTGAATCAGGGTACTAGGTACCATAGCTAAATCATCATTAAAATATTTGTATCATATCCTGACTGGCGACGTTTTGACGTGATGAGAGTCATATAAAATATGGTACTTTTACGTGTTTATTATTCATATTACACTGCAAAAAGGTTGCTTAAATATTTACTCAACATTTTACACAACGTTGTTGAAGTATGCAACCGCTTAACAGTTGCGTGTTTTCACCAACAGTTGAACAATTCCAGTTACTCAGCAGTTGCACAATTTTAATTACACAACAGTTGGGTATTATTAATTAACCATTTGTTGGGCATTTTGTGACTGTTGCTTAATTTGTGGATTGTTTTCATTATATATTGAGCATTTTTGTATAGCAACTGTTGCTTAATTTATCAAATATAGCCATATGTTGGGTATTTTATCTGTGTCAAGTTTGATTATATATTGAGCATTTTTGGTATAGCAACACGCAGTAGGCAAAATAATGTGAATTCTGGGCGATGCAGCAGAGCTACATACATCACTTTCTCCCGGTAGTGAACCGATAACTTGTAATGGGAATTCTAGGCGATGCAGCAGAGCTACATACACTATTCCCGTTCGGTAGTGAATTTGAATTTATTTTAACATGTTATTAAACTATAGGCTTATACATGATATCTGACATCTCTTATCAATTGTGTTTATACTGTGAACGTTTGCCAAACGTAGTCTTGCTATCTGGGTATGAAGGTATAAATAGCCCATATTATATAATACATAAACATATTTATGTGATTCTTTTGGTGCAAAATAGATCACATGACATGAACTATTCAGTATATGTCCATGTCGTGTATTTTTTGGCTATAACAATCGACTATTTAATATTCATCGCTTGTGACGTCGCTATACCACCGTTGAAATGATATTCATAAACAAATATATGTCAAACAAGGATGGTCATTTAAAACTATTTGTCAGTGTATTCCGTATGCCAAGACAGAATAAATCTAATTGTGGTCCTGCGCTGCATAAAGGTTGCTTAAATATTTACTCAACATTTTACACAACGTTGTTCAAGTATGCAACCGCTCAACTGTTAAGTAACATTTGCCCAACACCGTTGGATAACATGTTTTCACCGACAGTTGAACAATTCTAGTTACTAAAAAGTTGCACAATTTTACTCACTCAACATTTGAAAGTATGCAACAGCTCACGAAATTGGCTTTGGACAACAGTTGCCTAAAATTCACATATGCGTAACTTGCATCAACTGTTGCGTGATTGTCCTCAATGATCATGCAACAGTTGCCAAAGTGGAATATTTTTACACAACATATTTTAGCAACAGAAACAGTTTCCACCAACATTTTAAGGACATTGTTTTCGACGAATTGCTCAACGCTGGGGATTTTTTACTTTGACACAACTCCTAACTTTCTACATATATTGAATGAATTTTAATCAACACGTCAACCAACGGATGATAAAAGTACTTTTAGCAACGTATTTTAAGCAACCTTTTTGCAGTGTAGGTACCAAAAGAATCCCAATAATAAACCTATGTTAACTGGTTTGTTGCACAATATCACAATGTCGCATGTTGTCGCGCCAATGTCTCAATATTGCTACATTTTTATTACCCTCGAGGCATTTTCCATGCGGCTATTACTGTTCTACTATGTACAAAACAGATTTTTAGAAACATTTCCCAATTTCCCAAGTCTATCTCAAGGATAGGCATGTTTGTTCTTATTTCAAAATATTGTAATTATGATATTTTTGAAACATTTGATGATGTAAGATATATGGCACTAATTTTCAAAAGTAGTATACAGCGTCGGGAACAGGCCAAGATTTTGAGGAGGTTCTGATTGTCACAAATGTAGCTAATGGTTTTAAAGTCACTATTATCTGTTCAATGTAATGTTTTAACGGTATTGATCAAGTATTGACTGCAAGGTCAATTAAATGTCGATTAGTTGTCCTGTCCATCGCTTAATAAGCATAACAAATACAAATTGATAGTAATTACACCGTTTCCAACTTTCTGACTAAGAAGCGCAAACTGAATTGCTCTTTTCAGAGCCACCAATTTCTCACGTAGAAAAGGGACACCTACCTTCAAATCATCTTTTTTCAGAGCTACCGACTTTATTCTATTAACGCTTTCCACGCGGCCATTACTTTTACCATACACAAAACAGATTTTTCAGAAACCTTTCCAAACTTTCAAAGTCTATCTCAAGGGTTACTGACCTAATACTTGTAACGAAACTAGGCTATTTTTACTTTAATAAGGATATTTTGGCGGACATTTATTGTTTTGTCCACGATGTTAATCCATCTTGTAACCCGGTCCTTTCAAATCTTCGTGAATTAACTCAACGCTGAGTAATATTTAACACGGACATTTTTTATCTGACACGTTAATTAATGTCGCAGCTGTTTTGTCTTCAAAAGAGAGACTTCTCTACTTTTTTTTAGGTTGTCAACAAAATGCAACAACATTGATGTGCAATCGACCTATTAATTATGAAATATTGTTTGACACGTGCAATTATGGATCATTGATCTTAACTTTCTTAATTTGTAATTCAATGAACCATCCACACAGTGGGTTCGAGAACTGTTTAACAAGATTTTTTTTAATTTGCACAAAATATGCATGCATCTGATTTGTGGATGATTTAGCCAGTATTGATTTGTGCCAGGATTAAATGGATTACCAAACTGATCTTTGCTATTGATTAATAGAGATTATTTACTATGTTATTAATATTATTGTTACGTATTGAAACGTTAACCATATTTACTGGTCTGTACATGTAATCCCATTACAGGGGCGGATTTATATTTATAGGGGGGGGGGGGGGGGGGGAGAACGCGGTGCGCCCCCCTTATTTTTGACAGGGTGAAAACGTTAAAAACGCTTCGCCGCTTCACTTTTAATTTCACTTGAAGAGGTCTAGCTTCTGTTCTTACTCTTTACTTTTTAATACTTACTTTTTGACTTTCAGTTTCAGTTTCAGTCTCAGTTTCACTTTCACTTTCAGTTTCAGGAAAGAGTGTACTTTAGGTCCCATATTCTGGACTGTAGGCCCTTCTAGTATCGTCCGATACTGGTACAAAGTCAGTGTTCCAGTCAGTATCGGCCGATAATGGAACATAATTATGTACAAGTATCGTTCAATACTGTGGGACAAATCTCACTGGTATCACGTGTACCAGTATCGAGTAAAAAAGGGTTCCATTATCGCTCGATACTGGAACACAATTTGGTGTTCCAGTATCGACCGATACTGGAACAATAAAATCGTACCAGTATCGACCGATACTATCAACTTTTATGTTCCAGTATATTGACCGATACTGGTATAATATCTAAGACCTAAAGTACACTTTTTCCCAGTTTCAATTTCACTTTGAATTTTACTTTCACTTTGACTTTGACTTTTACTTGAAGAGGTCTAGTTTTAATTGTTGACAAATGATTGCATTGATTAACCCTAACCCAACTGAATCTCACTAAATCTCACTGCCAGCTGCCAGAAACCATCTCCACGCACGTGCTGCTGTGTTGTCTCGATGACGTCACCTAACGCAGGCATATGTGGGCAGAAAGTTTACGCCCGCATATGCGCTGGCAGTTTAGCTCAGTTGGTAGAGGGACAGACTGGGGGTGCGGATGGTCCCGCGATCGAATCTCGGGGATGCTGGGTGAGTTTTCGGGTCAAAAAATAGTACTTTTTCCCCTCCCCCCGATACGCACAAAAACATCGCTTTACTGGTTGGGGTTAATGAATGTCAATTTTTCATGTCAATTAATACATTCTGAAACCTAGAGTCCCAATATTTTATTTGTGAAACTATAATCAATATTGTTCAATCGGCTTGTAAATGCGTGATAAAAAGTGCGAAAAGTATGTCGAAATTCGACCGATTGACAGAAAATGATGTTGTCACTGTGCAGCTAATAAGCTAGAACACTTATACTGTAGAGCGTGTTTCTACTGGGGAACTTAACGTTAATTACCGGTAAGTTTGCCCAGAGAGCGTGCATGTGTTTTTACTGGGGCACTGCAAAGTTAACGGTAAGTTTTACCGGTAAGATTTAACGATACGATATGCTATTTTGGTAAAAGAGCTATATTTAGTTGCTTTCATATGAAAGTATTCAAAGTACATACATTTTTGGAAAGAAAATGAGTCAAATTATTTATTTTAGGTATCAAATTTCACTTAAAATCAAATATTTTGGCAAAAACAATCACTTTTTTAGCTCAAAAACTTGTTGACATCTTAAGCAAAATCAGGTTTTTGGTAAAAAATGCTGAAATTGCACTAAAATTATCTAAAGACACTTCCCTAGGGATGTTTTCTTAGTTTTTCATAAAAATGTTTGGTTTTTAAAATGTTTGACACTATCAACATACCCGTCTCTGATCACTCGTACTTGGGCCGAAACCATTTTTTGTAATCTTGGTTATAATTTCCCTGAGAGAAAAGTGGAGAATTTAAGTTTCCCGAAAATGTGAACATGAGTATTTTGTGTGTGTGTGTAGAGCAACTCCACCTGCAGCGTCGTTGTTTTACTTAAAATAAATAATCATACCGACAAAATAAATGTAACACGGGCACGGTCTCAAAACTAAGTACCGTTATTCATTATTATCCAGACAGTGAGATACCGAAGTATACCATATTGGGTTTACCACCGTAAGAACTAAACGGACAGGCGCGTACCGCGACATGTGAGCCAGGGGGGGGGGGGGGGGGGGGGGGGGGGGGGGCAGAAGTATGTCGTCCCGACAGTCGCGTAAATTTTCGTAAAAGGTTGCCCAAATGTTTTCCCAGTCAGTCACCTCGTGGGTGGGGGGGGGGGGGGGGGGGGGGGGGGATAGGGTCAAAAAAATTCGCACGGTCAAAAAAAATCGCACGGTCAAAAAAAATCGTACGGTCACAAAATTTAGCACGGTCACAGGGGGGGGGGGGGAATTTCCCCCCCCCCCCCCCCCCCCCCCCCCCACCCCTGCCCCCGGTCGGTACGCCACTATAAACGGAGTATTTTGACCTACTTGCTTACTTGCTTGCTTATGGCAACTCAAAAGGTCGGACTTTTGTGATGGCCTTCCACACTGCTTTATCAGTAGGGCTATCATGCATGCCATTTTTGGTGGACAAGTTAACTTGGCCACCTTAGCTTTCAGATGAAAGGTCATGGGTCATTATTATTGTTTCAATTAGCTAGTGGTGACGTTAAACGTTACAATTATTGTATTTACTAAATAATGTAAATTGTATTATACATAAAGGAAGAAGTATTGATAGAAAAACGAATCTTATCTGTGGTTTCATGCAATTTGAGCTTTTTAATACAGCCGGCAGTAGACTTTTGGTATAAAATGCTAAATATCGCCAATCGCCGCCAAAGTCAGATTTTCAAGGCAAAATTGGTATTTTAATGATATTTTATAATATATGTGTCTATTACAATAAATAAAATGGTGTTTTTATGGACATGTAGTTCAAACATCACATTTTAATAGTTTATTGAGTGGATAAACCAGACAGTCTCAATATTATTTTAACTTATGACTTCCAAATATGTAATGAAACCCCGGTGGTGTAGCGGCTGTTTCCTCGGCTGTGGTGCATTGAACCTGGGTTCAATTCTGCTCGGGACCACATATCTTTTTGTTTAATATTGGTACTTTTTGATGTTCCATTATATTAATTACTTACAATATCATTAGTTTGTTTATTAATGAGACTCTTTTTTTT
>CM069452.1:62795287-62831171 GCA_035610835.1 Ophiura sarsii
TGAATTTCCAAAAACCTGCGGTCTTAAATTGTGAAAAGTCTGGAATTCAAGCACATGTGCCAAAAAAGTCTGGAATTCCATTGAAAAACTGGTGGGAGAAAAAAAGTCTGGAATTCCGATGTCCTCTATAGGGGAGCGGTCTAAATTGTGAAATAAGTCTGGAATTCCAAGCACATGTGCCAAAAAAGTCTGGAATTCCATTGAAAAATTGGTGGGAAAAAAGTCTGGAATTCCGATGTCCTCTATAGGGGAGCGGTCTAACTTGTGAAAAAAGTCTGGAATTCCAAGCACATGTGCCAAAAAAGTCTGGAATTCCATTGAAAAATTGGTGGGAAAAAAAGTCTGGAATTCCGATGTCCTCTATAGGGGAGCGGTCTAACTTGTGAAAAAAGTCTGGAATTCCAAGCACATGTGCCAAAAAAGTCTGAATTCCATTGAAAAATTGGAGGGAGAAAAGGTCTGGAATTCCGATGTCCTCTATAGGGAGCGAAGCACATGTGCCAAAAAAGTCTGGAATTCCAATGAAAAATTGGAGGGAAAAAAAGTCTGGAATTCCAATGTCCTCTATAGGGGGTGGTTCATTATTATCTGGAATAGCCCAATGGGAATCAGTAGATATGGAGACAGACACGAAGTAGTTATTTCACACCCACCTATGTATTCTGTCGTATTTTGGTTTTTTTTCTTCTTCTCTTTGGAAACTTATTTATAATCATGTGATAACATGTTACATAAAATGATATAATATTCCGGTAACGTTTTTTTCTTCATAATTATTTTATACTCCATTGTACTTTGTATTTTTTTTAAATCTTGTCTTTCTTTTATTTCGCTTAAGTAGTTTTCGTTTCAAAACTGTAATCATTTCATCAATCTTCTTAATTTCCACCATAAGCAGGATCAGGATTGAGACTTAATATAAGGCATAAGACACTAGTTGTGTTAAAATATTTGTAAACTTAAATGTTGAATTATGGATGTTCCAACCGCATATGATAAGATATGTCAAAATTAGAGTCTTTCGTCAAATCTCTTTGAAAATGTAATCCAAAATGTTTTGTAATAGTTGCATTTTACAAAAAAATATATCTGAGCAACTTGTTACCATTACATAAATTCTTTTTACAGGAAATACGATTGTTCGTGAGATTATATTGAAAATCAACTATTATGTTTTTAATTTTAAAAGGAAATATTTTACTCCAATCGTTTCTAATTATATTTTGTTTTCCACTATTTTATACTTTTTTGACCGGTTTGCTGCGATGAGACCACCATTTTCTAGACGAGATTACACAATTTTATAGAATTTTTAGGGTAAGTGTGATAATTTTTACATTAAATATATGCCCTATAGTATTCAGAAGTGATGCCTTTGGAACGGTTTTCTCTATGATAAGAGAGTTATTTCGTTCTTTAAAATCGGCAAAATCGGAGTTTTATGAATTTTGCCAAGCCCGCCCTCTATTGAAAAGGGGTTTTTGTTCGTATTCCGGCGGGCGACGGACTTCCGTCACTTGATGAATCGCCGTGTAAAAAATGACGGCAGTACGTCACTTAATAGAGCGCCCTCAATTGAAAAGGGGGGCCCGTTCTACAGCTGACTGTTTATTCCGTATACTAAAACAGCTACGAACTATATTTTATTCTCTGTTGTCTCACAATGTATAGGTTGTGTCTATAATAACCTACTTCTCGCTGCTGACAAGGGTCATGAAGTCATTCTCATTCTATTGGACTACTCGGCTGCTTTTGACACCATAAATCACCAAATACTGTTAGAGCGTTTCTCAAATAAATATGGATTCACAGGTTCTGCACTTTCATGGATTAAATCGTATTTCACCAACCGTTCACAATCTGTCATTATAAATGGTCGCGAGTCATCGATTCATGTTCCGCAAGAGGGTGTTCCTCAGGGGTCAGTACTTGGCCCTTTAGGCTTCACAATGTATTCATCTCCATTAGAAGATATCATCGATTCTCATGGCATCTCCAAAATGACTTATGCAGATGACACTCAGATATATATTGTATTGAAAAATGATGATGACAGAGTAGGTGCAATCTCGCGACTGGAAGCTTGTGTGACAGATATAAAAACCTGGTCCACAGCTAATGACCTTACATTGAATGATGACAAGACTGAAGTTCTCCATATTACATCCCGCTTTAGGAAAAATTCTACGATTTCATCAGTAAAAATCAATGATTCTCACATTGAGCCAGCTTCCAGTGCCCGCAACCTTGGCATTATCCTTCAAAACGATCTTATGATGGATGGTCATGTTAACAACATTTGTCGTGCGGCTTCTCATGCTCTTTATAAGATAGGTCAAATCCGGCGTTATCTCGATCAGCCAACAACTGAAAGACTTATTCATGCTTTTGTGACTTGCCGACTCGATAACTGCAATAGTTTACTTTATGCCCTCCCTGATACGTAAATCTCAAAACTTCAAAGGATTCAAAACTCAGCTGCTCGACTTGTTACTCTGTCTAAGATTCGCTGTCACATTTCCCCCGTCCTTCGTGAGTTACATTGGTTACCGATCAGATCTCGCATTATCTACAAGATTCTTCTGATAACATTTAAATGTACTCGAGCTCTTGCTCCTATGTATCTGCAAGATCTTATTCAACAATACGAGCCCACTCGCAATCTTCGTTCTGGCTCAAAATATCTTCTTGCGCATGTTTCTTCACCTTCTACTTCATATGGTCGCCGTTCTTTTCAAGATGCTTCTGCTGAACTTTGGAACAACTTTAAAATATCATGTTAAATCCGCCAAAACTCTTGAACAGTTCAAATCATTGCTAAAAACTTACCTATTTAATGTTAATGTTTAATTTATTTTTGTTTTGTCTTTTGTTACTCATGTTACTGTGTGTTTTTGTTTTTTGTTTGTGATAGCGCATAGGGACTTAATTGTGTTATGCGCTCAATAAGTATGGTTTTATTATTATTATTATTATTATTATTATTATTGTACCATATTTGGAGTCGACACAAATATAGTACACTCTATACATTATGAGACCAATGTATACATTGTATATAGCAAAACATCTACGAACAATATTTTATTTTCATTCTTATTAAGTTTATTGGTTATTTTGATCTTTTATCATGAAAAATAACGCTGTTGGTTAGATAATGTAAGAGTTGAATGCAAACTGCTTATCCACGAAAACAGCCTGTGTAAGTAAATGCATGGTAAATGTAATCAATATAAGAGGACCTGACGTTTCGATTCTAACAGAATCTTTATCGAAGGTAAAATGACAGAATACACCATACACAACATATATATAGACAGAAATGGGCAGGAAATGACAACAGATAATTTAACACAATGGGGGGACAAAGTGACAGATAGATGAGTAGGGGAAGGGTTATCAAACTTGACATCTGATTGATTAAGTGGATAATAAAACAAAAGGATGACATAGACAAAGGGGAGATTAAAAGTAAAAGGCAAATGGGGTTTAAAACATAACAATGGTGAGTAAAATTCATAATGGTGATGACTAAAAATAAATGATACAAATAAGTGTGAGATGTAAATGTAAAATGACTTAAGGAATACAAGAAAAAACAAGACAAAACAAAGTGGGAATAGGTTTAGGCCTATGGTAACAAATAATTAAAATTACTGTGCATAGGAGACAAGGCCGAAAATGAAAACAAAGTATCACATAGAAACAAGTAGTAAAAAAAAAATTAAAAAAAATTAAAGTGAAGTAAAACAAATGGGTAAACACTACAAGTGATAAATTAATCAACTACAAATGGAAGAGGGGGGGGGGGGGGGGGGGCTGTGACTGTGAGTCTAATCATTCCTGGATGTTAAGACTGTGGGGCTGGATCGTGAGAAAGTGCTTCGTCCATAGCTTCTCTCGTCTAAGCCGTACCACTTCTGAACGGCTACCTAAAGATTCAATGCCCTGTATGATCATATCAGGCATGGTGTGGTTGGGAAGTGTTGTCCGACAGGTGATTTGTTGGTGTTGACCGTCGATCTGTGTCCATAGAAGCGCTTCTTCAGTGAGATTTTGGTCTCCACACACTCTATATATAAGAGGTAAATGACATTAGATGTGGTACAAGTGATGTTACCCTTCGTCTTTGAATTGATTTTATTAACATTTCACAGTCTTGTAGGTGGCATGGGTGGTTTGACTGGTGAAATAATCGCCTTCCTTGATGTGTTCCCTGCAAACGACGCTTATAAGTGCCATGCTGCGTAGGGAGAGAGTCATCAGTTAATAGTGGAATGGTAGCACATACTAAAAGATCTCGGAAGTTGCGAGGGCGTCTGTAGGCCAGGATGGGTGTATCAGGAACTGCTCAACGAAGACGGTCTGATGTGTGGAGAATGTGGTGGTTAGTGTAGTGATGTGACTTAGAGAAGGGAGTTTAGGATGAAATGTGGTAACAAGGGGAATCTAGGGGTGGGGTCTTGGTTTCTGGGCTTCTTCTCTAGGACTGTGGCTCTCTGGAGAGAGTGGACTTTCTTGATGGATTTTGTTAGATTTATTCTAATCAAATTTCCCCCTTTATAAAATCGGCGAATCCATCGAGCTGTTTACCAACTTCCTGCTTCGAATAACCGCGTTCTTCAGCACACGCACACAACCAAACGCTGCGTTATGCGCACAACGCATACGCAAGCAACCTTTTTGTATAGGGCACGCCAAAAACCAATCAAATTGCCTGTTGACACTCAAAACCACAATGATTATTTCCTTCTGTGAACACAAATTGTTATTTTTTCCATGTTTTAAAAATTCACTAATGACCTTTTAACGAACTTATAACGACAATATTCTAGCATTTGTCTGTGTTTGATGGAAATCAACATGATCAAAACATAACTCGATTTACTTTTACTAATCTATACTTCAGTAGGTTTATAGACCCAATTTACTGTTACTATTTCGAGTAATCCTGTTGGTCTCATCTTCAGCTATTTCCGCCACATACGTAACATGATAATGGTAATGTAATGGAAACTGAAAGCTTTTAAAGATGTTCTTTTTACACTCCCCCACATTGATCCCTCCCTCGACGTTTCACAATCATATTATGTGGTTGTCTCTTCTTGTATGTTGCTTTGGAATCAGTGACACTTCCGGTGTTTCCATAAGATTTTTTTGTTAATGTTCGTATAAGTGACTCGCTATAAACGTGACTCGCATCTGTCTTTATTCATAGATGTGTCACCTTTTTCTCGGATTTGGATTCCGGTATCCATCTGGTTTGCTCTTTTTTTTAAATCTATTTCTACGTGTAGAGTTTTGGCCCCCTTCCAGTCTTTTCGTGATTTTGATCCCTTATACCATGAGGGTCTTTGACAGACCTACACATCATGCACATTGTATAGACGTTATTCATAATTGGCGCATCTACGTCAAAAGAGGGCTTGTACCAGGGCCTTTGGTTGCAGACGACGCTGGACACGGGCGTATTCACGAATATTTAGTTATAGTTATAGCCCAGTTCTAGTGTTGCTGTGCACACGTACATTAATGTGTGCCAAAAATCGTTTCGATGGAGTAACTCATTAAAAACAATATCAGGCATAATCTAAAGGGGACCTTATTTTTGTTAAGCTGTGTATAACTATATGTGTCATTGTATAAAGAATTTTTAAAAAACCAATAAAGAGCAGGAAAAAAAAGAGAAAAAAGAGAAAAAGGGAAAAAGAACAGAAAAGAAAAAAAGAAACAAAAGAAAAAGAAAAGAAAAAAGAAAAAAAAGAAAAAGAAAAAAAAGAAAAAAAGAAAAAAAGAAAAAAAGAAAAAAAGAAAAAAAGAAAAAAAGAAAAAAAGAAAAAAAGAAAAAAAGAAAAAAAGAAAAAAAGAAAAAAAGAAAAAAAGAAAAAAAGAAAAAAAGAAAAAAAGAAAAAAAGAAAAAAATAAAAAAATAAAAAAAGAAAAAAAGAAAAAAAGAAAAAAAGAAAAAAAGAAAAAAAGAAAAAAAGAAAAAAAGAAAAAAAGAAAAAAAGAAAAAAAGAAAAAAAGAAAAAAAGAAAAAAAGAAAAAAAGAAAAAAAGAAAAAAAGAAAAAAAGAAAAAAAGAAAAAAAGAAAGAAAAAAAAGGTAAATAGGAAAATGAGAAAAAAAGAAAAAAAGAAAAAAAGGAATACCAAAACAAAAAAACAAAAAAAAGAAGAAAAGAAGAAAATAAGAAAAAAATAAAAAAATAAAAGAGGAAAAGAAGAAAAGAAGAAAAGAAAAAAAGGCGAAAAAGCAAATAAGCAAAAAAGAACAAAATAAAAAAATAAAAAGAGAAAAAAATAAAAAAATAAAATAGGAAATAAGAAAATAAAAAAAGGAATACCAAAACAAACAAAACAAAAAAAGAATAGAAAAGAAGAAAAGAAGAAGAGAAAAGAAAAAAGAAGGAAAGAAGAAAAGAAGAAAAGAAGAAAAGAGAAAAAGCAAAAAAAGCAAAAAAGCGAAAAAAGCAAATAAGCAAAAAAGTAAAAAAGAAAAAAAGAAAAAAAATTAGGAAAAAATAAAAAAATAAAAAAATGAAGAACCCCCCCCCCAAAGAACAAACATCCAAATGGAATAAACTGTAATCCGTTAAGCGAGCGTTTGATCCACAATTGATGCACGATTTGTGTGTACATTATTAGCGTGCAGCTGCATTCCGAGAGTAAAGTGACGTCACCGGTAACAAAACTAGATATATGTCGAATATTTTTATCATTCATATATTTTTTTCTGTGGTCATTTATTAAAGAGTTTGTAATGTCTACACACCGCAAACAACTAAAACAGGCTAGTAAAGGAGTGTGCACGCGTATCATGTCCTACATTTTTATGGAAATTATATCTCTATTACACGATTTTACGTTTAATATTACACCGGACCGCGATATCTCTTCCATCTCTTTAATAATGCTCTTTATAAACGCTCTTATCACACTACTTTAGGATGTATATAATTTGTTTCGGCGGTATATATACTAGTGGGGGCGGGACAAGTCATCAACATTTGACTTTTTGGAACACGGATTCTGCTGTTGCTAAACTAAAACCCTTAAAAATTCTTTGTTTGTGAAAAATACGACCGACCTACATTCTTTAAAACTCGGGGATTTCATTGGTTTTTTAAATATTTATATTGATTTTTCCCTGCAAATGAAAACTAACCAGATTTTTATGATTTAAACCACCCCCACCCCCCCCCCCAAAAAAAATAATAAAAAAATGGAAAAACCGTCAAAAACCCAGTTGGTATATTTCCCTTTATAGTTTAGGGTACATTGTAGGCGTATATTATGGAAAGATTTTATACAATATTTTGTAGATCAATTTGAAGAGAAACAATGAAAATCTCTCATTTACCGACCTAGTACCTATCTTATTATTTTTTCAAACACATCTCAAAGGCCGACAAACAGACACATCGTGTTGGCTTGGTCTTGAACGCCCCCGTATTAATACCACTAGACCGCCCAACCGGCTTGCACACCTGACCATATTGGCGCAGGCTAATCTGTGTTAAAAGCGATATTGTGTCCCTACGACTATGAGGCTGGATGTCGACGCCCGCAAAGTCGACTTGAAAGAAGAAAAAAAAATGTTTTGCGGCCGAAGAGTAAACAGCCTATAATAAGAGGCGCAAAACGTTCTCTTAACTCATTACTAAATTTACCACGCGTTCGCACTGACGAGTCACTTACGATATAAAAATGGACCACGTGTTAAAGTTCTCACACTGCACCTGTATTCAACTGTAAAGTCATATTTTCATGGGTAAGCTGGTTTCCTTAGAAACGGCTTTCTATTGCTGAAAAAAAAGTGTGATGCATCGTAGAAAAAACCTCGTCATTCATTCAACCATTTGTCAACGTTTCATCATCATCATCAACGATGATTCTGGCGCAACGTGCTTGTTTTTGCTGGTAAAGTCTGTTTGGATAGCAAGTATCTTTCAAGTTAGAGTGGCTACCACGCATTGGAAAGTTAACTGGTTTTGAGTGAGCTTTTAGGGCATCGCGGATGAAAAGACTGCCGATAGGAGGAGAGAGTGTGCAGTGACAACAAATAGCATATTAAGCGGGGAGAAACGGGTAACGAGGTAAGATCGGCACCAAATACGCAACGTTATGATATCTGTTCGTAAATGTTGGCATTTTCGACTTTTTCTAACCATACCGTAAAAAATATAACTTCGCACATTTTGAAACTGTATGCACTGCTCACTACTTGTGTATTAGCTTGCTTACACTTGTTCCGCCACTGGATATGGAGAGTAGATGTTGCCGAAGTGTGTCTTAAGTTTCATTATTTATTTAAAGAAGCATAATCCAAAAAGTTTCATTATTTATTAAAGAAGCATAATCCAAAAACATACATTGTAACGAGTAAAAGTCGATACGTAATATGTAACGTTGGTAAATATCGATATTCAGACAGTTTTAATAACCTAACACGATATTTAAGTTTCCTGGTACCTGTTATCACTGATAGTTCTTGGTAATTGCAAATTACGGAGTAATTCTATTATACCCTTCACAGGGGTATTCACAGTGCATGATTTTTAAGAACGACGCATATACTAATGTAGGGTGTGGAGGTATTACAGAATTATGCCAATGAAAATTTCACAAGAAGTATGGTAACACATTTAAACAGGACAGCGCCCTCTATTATCAAATCACCCAATAAAAGAATTAGGTAGAGAATGGGTTTAGTCAGTGCAACATTATTGATTCTAAGCGCACTTATAAGGCCGCACTGGAAACTGGTACGCATTGCTCATACGTACTCGTTTTTTGTACGTAATACTTATACAGCGTGTTCCAAAAAAACGGGTTCAAAAACTTGAGGGCTTATTACTAGTAATGTAGAAAGCATAACTGCTCAAGATTTGAGGAAAGAAAGGAGATATATCTGAACTTAATTGGTAAAATTATGAGACCATTCGGATGTAATGTTTCTAAAATACAAACTTTTGAATGCAGCGTGGTCAGAACCCGTTCGATTTTGTCCATGCGTTGCATTTGCGCATCGTACTGACTTCCTCAAAGGTTTGCCTTTAACTTTATTCTTACCCAGAAAATTCGAAATAAGGGTGATTAAAAAGTATAAATACCTTCTCTAATGTTGAATATTGATCCAAAATACCTGTAATTTAAACCTTTTTTAGTTTCTTTTTATCAAACATAAGTTATTTCGGAGAAAATAAACACCATGCAGGGAAAACTTGCACACAATGCAGAGATGCAACGCACGGGTGGTTTATTGTTAAATGGAAAACACAGGTTCTAACTATGCTCTAATGAAAGCTTTGTATTTCAGGAATTTGCTATTTGACTGGTCTCACAATTTTACCAATTAAGGTCAGGTGTATTTACGTTTATCTCCTTAAATACGAAGCATCTAATTTTCCTACTTTTTAAGTTATGGGCTTTGCAGTTTTTGGAACCAGTTTTTTTGAGACACGCTGTACGATAGTCGCCAAAGTAATATTTCGCATCATCATAAACGTACAAGCAGCAGGGCAAATTGAACTAAGCCATGCAAATACTCACATTCCACGGGGCTTTTTGGGTTACCATATCAAAGCAGATTTATCAGAAACCTTTCCCAACGTTTAAGGTATAAATATAGGTATGAATACGTTTAAATATGGTAATGAAATTCAATAATTTTGACATAAAGGGTTCAACAAAAGAAAGTATACCACTTTGTTTATGTCATTTTGAGTAACTTTCAATTTGTTTCTGACCGAACAGGCTAGATATGCATTTAGATGAATCTTTTAGGCATAATTTGATACCAAATTTTCCCCCTAACAACAAAGATAAACCATGATTAGCACCATTTAAAGGAAAATATCCCATTCTCAAAAGTCGCATTTTGAATACACAGCACGAGAAGAAAAGACCAATATTGGGGTCTCTCTGTGTGTTTGTATAGCCAGGATTGACTGGCGATCGATCGCAGCGCATCAGTTTAAATTTGAATTAGCCCGCGCATTGAGGGATATGCGCGGTGATCAGTACGGGATAAATACGGCATATGTGTGTGTTAACAATTGGCCCTTTTCTTCTCGTGCTGTGTATTGGAAATGCGACTTTTGAAAATGGGATATTTTAAATGGTGCTAATCATGGTTTATCTTTGTTGTTAGGGGGAAAATTTGGTATCAAATTATGCCTAGAAGATTCATCGAAATACCTATCTAGTTTGTTTGGTCAAAAACAAATTAAAAGTTACTCAAAATGACATAAACAAAGTGGTATACTTTCTTTTGTTGAACCCTTTATTTGAAACATTTTGTGAAATTCTGGGATGTCGTCTGCCGCAGACGCCTGAATTCAACACTAAGTCTTGTCAAAACCATGACCAAACGGGGAAAATACAATACATTGTAACGAATTTTATTGCTGAAAAAATATTTGGAATTTAGGCCAAATAAAAGAATTCCTCTCATACAATTTTCAAGTGGATACTGTACTATGTTCTCGATTGCACGTGTCGATTTTCACGATCGGCACATCTGGGTGGTTCATTTCACGGCTATGATATGTGCTGCCATAGAGGTTAGCCGGTTCGTGTACAATAGGACAGCGCGTCACACTCTCAATCCTCATGTTATACCCAGATATTTTAATAATGATATCAAACTAATTACGTCCGTAGATATAGGGTGACGCTTTCAAGTGGTGATAACAATCCACTCTTATTCATAAGACTGGTCTATAGACATATTAATTAGGTGTTTTCATGGTTTATCGTGTGGACAATCATTAGTCACAATATTTGTTAGTTTACCACCACTTTGAACGAAAACAAAGTTATCTAATTGACCTTTTTACCCTAATGGAAGCATTAGGAATGACCTTTTAACGGGTTGAATTAAAACATATAATGGCATCAAAATATGGCTAATGCTGATGTTTGAATTTTATATAAATATATATATATATTTAAAAATTACAGTCTGTACTTACTTTGCACGTTACGTGTAAAATACCTTTAAATAGACCAGTGAAGAGAGTCTATTGGGATTTGCAAAGTGTCACATTAAGTTAATAGCTTTTGATAGCCGGGCCGAATGGATAATATCCTATCCGTTTCGACGTTGCAAACTATTTCATAGTACAATGGAGGAGAACGTTTACAAGAGAGGTTATTATTAAGAACCTTGTTGTCTTCTATAATGAATTAATTGATGTAAAACATACATGGGGAATAGTGTTACATACATTTAAAGACTAAATACTCGCCTAAGACTGAGAGCGATATATGAAGAATGATGCTGTTTTAAAATTTGACAAAAGTAGTTGAGATAACGAACAATCCATTGAATCGTTTAACGCAATCGACCGGGGGCAGTCACTGCACGTTTAGGTACAAACTTGCGGGTAGTTCCAGTATACTAATTCGCTATCGTGCACGTTGGAATATAACTGTTGTGCGGGAACCGTTGCCCGAGGTCAACTGGCTCACGATAACTGTGTTACAAACCAGAACCACTGATCACATTGATCATAACAAGTTTATGGCAGTATCATAATTCGAAACAGGTGTATGGGCCAGGCAGGCTAGAACCAGCAACCACGAGTTACTAACGCGCACTAATAGGCCTACGTCAACGAATATAAAGTTATACCGTGGAAAATATATTTAATTTCTCACATTTGAAACTGCATTCATTTTCATAAACTGTGAACAATCGACTGTGGTGGCCAATTGGATCAAAATGTACCCCATGGAATTATGCAAATGTCTATAGCAATTTATATTCATCATGAGAGGATCGGTTACGGTATCTTTAATGAGGGCATACGTTATTATTAAATCATCTGAAAAGTGATCATGATTATATGCATTCGCAAGAATAACGTTATTGAGACTACAATGTCGGAAAATATTGTTAGAACACTTTGTAGGTGTAACGTAATGTTATACAAAATATTTGGAATTGATAGAAAGTAACAATATTAATATTTTAAAGTTCTGTCCATGTGTTGTGATTATTCCCAAAATTACTATATGTAGGCATGTATGCCCCATTTCCACAACGAGAAGCAACGCAAACTGCTTTCGTACAATTTTCCAGTGGACACTCTGTAAGTACGTTCTCGATGTCACGTGTGAAATTTCAGGATGGGCACATCTGGGTGGTTTTCACGGCTAGGATATGTGCACAGAGATGAGCCGGTTCGTATATAATAGGACAGCGCGTCACACTCTCAATTCTCATTTTATACCCAGATATCATAAAGATATGAAACTAATTATGTCCGTAGATGAGTAGGGTGACGCTATTAATATAAAGGCTTTAAAAGGATGATAACAATCAACTCCTATTCTAAAGACCGGTCTATAGACATAAAGGTGATTTCCAAGGTTTTCTAGTAGTGAAACGATAATTTTCATTTTTTCTTTCTCATCATATTGGGCTAATAAAGCTCATCGGTAGATGATTGATCTTTGCAAAATGGGTTAACCTTCAATCGTTCAACTGAACAAGAACAGTTTCGATATTTCTCGCATCATAATTTATCTAATCAAAGATTCGTTAAGCCCACACATGCATATCTTATTTAAGATCATCTTCATTATTCGGACATTAATACAATAATAGACCTAATTACTGAAATAAAGAAAAGGGCGATGGACGTTTGATTGCTAATAAGCATAAGCAACTGAACGCCCTTCCCTTTTACAATATTTCTTACAATAAAATTTGACATTTATAGATAAGAATGCATAGTTCTGTAGAATATTGTGTAATCTATTGTATGAGATTTTTTTCACGGAAATTGATTAAAGGTATACGACCGTGCAAATGTGTAATATGTTATCATATAAAGCAATTATGACCCTCACTAAGACTGAAAGAATTTCGCATGAGAGGATTCAAGAATACAGAGTGATAGGCAAAGGAAGTATTCGTGCTTTCAGTTTATCCGAAAGATGAAAGTGAAGTTGCATCTGCAGGTATTATTATCTCGTGTTGATAATAAACGTATTAATAATTATATTATTAACAAGTCAGATGAATTCCATATAAATTAATTTCATTTTTTTAAAAACTCGCGCCTTAGGAATTAATCATGCTTGTGTTGGCCGGTCCTGGAAAGACGACACTCTCACCCGCCAATTATAATTTCCAGGATTATGTTCCTGGATACGCAGTTACATTTTATTAACAAACAAGACATTATTTGACCCAGATTAAATCGAATTAGTGGAGCGGATATGTGAAAAAGATGTTCACTTTTGGAAGGAAGCATGAAAATTGGCACATAGGGGTGTTTTGATGCGCTGATTTCAAAAAACCACGGAACCACATTTTTTGAGCAATGGTGCGGCGGCCATCTTGAATTTCAAAATGGCCGCCATAAAAATATAGGAGATTTAGTAAAATTGCTCTAAATCAAATACTTTTGAGATTCATACCCCCAGATTTCACCAATATGTTCTCTATAACATGGTGCACAATTTCAGATGGATTTGTTGTGCCAGTTGTACTTTGGTTATTACTTGTTACCATGGAAACCATCAAAAATAGACATTTTTGGGCAAAAATGTCTCTAAAATCACTCTTATTTGGAGATTTTTGATATCTATTCATCATGATATTGCTTTTAGTATCATCTGCAATTATACATAATATGGATGAAAAATTTGCATTTCAATTTTGAGTGGTATCCATGGAAACTTTTTAAATGGCGGTTTGACGAAATATATGTCAAAATCACTTCTTTTTCAACCATTTTCACCAATCAATTGCTGGTAAAACACTATTATTGTGAATCGGATGTGAATAAGATGTTCACTTTTGGCAGGAAGCATGAAAATTGGCACATAGGGGTGTTTTGATGCGCTGATTTCAAAAAAACACGGAACCACATTTTTTGAGCAATGGTGCGGCGGCCATCTTGAATTTCAAAATGGCCGCCATAAAA
Organism: Ophiura sarsii; assembly: GCA_035610835.1. Lineage (NCBI taxonomy): Eukaryota > Metazoa > Echinodermata > Ophiuroidea > Amphilepidida > Ophiuridae > Ophiura > Ophiura sarsii. The sequence goes on from CM069452.1 coordinate 62,809,232, forward strand.
ATATAGGAGATTTAGTAAAATTGCTCTAAATCAAATACTTTTGAGATTCATACCCCCAGATTTCACCAATATGTTCTCTATAACATGGTGCACACTTTCAGATGGATTGGTTGTGCCATTTGTACTTTGGTTATTACTTGTTACCATGGAAACCATCAAAAATAGACATTTTCAAGGGAAAATACCTCTAAAATTGCTCTAAATCAACTATCTTTGAGATTTATATCCCGATATTTCATCAATATGGTCTCTATAACATGGTGCATAATTTTAGATGGGTTGGTTGTGCCAGCTGTACTTTGTTTATTACTTGTTACCATGGAAACCATCAAAAATAGACATTTTTGGGCAAAAGTATCTCTTAAGTCACTCTTTTAAATGGCGGCTCGGTGAACAAAAAGTCAAAATCACTCCTTTTTCAACAATATCAAAATGTAACCACTATATTAGTTTCTAAACACAACAGTTCAATATTATATTTCAGTATGGTACAAAATGCATGAAGTTGTATACAGAGCTAGTAACGGATTAATTGTGTCCGTTGTATTTACCATACTTGTTGTCATAGTAACCATCAAAATTCGATTTAAAAACAAAATTCGTTGGTTGGATGGTTCCTGTCATGACTAACAGCTCGTGACGCGCAGATAATACACCAAAGTCATCAAAAGTGTAACAATCACGGAGAGGGAGTCCAGTAATCGATCTAAGTTGGTCAATTTATCAGGACCGAGGTCTGCTTTTCTTTCTCTTCTCTTCAATCATGCATTGCATAATAACCTTCTCTTCTAAGTGGTTTTCTCATTCTTATTTAGGTTATTGGTTATTTTGATCTTTTATTATAAAATAACGCAGTTTGTTAGATTTATTTTAATCAAACAACAACAAATTTCCCCCTTTATAAAATCGGCGAATCCAGCGAGCTGTTTACCAACTTCCTGCTTCGCATTAATCCCGTTCTTTAGCACACACGCACATGGCAACGCTGCGTTATACGCACAACGCATACGCCGGCGACGTTGTGTAGGGCTCGCTAACGCGGAGATCATACGCACTGAAGGTATTATTTAGAGAATAAAGGTATTGTTTTTAGACCGTACCTGTGTTATATTGTCTGACATAAATGCGGACGATAGTATATATTTTAAGTAGAACAACGACGCCGCAGGCGGTGTTGTTCTACGCAAAAAATAATAATATCGAACGCATTTATGTCAGACAATATAACACGGGTACGGTCTAAAAACAATACCTTTATTCTCATTCTTAAACAATCATACTTTAGACATTTATCAAAGAAATAAGTACATTTTATTGTCCACATTTGACAACTTTTACCCCTGCTAGGATCGAATAACCCACAAACATTCCATCCAATCACATGCGATGAGTAAACCATGCGTAAGCGTCGCGGCGCCGGCATAAACGCAGGAAAAGCGCTAAAGACGCACTGCAGAAGTGCGCGGTATGGAGCAAACCACGCATTGTAAAGGTCGGGCGCACTGTTAAAACGTAAGCCCCACCTCCCCGTGTTAAGTTGTCTCATCTAGATATCACCGATTTCTCTGAGAACCAATGAGATTGCTTAAACTTTCTTAGCTGTTTAAGAATATTTGAATTAATTAAACCCTGCCCCAAACTATACACCATTGCCTCGTATGGGCATATCGGCATAATTAGCCAAAAACCAATCAAATTGCCTGCTGACATCCCAAACCACACCCACTATGTAACAAATTTAATTTAATTCACACAACAAATATTGTGTGCTCGCATTGCAAAAATTCTTCTGTCCCGTTGTAGCCTTAAATCTTTCGTAATGCTGTGATCATGTTAAGGGGCAAAATCGTTTTTGTGATAATGGGCGATTCCATGAAAATGTGTGACGGAGCAAAAAAACTGAAAATTGCTCCAAAAGATTTATTTTTACCTCTATGTTGTTCAAAGCTCATGCAAAGGTTCAGGAAAAAATTGTTACAACATTTGGCTAATGTTTACTATGAAAAAATTCTACTTTTCTTACCCCAAAAATGGTAACACGTGTTACCGGAGCAACACTTTTTTGAAAATATTTACTTTATTGATTTGGTTTTAATTTACGCCACTTATAATTTTAATTCTACTAGTTAGGCCCTATTTAAAAAAGTGTAAACAATTAGATAAATTCCTAACCACCACTCTACAATAGGCCATCAAAATGTCGTAACGCGTGTTACCAAACTCATATTCAGGAAAACGTGCTAAAACCTCAATTTTTCAAGTGTTATTTATCACTATTTATGGTTAATATGATAGTTCAATTGCCAAAGTCAAAATGAATTCTAATTTAGAAATATAATAAAGAATCTAAGGCGAGTAAATTATGGCTGGACAAAGTGTAACGCGTGTTACCGTAACATGTGTTACCGACTATTTTGCATTTTACAAAAAAGTGAGAACTTTAATTCTTGTTATTATTCTAGTTTTATAAACCTTGTAAAGGTACTTGCTTTCAGTAGTGACCAATTGATTGTAGTTTGGTTAGTTGAAATACACAAGCAAAACAAAGGTGGGATTTTTTTTAGTGCATCTTTTTTCGTAACGCGTGTTACTGATATTCGGAGCGGTCTTACATTAACATGAGCTAATATTTCATATTGGTGTTAGCATGAGGATCTAGCCTTAAGTCTTGGGTATTACAATACAAAAGATGAAAACTTCATTCAAATTACTTTTACAGTTATAGAGTGGAGAATAAAGAATGGCGCGCTAATGTAACGCGTGTTACCGTTACCGCCCACATGTATCATGATCCTTCAGCTGAAGAGCAGGCGACTAGAAGCTTTCTCTATGTACGTCAGTCTTCAGCAAGAGTGATTATCTGTCACAGTCATTCTTGAATCATGCTTTCATTGTCCACTATTACATACGTGTTGTATATACATTTAGGTCAAATATGATGTACATTGACGACCAGGTCTCCTTCGGGCGACCAGGTCGTGCAAGCCTAACCTTCTGCAATTGGTATGTAGGTGGCATACATTCTAGCAGGCTCTTCATCAAGGAGACGGAGCTGAAATTTATGTCTAAGGATTCCCAGCTTGCGGCACACGTGTTGAATAATTTCACTTTTGATAGCTATGTGAGGCATTCTAACTTCCCAATGCACACCATGCTTAAGTCCTCCGTATTTTAAGGTCACTTGCACCCGATGCCATAATAGACCTACAGATACCTGAAATCTGTGCCGTAATAGACCCACAGATACCTGAAATCTGTGCTATAATAGACCCAAGATACCTGAATTCCGCCACATGGCTGAACCCAATAGACCTGGAGTGTTTTAGGTGAGGACTGCATCAGTTGGCACTCATCTACTTTGTTTGGGATAAGCTAATTAATGATGAGGCCAAGGTCTTTCGCTGCTGTAGCAGTATTTGTCAGCTGAGCTCACAGAATTGTGGTCTCAAGTAGTAAGTCATCTGCAAAATGTAGGTCGTTTTAGAACAACGGCAGGGTGCCGTTGTTCCGGAAACGGCATGCAGGGCAGGGTTGGTAGATGTGTCACAACTCCGCAGTCAAGATCACATGTAGCCTTCTTCAATAATTGTAGTTTACAAATATTGCAACGAGGAATGGAGTCAGCATGTAACCCTGTTTCACTCCAGTGGAGACAGCAAAAGGGTCAGAGATGCCATTAACCATCACATCAATGCTTCTGCCATGACGAAAGCCAGTCTGTTTATTCATCAAAATGGGGTCAACTTGATCTTTTAAAATTCGGTAAAGCTGTACACTTTGGTTGACAGAAGAGATATTCCTCTATAATAGTTGCTCATAAGAGAGAGGTCCCCTTTCTTTAGTAGATTGGGTGCTTTGAGGGTGGTGTAGATATGATCGACTTCCATATAGTGTTTATGGACACCTTTTACCAATACGTCACTGCCATCTTGGAATGCTTCAGATTTGATTGCACAGTCAAGAGCGGCAGCCGTGTTTGATGAATGGCTTTCTGGATATGTCTGGGAGTGTGGGAAGATTTATTTGGATTGACAGGTCCTGAGCAGCTGGTGATCGGATGGAATTTGAGAGATCATTTTTATGTGGTGGAATAGTCACCATTCATGTCAGCCCGTTGAAGATCTTCTATCTGTTTGATTTATCTGCCTTGTAAGACTTGTTTGAATGGGCGTTCATGTTCTTCATCATTCTCTGGATGCCCTAAACGTTGAGACAAGGTAGCACTAGCGTCTTTTGCCCTCATCCGTCTCAAACTTTAGCTGAATGATCACCTATAGTTCAGCATGCCATGCGATTTGAGTTTGCCAACATTCTCGGCGAAAAGAAATCTGGCTAGAGAATAGTACTTTAGCTGTACTGTTACTACAGACATGCAAAAGACGGCTAATATCTTAAAAGCCTGCAAGAAATGTATGGAAGAGGAAGCTAAGAATGTGGTGAAAAGAATGGCATAACACAATAAAGAAAGTATTATCTTGTGTACGTAGCTGGAGCACTGATCCGCCCTCATAATCAAACATAGTGACTGGTTATTTTGGCCCGGTCTGGCAAGCTATACGAGTGATCAGCGCTGATAAGCTCTGCTCCGGGGAAACTTATTTAGCCCGTAGTTAGGACTATTTACCCCAGCAATCGAGAAAATGCGATAAAAACATCGAACATCACATTTTGTTGCAGCCATCTTGTGCTTTTTTTCAGGCATGTGTGCATTTTTTTGCAAAACATATGCACTTTTGTATAAAACCAGGCAGCACATTTAGTTTAAAAACCGCAAATTCCCTACATCTACCTAATTTACCCATAGATGGAAGTAAGACAATGATCAGTAGTAGTTAGAACTACCCCTGTGGACTACTGCAGTAAGGTGGTGAAATGGATGGTTGGTTGGTTGGTTGGTTCCTGTCATGACTGACAGCTCGTGACCACGTAGATGACTGCGCCACAGATGATGATTTTCAGCAAATGAGTAACAATCACAGAGAGGGAGTCATAGATCTTATTTGGTCAAACCATCAGGACCAAAGTCTGCCTTTCTTTCTCTTCTCTTCAATCATGCCTTGCATAATAACCTTCTCTAAGTTGTTACCCTTGCGTCGTCTGAGATGTGACCAAAGTAGCTCAGCATCTGGGTGTTGACAGAGTGAAGAACTCATTTAGACTATCTACAACCATCTACCATCTTAAGAAATTATATTCTTAAACAGCTAAGAAAGTTTAAGCAATTTCATTGGTTCTTAGAGAAATCGGCGACATTTAGATGAGACAATTGAACACGGGGAGGTGGGGCTTAAGTTTTAACAATGCGTCCGTCCTTCACAATGCGTGGTTTGCTCCATAGCGCGCACTTCTGCAGTGCGTCTTTGGCGCCTTTCCTGCGTTTATGCCGGCGCCGCGACGCTTACGCATGGTGTACTCATCGCATGGGATTGGATGGAATGTTTGTGGGTTATAGACCATTTCAAACTACGCATGGTGTACTCATCGCATGGGATTGGATGGAATGTTTGTGGGTTATAGACCATTTCAAATTGAGATCGGAAATCTTCGGAAAAACAGGTCACGTGTAGTAGGTGCGTTGTGCGTTATTCGCAACAGTTGATCGCATTCACAGCATTGTCCTAGTTGGTTGTCCGCCTAGTGATTTACTATGTTTACATACACGCGTGCACACATGAGAAGTAAAACGTGCAACGAGACTATTTTGTTTTTGTATCAACAAAGGCGTTGTATCGAGCAGATGGTAAAAAGTGAAAATATTACCCCAAATCTCTTTTATCTCACTGTTTTTTGTTACTGAAATGCCGCAACATCAACTTTGTGAGGGATACAATCTATCACCAACACCAGCGCAATCTACCACACGGGCAGACGGGTGAAAAACATGTTTGTTTTTCTCCGGCACATGGGCATGACCTGTGAGCTGACAGGTCATGTAACCGAGCGTCAAATCACTCGGCTAATCGGAAGCATTCGGAACTGATCGTATATTTTCGTATTTGAAATGGTCTATTCGGTCCTAGCAGGGGTAAAAGTTGTCAAATGTGGACAAGCATTATTTCTTTGATAATGTCTTAAGTATGATTGTTTAAGAATGAGAATAAAGCCAGGTAGTAGTATTTTTTTGCATAGAACAACTCCGCCTGCGGCGTCGTTGTTCTATTTAAAATAATACTATCGTCCGCATTTATGTCAGACAATATAACACGGGTACGGTATAAAAACAATACCTTTATTCTCTAAGTACAAGCAAAGCATGAACATGATGATGGTGCATAGAAGGAACACACGTCTAAGAAACAGGGTGGGAATAATAGGGATTGAATAAAAATAGAAAGAAAGATTGCAGCTGTGCCACATCCATGATATAGCAAAATGCTAGAATTCAAATACTAATGAAAATGAACAACAACTCAATTCAACGCTATCCTATAATCAATCCAATCAAATTATATCATCAACAGTTTATTGGTATCTATATGATCAATGATGCGTCACATGGTCGTAGCAATTTCCGATTAGCCATATAATCTCGCTAAATGCTCTAGTTTCTTCAGAGCTCTCACCGCTTTTTAACCGGCTAATCTCTCTACTTATCCTACTTTTTAAGGATAATTTGAATGATTATCCTAGAGCCCAAAGTGTTCTGCTTTGTAAATTCAACTTTTGCCTTCTTCAGTTTTCTATTTGAGCTATAGCTCAATAAACACACCTCCATTCAGGATACACATTTCTTTTATTATATATTTTGAGTGTTTAGACCAAGGCAAACATTAATGTACATGACATATTAGGCAAAACGATTTGCTTGTGAATTTTTTAGATTGACAATATTGGAAACAAAAACATGAAATTCTGTCTTCTAAAAGACAAAGCAGAACACTTGGGGCTCTGAATTAATGTATTCGTCTAAAGAAATGGAGAGGAGTACCGGTTTTTACAGAGCTTTTAGCCGGATTCTCTTTTAAAAAACCCCACTCTAAGCTTTCAGTCTAGACACCAAACATGAAAGATGACTATCTTTCAGTCTAGGCACCCTCTTGCCTCTCTGGGTACTAGCTATCGATGCTTTTGCATATCGTCAGCCTGCTTCGATAATTGCCGAACTCACTTTTCAGCGAAATTGAGTTTTTTACATAAATTATGACTTCATTACATTATGCACATGCTGTAATAATACATTGACAAATCAAAAGTGTTGATAAATGCACAATTGCAATTCTGCCTAAGTCAGCATTGTGAGTTAGGCAGATTGTAATAATTATGTAAAATGTTTAAAATGGGTCCTATAACAAGCCACATTTCACTTAAAGGTATATCCCCAACCTAATTCTATCCAACATGTACTGCTCCTGTTGGAATTCACCTGTACTATTCATGGTGCAATTCAACATTATCGGCAGCCTGCTTCGATAACTGCCTAACTCACTTTTCCAATTTTTGTTATTTTCTCAAAACTAGAAAAAATGAGTTAGGCAATTATCGAAGCAGGCTGACGATATACCGCCTCTCGATCCTCAGATATGAACTTTTATTTTCAATCAGAAAATGTATGGACAATGGACAAATAGTTGATTTAGAGCAATTTTAGAGGTATTTCCCCTTGAAAATGTCTGTTTTTGATGGTTTCCATAGTAACAAGCAATAACCAAAGTACAAATGGCACAACCATCTAAAATTGTGCACCATGTTATTGAGAACATATTGGTGAAATCTGGGGGTATAAATCTCACCAGTATTTGATTTAGAGCAATTTTACTAAATCTCCTATATTTTTATGGCGGCCATTTTGAAATTCAAGATGGCCGCCGCACCATTGCTAAAAAAATGTGGTTCCGTGGTTTTTTGAAATCAGCGCATCAAAACACCCCTATGTGCCAATTTTCATGCTTCCTGCCAAAAGTGAACATCTTATTCACACCCGATTCACTATAATAGTGTTTTACCAGCAATTGATTGGTGAAAATGGTTGAAAAAGAAGTGATTTTGACATATATTTCGTCAAACCGCCATTTAAAAAGTTTCCATGGATACCACTCAAAATTGAAATGCAAATTTCGCATCCAAATTATGTATAATAGCATATGATACTAAAAGCAATATCATGATGAATAGATGACAAAAATCTCCAAATAAGAGTGATTTTAGAGGTATTTTTGCCCAAAAATGTCTATTTTTGATGGTTTCCATGGTAACAAGTAATAACCAAAGTACAAATGGCACAACCAATTCATCTGAAATTGTGCACCATGTTATAGAGAACATATTGGTGAAATCTGGGGGTATAAATCTCAAAAGTATTTGATTTAGAGCAATTTTACTAAATCTCCTATATATTTATGGCGGCCATTTTGAAATTCAAGATGGCCGCCGCACCATTGCTCAAAAAATGTGGTTCCGTGGTTTTTTGAAATCAGCGCATCAAAACACCCCTATGTGCCAATTTTCATGCTTCCTTCCAAAAGTGAACATCTTGGCCATTTTTTGTTACATATCCGCTCCACTAAATAGACCTATTTAGCATGAGAGGATTTAATTGTGATAGGCAAAGGACGTTTTCTTGCTTTCGGTTTACCAGAAAGATCAAAAATGAAAGTTTAACTTAGAAATTATATTATAACCAAGCTAAATTAATAATTCAAGAAACATTCATTTTGATTACATTTTGCGTCTGACCTCATCCTGCTTATGTATGCTGGTTCTGGAATGACGACACTATCGATCGCCAATATAATTTACAGTTGTTTAGCTAGATACAAGGTAAAATCTAAATAACAAACAAGAAATTATTTTCGGAACGGAATGCGATCGCGTGTATTCTTTGTGGTAAGTGTTTTCAAATTAACCCGAGCTATCACCCTTCCACACATTTCTGCTTATTCGTATACAAGCTGTCCCAGAATATTTTTTACCGGAAAAGGCGTTAGAGTGCTTATGGATGTAACATACATTTATATTTAGCATCTTAGGAATTTTTAATCTATTTAAAACAGGACGTTTCTGACAGAAAATATGGATCTTTTGTAAAAATGGCAGATTGCTAAATTTCAGGTATACATGCACATTTCTTATGTGATATTATACAAAGCAAGATTATGACGCATACTTAGACTGACATACTTATTTAGCATGAGAGGATTTAAGAAAACAGTGCGATATAAGCAAAGGAAGTATTCGTGCTTTCGGTTTATCCGAAAGATGAAAAGTGAAGATGCATCTGCAGGTATTATTATCTCTTGTTGACAATAAAATGTTAACTTTAAATTATACTATTAGCAAGACAGATAAATTAATTTTAAGACACATACATTTTAATTCGCGCCTTATAGGAATTAAACCTGCTTGTGTGGGCCGGTCATGGAAAGACGACACTCTCACCCGCCAATAATAATGTCCAGGGTTATTTTCTTGGATACACAGTAACATTGTAGTAACAAACAAGACATTATTTGACCCAGATTGAATCGGATACGCTTATTTAGCATGAGAGGATTTAGTAGTGATTGGCAAATGACGTTTTCTTGCTTTCGGTTTACCAGAAAATGTAAAGTTTAACTTAAAAACCATATTATAACCGATTAATTAGGGGTTCAATAAGGTTTCGCCGAGTTGTTTATCTTGAATCGACAACGGTAAGACGGGTTTATTTTGCGAGGGCAGCTGAGGGCAGCTAGCTGCCCGAGCAAAATAAACCCGTCTTACCGTTGTCGATTCAAGATAAACAACGACGAAGACCTTGTTGAACCCCGTTCAACAACGACCAAACATATTTACATCATTCATATGTGAATAGCGTTTTGGAAAATTGATGAAAACAAGTAAAAAACGTGGTTTAATAGGCTTAATTTGACATAAAAAAATAGCTGCTCTTTAAAAAACGGAACAAAATGTTTACGCTTTATTATAATTAGGCCCTTATTTGGACATCGTCCGTTCCCTGTAAATGGGCGAGGGAACTTCTGAATGGGATGGGTTACAAAAGGTAAACATTAGAGAATACAAATTATTGCGCAAGTAATTGTGGAATTTAAAATATTTTGTAAATAACATTTTATTCACACATTACCTTTAACATTCAGAGAAAAAATAAATCAAGAATGCGTTTAATTTACATAACACATTTTGATATATGTTTACAGAATATTTGTATCAAATTAAACACACCCCTCCATTTCAATAGTGGTACGGTCAAAATAGATCTGAGGAATGTCATTTCACCTCGCGATGATACAAAATGCCGGTTCTCTGGTGCTGGGTAGCGACCGTTTCGGCTAAAATTGTGGATTTAGGAATGATCCGTGACATGGCCCTCGCCAAAAATATTTTCCTCAGGGATATAGCTACATTTTGGTATATAAAGCTGTTTGCTAACTTTAAGGATCGCATGGCGAAATGCATTTATACGCCGGAAAAACGGGCAAAAAAATGAGCACATTTTGCGAACATTTGTTGTTTGTTTACAATTTTGCATCGATGCATGGTTTCCAAATAAGGTTCGCCATCCTATTAATTTGCATATGAAGAGTGGGTTTATCTCAAATCAACAACGCTTTGTTACTGTACTTAAGGTATGGGGGAGTTGTTGAATTATATATAAATTCTATTCAAGAAACATTAATTTTGATTGAATTTGCGTCTGACCTAATCCTGCTTATGTAGACCGGTTCTGGAATGACGACACAATCGCTCGCCAATATAATTTGCAGTTGTGTTGCTAGATACACCTTAAAATCTTAATAACAAACATGAAATTATTTTCGGAATGGAATGCGATCGCGTGTATACATTGTGGTAAGTGTTTTCAAATTAACCTGAGCTATGACACTTCCACAGATTTCTGGTTATCCGTATACAAGGTGTCCTAGTATGATTTATCTGGAAAGGTGTCAAATTTGTTATTGTTGTAACATGAACATACATTTAGCCTCCTTGTGAATGGTACATTTTTTAAACATCCGACGTTTCTGAGAGAAAATATGGACTCTTTTGCAAAAAATGGTAAATTCCGAGTTTGACCAAAATTACCTCTTTTGAATACCATATTGACCATGTTCGGTACAAAGCGATTTCAAAGAAATGCAGGTAATTAGCTGTGTCCTCTTTTAACTTCCACTACAAAATTGAGAGATATCAAATATTGGTGAATTTTTATGATAGCAATCCTTAAATGATGTTGTGGAATTGTTTTGCTTCAGTGATTTATATCATACTTTCTTTAGCGGCAGTGTTGAAGTTTGGTGTGGGTTTTATCAATTGAAATACGCTGATTTTCAATAATGTCATTGCCATATCGGAATGAATAAAGATATTTTGATGATATTAACAGGGTTAGTAGAAAACAATTTCCCCATCATATTACAGGCATTAGACTTGGACTGCAAAGTGTTTTATATTTTAATTATTTTTTTACAGACACGGTGTAAATCTTTCTGGGACACTCTGTACCATACAACGTATCACAATCCACATTAGCGCGACGTGTATACCTAGCCGATTAGGTTATATTTAAATTCCGAATCTATTTTTAATACATGTAATCTGGATAAAACACTATAATTAGTTATCTAGAGGGTGATTGTATTTACACCTCATACAATTTCTTGTTTAATTTACCAAAGGTCACAATATAATATGTGACATGTTTCCTCAAACCCATTCAGACAAGGCTATAAGGTTTTTTATTAAACATTCCGTGAGAAGGGGAGTTGCTTCCCGTTGCAAATATGTCTTAATATAGATTTCAGTTTTGTAGTCAAAAATCAATTGTAGTGAATTGGGACATAAACAGTAACAATTTCCCTTTCAGAGGGTCGTCAATTCTGGGGTAGGGGGGAGGGGGGATGAGGGGGACAGTTCTGTGATCATGGGGGGGGGGGGGGGGGGTAACTGACTATTTTTGGTATATATACATAGAGTTTGCCATTTTATGGGGGGTATCAGGGGGCAAGCTTTCTTACAGGGGCAGCTTCTAGGTAACGCCCATGGGTCTAGCCTACTCTGTATAAGTAGGCTACATATGTGCCGCTGATGGGTTGCATTTCCCCTCTACTATTACAATGGGACGCGTTTTGGTGATGCTACTATATGGATGGGGGTCATTTTTTGTTAAATTTGACTATATGTGGTGGTTTAGGGCTATTATATAGACCTATATCTGTATTAACACAAAGCTATTATGACAATGGGTCGATATTTCACGCCAAATGTTGGAATGGGTCGAGGTATTAACTATGACAATGGGTCATATTGTATTACAATTTGCTTACTATTTCGATAGGTCTATTTTTCGACCCATCGGCGGCACACCTATACCAACTTTTAGGTCCCCCTTCCGTGATAATTAATCAATTTAATCACATGTACAATGTCATTGATGCAATTGTATTATCCTCGTTTGTTGTTAGCAAATAATAAAGTTTGTATCAATAATATTGAACAAATATTAAACAATAACTAAATGATCACTTATTCTAACCTTCCGCTGGCGAGCTGCCGGTCTTTCCGCTTGTGTAAATACATACATTCAACACTAACATAATAATTGGTGTGTTGATATATAACAAAACTTCATTCTATTTATTCGATCCAGCATCACGTCACAGCAGAGCACGACAGAGCGCAACAGCGCACAAAATAACAAAAAACAGAGCACGGCACGGCGTGGAGCAGAGCAGAGCATAGTACGGCGCAGAGCGCAGCACAGCGCGGCGCAGAGCACAGCACGGCGCAGCACACAGTACAGCATGGCGCAGCACACAGCACAGCACGGCGCAGCACAGTACATGATAGCATAGCGTTTGTCAACAACAGAGCATAACACAATACCTCAATACAGTGGCGTAGCTAGGTTTTTCATTACAGATTACGGAGCACAGCACAGCTCGGCGCGGAGCACAGCGCAGCTCGGCGCAGAGCACAGCACAGCACGGCGTAGGACAGCACAGCACGGTGCAGAGCACCACTGTACGGCGCAGAGCACAGCATGGCGCAGAGCACGGCGCAGGACAGCACAGCGCAGAGAGCACAGCACATCACTGCACAGGACAGCACATGATAGCATAGCGTTCGACAACAATAGCACAACACCTCAATACAACGCTAACTCAACATAAGAAGTTCAGTGGCGTAGCTAGATTTTTCTTATAGGATTACGGATACGGAGCGCAGTTCAGCACGGCGCAGAACACATCACAGCACAGAGCACAGCACGGCGCAGGTCGCAGGACAGCACAACACAGAACAGCACAGCCTAGCCCAAGACAAAACAGCACAGCACATGATATCAGCGTTCGACAACAACAGAGCATAATACAAAAGTAAAAAAACGCTAACTCAATATAAAAAAAACTTCAGTGGCGTAGCTAGGTTTTCTTTAAACAGGATTACGGTTTCTGTAAATAGGATATAATTATGGTTGCAATAGAGTCTTTGTGATTATTTTGTACCCATCATTCCCAAGCATTCCCCTGATCATATAACACTAAACTTACCCGTTGATCCTTGCATTTACCGTAACCCTTATCTTACATGCTAACCCAAACTGTCCTAACCATAGGCGTAAATACCCCCCCCCCCTAATTAAGCTAATTTCAGCCAATTTTTACAATAAAAACAAAATGTTCGCGCGCTTCGAACGCATTTTTCGCCACAAATTTTTCCAAACAATTTGTTTCATTCCCCCCTTTTCACCCCGAAAATGTTGATGCTGGTGCACCAACTGGTCAATCATCCCCTACCCCACCCCCACACCAATGCCGACAACAAACTTACGCCACTGGTCCTCACCATAACAATAACCCTTAACCTAACCCTAACCTTAAATCAAGGTGACAAACTGCTACGACTTGACAAAGCGATTTCAATAGAAATCGTATACTTCAACTGTCGATCAGTATTCTAATTTATTTTAATTTCTTTTGGATTCATTTAATTTATACTTGTTATTAGTTTTCTTTCTTTTGAGCATTAATTTTATACTATGAACTCATGAAAGCTATCAGATTCTATATTCGAAAACCAAAACGTTTCGTTTGTAAGTTACAGTATAAAATCTAGAAATAAAAGTGCAATCAATTAAGCCCCTGGTACTGGAAATCTCGTTTAAGGCTTTAGCGTCGCATGACCCCGCAATTTATTCTAATTGTGTTGCGGTTGGGCTGATTAAAGTTTGATATTAGCGGTTATGGGTTAAGCGATCCCCAATATCAGTTCATATATTGCAGGCGCGCCAATTATGTCCCCCGTATTATTGGCTAATACTATTATAAGCTGTGAACCATTTAGTTACGATGAGAAATTCGCTCGCACTCGTTGGTTGTACGAACGGCCGACAAAATTGACACTGGTTAAAGTCGTCAAGGAAATAGCCTCAATTTATTTTACCAAGGGACATTTTCTGGATCTGCATTAAAGTTTCTTAAAAATTATAGACGGAGGAATCAGCTGTGACTGACTGGTGGCTTATAAGCTTACTTCAAATTTTGACTATACTATTATTGGTAGCAATTGATGGCTTCACATCTTGGTATACATCATGGATAGTTCATATTCGAACATATCGACGCGCACTACTGTGCCAAGTCATTGTGGAATAACAGCTGATAACTTATAGAACACATGATGAAAAGTGAACATATGAAACGAGTGTTCTTCCTGAATCAACGTCCAGGTCCGTTGGTTGTTTGACCTTCATGCTCGACTCCAACTGATGCGAAATAATCAAGTCTGAAACAATACGATCTGTATCGATACTAGCATCATGGTTGGATATTTCCTTCCAAAACATCAACGCCATCCACCTTCCAGCAAGTACCCTACTATATTGACTTTACCAGTACCTTTGCCTCAGCTTCCAAGCTCTGATCGGATGAAAGCAGACACTACAAGAGAAAGTCATTTTCACATGGAAAAACAGGTTGTTATTATACCAGTCATGGACAACTTACGGATTTTTCGTACCATTCGATATAGCTTTCACCAGCGTAAGTTATTCTGTAAATTCAACCATCATTTTCTTAATGCCAAGCATCTCAAGTTTGATAATCCTGAGAAGAAAACAAATTACTTCAAAATCAGCTATTAACGTTGCTGTTTCAAGCCGCCCGTATCCAACCCGTAATAACGATCAGGGAAATGTCAAATTTGAATAATGTAACGCCATAGCGAGTTATTGCTAGAAATTAAATTGTAACTATAGACCGAGCTAAGAGCCTTGAGAGTGTGACAAGTTGTTATCACAGATATTGGACTTATCGTTTTGAAGGTTAAGTGTACATTGGAATCATCGGTTAAGTCAAGGGGTAGCTAGACTGTTGAAATCACGCGTCGCAAGAGTGTTCTATTACGCAGTCAGCTAGATTTCTGGTATATTTAACACATTATTTGGTGCCGTTTTGCTTGTTTTTGTTATGATAACGAAGCAAGACGAGGCGCGCGTAAATCAATTCTACCAGAATTGGTAAATCAGATGGCAAAACTTTAATTCTCACGTAAAGTTTAGAATGTAAACGAATCATGGGTTTTAAAGTATATTACTTTTTTGATCGTAGACTAAAAGGGAAATACAACATCTTAAAACTTAACAAAATCCTTGACCCTTTGTAAGAAAACAAAGTATATTTATATACAAGAAATTGAATGTCTATATCGATATTTTGAGGTCAAAAAAATCTCTGGGCAAACGTGTTACTGTCGTTAGATGAGCGTACTTCTTCTTCTGCTTGAGGTACTGAAGTACTACACGCATCCGCGCGCCGCGTCCACAAACTGAAAATATTTGTCTTACCAAGTTTATCGCTGTGCATCCATTTCCATGCATTCCTACACCTTAGTGGCGGGTATTGCTGTACCCATCCCAGTTGAAATAGCTCAAAATTGGGCACACTTGGCGCCCGGCGGAGATTATAAACTGTATATTTGTTAACCCGCGTTCAGGACCTGTCACACTGTTGTGTATATTATAGTCATCAAAAAAGTAGCTACAGGTAATAAATGGTCTTTTATTTCTAAAAATATATATCCTACCTGAAAATATTAAATTATAAAGTTGTTGAGAAATTTATCTTCTTTAATAATGAGATATTGCATGCTAGGATCAATTGAATATTGAGGAAGTGACACTCCAAAATGTAAGGTGAAGTCCGTTTTCATTTTCACATTTTTATTTTCTACACGCGGACCCATCTACGGGTACCTTATCGATTACCGGTAGTGCAATTGGGGTGGTGCATGTGCAGGTTGGACAGTCGGCCGTATTGTTCCGATGGATCAATATGCCACACACACGCCACCTGTCATACTCTTCCCCGTGTTGAAAAGTAAAATATGAAAATAAAAGTGTGACTTTACATTACATTTTGAATTGTCACTTCTTCAATATCTAACCGATCCTAGCGTGCAATATCTCATATTAAAGAAGATAAATTTCACAACAACTTTATAAATTAATATTTTTAGGAAGGATATATATTTTTAGAGTTAAAAGCCTATTTATTACCTGTATAGTTACTTTTGTGATGACTGTAGAGCTAACTTGTGCCCGATGTTTTGGAAATTTGGACTTATGTTCGTGTAAGTTGTCATTCGTTCGTGACATATTTGGCTTACGTTGTATTCGTCATCGGTTCGCTGGTGTTTCGCAAAGGTACGCTGGTACCTCTGCGAACCAACCTCTGTACCTCTGCGAATCCCTAAAGAACCGCTAACGGTTCACTATAATTTATTTAAATTATTAACACTTTATCTTATTACGACAAAACTTGCCATTTCGATGATTTTAGAGCACTTAGATAATGGACGTTTGAAGTATTTTGTTTGGTGCGTGCTTTTAGTTTGAGAACAACCTATATACTTCAAAAATTCAAAATACTTTTATTAGCACAGGTTTCTATGCGCAAAGATGTTGCATCCACTGTGGAGAAATGATACTTTTGCACCCAAACTATATCTGTTTCACGGAGTGGAGAGAATGCCGAAGTGGTTTTTTTCTTCTTCTCTAGTGCATCACTTACGGAAACAAAGGAGTATTAGACTTGAGGGTTGGCATTTGTTATTCACAAAAGTTCTATTTCTACAATGTTCCATAAATAGATATGGTGATCTATATAGATCATAGATGATTTTGAGAACGGAGTTTCACCGATCATTTACTCTAGACTACAAACTTATCACAGGAACTCTGTATGTGATGTGATCAAGCAAAAATGAGCCGGAAGTCGCAAATATTTATTTTTAGTTATCACCAAACAAAGGATCGATTTTTTTTCTATTGTTTTGAAATCCCTTCATTTGCTCATATCTTCGGTAATAATTTTCCATTCTTCATGGGGTTTTCTGAAAAGAAAAAAAATAGGAATGCAAATGGCCGATACATTCACTAGAAAACTTATACTCTGAAGTGTGATACCTTCTGATTTCGACTCCAGACTCATTTGATTTTATCGCATCCCATATCCATACTACAAGGAGTATGAAAATGCCCGAATCAAGTTTATTGATGTTTCGAATTAATTCGGCAATCCGTGGGACTCCACAACAAACTAGCGTTACGAGTGCCCACTTTCCACGTGGCTATTGGTTTTACCATATACAAAATCGATTTTTCAGAAACCCTTTTTCCAACTAGGGACCTCTAGGGTCGGTCGGTCGGTCTTTGTTGTTTGGTTTTTTAATTCAGACTTTTTTGGAAAATTGTGGTGTTACCTTCATGTAAGGTACATGTATATCTCAAGATCTTGTTCACCTTCATTGGCTTCCAATTGAGTATAGGATTGATTTCAAGATTTTAGTCCTCACATATAAATCTCTCCATCAACAAACACCGGACTATCTTGCAAACTTGCTCCATGTTCAGACTGGTCGCAGGCGTCTACGCTCCACCTCTTCTGCACCACATTTGGTTGAACCCAGAACTCACCTTATCACATTTGCTGATCGTGCCTTCTCATCCTATGCTCCTCCCTTAATGGAACCGGCTTCCAGATCATATCAGAAATGCAGATTCCATCAACATATTTAAACGACTTTTAAAATGTCATCTTTTTGAACATGCTTTTGTATTAAGTAGTTTTCTCTGTATTACATTGTGCCAAAGCGCCTTAGTACAAGTTTCTTGGTTCTGGCGCTATATAAATTTCAGTGATTGATTGATTGATTGATTAACCCTAACCCACCCGGTGGATTTTCCAACGAAATTTTTTTCAAGCGAAAAAAGCACACACAACAAGAGGTGCCACGCCCCGGGGTTTGAACCCACGACCTCTCGGTTGGCGGGCGGACACTCTACCAACTGCGCCACGGGGGAAGCTGTGCTGGGCGAGTGAATTCGCCCAGCTATATAGCCCGGGGCCATTATTTCACACAAAAACCTCAGCGCCACGCGGAACCAGGATGCTTGGAAATGGGATTTCATGGGATCTGGGGCTGTAAGGGTTAATCAGGGTAAAATTAGAGAAAAAAAGTGAAAATTAAAAAGAAGAAAAAAAAATCGTTCCTTAACCCCAACCCACCCGGTGGATTTTCCAACGAAATTTTTTTCAAGCGAAAAAAGCACACACAACAAGAGGTGCCACGCCCCGGGGTTTGAACCCACGACCTCTCGGTTGGCGGGCGGACACTCTACCAACTGCGCCACGGGGGAAGCTGTGCTGGGCGAGTGTATTCGCCCAGCTATATAGCCCGGGGCCATTATTTCACACAAAAACCTCAGCGCCACGCGGAACCAGGATGCTGGGAAATGGGATTTCATGGGATCTGGGGCTGTAAGGGTTAAGGGAGGCAGAGTTAGTCTAGGGTAAAGACTTCATTGAGAGATTATACTGAATAAAGCTTATAATCCCAGAATGAAGTTTCCAGGCTAGACTATAGTTTCGTGTTTCGTGACACCCTTACATGGAGGTAGAACCAAAATTGTTAAGATTTTTCGAAATTGTCAAAAAATATCATTGTCAAAAAAATGTCGGACAATGTTAAAAAAAAATATCAAAAAATGTCCACAGAATGAAAAATGAAATAAAAAGAAAATTTGAAGAAAAAAATGGGTCTGTCGGGCTCGTACAACCGGGTTTTTTCGTTACCTTATTCAATAATTAATTAAATTGTTCTATGTTGTGACTGCATACTTAAGGAACTATTATGACTAAACACAACAGCCAAATTGATGGTCTGATTCGCATTGCAGGTGACGCCATTTCAAAAATAGCTAACACGAAATGTTGACACTACAACAACAGAATAGATGACCCAGAGTGTGAAAACCTCTCAGACACTTTTCACTCGTTTCCAGAATGATTCAGACAACTCTTACTGGAGTTGTGTGACCTAAGACAAAGATTCAATTGTTACACTTTAAACTTGAACCATAGGAGTCATAGCAAGATAAGCTTGCGGACAAGATTCAAAAGGGTCCGAGAACTTTCCACTGTGAGTGACCATCTTCTATTGAGGTGTCAACATTAATAGCCCACATCTTGCGATTTGAAGACAGTTATCGTGTACATAACATCACTTGACGTAAGGCGAGGGGGGGGGGGGGGGGGGGGGGGAACCTGTCTTACGGGATCGACCCAATTTTTTGCGTTTTTCAAGAATGGTGTTTTTTTAGTTTTTTGGATACTCTTTTCTCAAATCATGTTAAACCAGCCGTTTTTTGGCCGAAAATATGTCTAAAATAGGTTTTCGCAAATATTTCACCAATTTCAACAAAACATGGGTAGGTCAGGCCTGTAGAACAGGGTGTATTTCACGTCGCTTATTCACAGAATACTGTCACTGATTGTGTCGACTTCTTGAATTGGACTAACCAGACAATTTGTTCTTTATTTTGGGGGAATGTTCAAAATGTCCTTTGACAATGCTTTTTTTTAACAAACAAAGTTGCATCAACAGTGACGCAGAAATCTTCGATGTTAATAAGGACAAAGAAACGTCGACCACTTGTTGGATAAGCATCCCGCGATAACCTAATATCAATGCATTTTTGTGACTAAATTCGCGGATGTGGTCAAAATTGCTATCTTCTAAATAGCAAAAGACCTCAAATAACACATCTGTGGTATCAATGGTTAGTAAGGTTGGGAGTCTATTTGTTCTTACTCAGTCACAGAACCTTGAGCTTGTTTACAGGTCAAGTTGAGTCATATTGATATTAAGTCATACTAAACTTCATCATTCGCTTCATTTAAGCCTACCATTCGAAGTACTAATAAAGTGTTCAACAAAAGAAAGTCGTACACTTTGAGTAGGTCATTTAAAGTAATTTTTGATTATTTTTTTACTAAACAGGCTAAATAGACATTTGGATGAATTTTTTAGGCACATTTTAATATCAAACATAACACCTAGCAACAAAGATAAACCATGATTAGCGCCATTTAAAGAAAACAGTCACATTTTCAATACACTACGCGGAAGGAAAAGGGGTGTGTGTAAGGTTCACCCCGTGTGTGACCCTGTTATAACCAGGATTGACTAGCTTGCAATCGATCACACAGTGTAGCTGCTCATATCCCTCAATGCATGACACTTTGAATTTGAATTAGCCCGCGCATTGAGGGGAAATGCGCAGCGATCAATACGGGACTGATACAGCTTATGTGCTTGTTAACAATTGGTGTTTTCTTCCGCGTAGTGTATTGAAAATGTGACTTTTGAAAAAGTTCCTTTTTTCTAAAATGGTGTTAATCATGGTTTATATTTGTTGTTAGGTGTTATGTTTGGTATCAAAATGTGCCGAAAAGATTCTCCCAAATGTCTATGTAGCCTGTTTGGTAAACAGATAATCGAAAGTTACTTTAAATGACCTAAACAAAGTATATGACTTTCTTTTGTTTAGCACTTTAGTACAAGTCAATCACTGTTAACAGTTACCTGGAAATCATAACTAAACTGCTCACAAAAAGTATCGAAACACTTAGAAATGATCCAATATATAACGGCTCGAAAAGATATGCATTAATCGAAGCAAATAACCAAGTGCATAATTTTGTTCTGCGTATTTTGACAACTCAATCGTTGAGATACGATGTTGCGGAGAGGAGTTATTGTCATTTCAATGATCGTGGGTCCAGTTTCCAAGGTGACACTCATCCCTATTGAAAATCACGAATCTGATCATTCTAAACAGTAATGCAAACCTCTTTCTATAGGGTGATTGCCACTTTTGAAACTGGACCCACGACCATTGAAATGACAATAACTCCGCTCCGCAACATCGTATCTCATCGATCGAGGTGTCAAAATACGCAGAACAAAATTATGCACTTGGTTATTTGCTTCGATTAATGCATATCCTTTCGAGCCGTTATATATTGGATCATTTCTAAGTGTTTTGATACTTTTTGTGAGCAGTTTATTTAGTCTGCGTATCATAGAGGTTATCATATAGGTTTTCCATGTAACGGATTAGCTGCCATCTTGACGGGGCTACTAACTGTGTTTATTTTCAGAAGGGAGACATCTGTTTTATTATGTGTATAGGCCAATGTGGTAACACGGTTCGTGCAATGTATTATACGCCATGCACCGATTCAATTGAATGTAGAATATGCCGGGTGCGATTCCCCTTTATACAGGCTGTCCCAAAATGATAAGTAATAGTACCCATCGATGCCCAAACTTCATTAATTTGTTTCATCATCCAAATCAATGGAATTAGGTCCGTTGTTTTTGCAACATACTTTTTAATATACTGTACCCTTTCATTCAAATTTTAGATTCAAATTTTTCGTAATCCCAAAAAACTTCACAAACCAGGTTTGGAACCGGCAATAATCGGCAATAAACCCAATAGATAAAGGCGATTCTTAGCGGTTTGCGCCGTGAACCGTGTGACGCTGGGTTATACACATTATCGATAAACTTAGCAGTAACTTTTCGCGAGTAGAAACAGGGGGATTTAAAACTGACCGATTGAAATTTAGCGTTTATTAGCGTTTACTTTTTGCAG
>CM069452.1:62831271-62923838 GCA_035610835.1 Ophiura sarsii
TTAAAAGGGGATCAGAAAACATGTCCCTGTTGGGGGTGGGGGTGATAAAAAAGGTTGTTAAAAGTAGACAGATGGATTTTTGTTGCGCGCTACGTGCGCATGTCTCCCCAAAAAGCAATAGTTGTTGGTACAAGCTTGTTCAGAGCCGAAGTGTACCTCAATCATAGCATAACAATAGTGTTCTTTAGTAAGGAAAATCTTGTCAGTTCACTTTAATTTTTTGCCCCCTCCCCAATAAGAAAAACCGAGCTACGCCACTGATGAAGAGGATGGGGAGGAGGAAGAAGACGAGGAGGATATACATGTACCTCAGCGATCACGAGTGTTTACCTTACCTACCATAATAAAAGTGATTGTGACATGTCTATATGTTTATATAGAATGTTGTTATTGTTTTTGTTATAGAACATGAACGGGCGAGGGAGCGGTGGGGTGGGGTGGGGGGGGGGGGGGGGGGTGTTTAGGGGGATCAACAAAAAAAGTTCTTAAAAGGGGGATCAAGAACAAACCCACTTTTTCTCTTCTTTTTTTGGGGGGGGGGGGGGGGCAAAAAAAAAGACGTCCATGGCTCAATAGTTTCCACCCCCCCCCCCCCCCCCCTTTCACACCAAAGTTTTTATGAACACTCCCTAAAAGTATCTAAAACATTTGCCATATTTGCACCTGGAGTTTTCACGTGATGACAGAAGGCTATTTCTGAATAAATTATAATTATGCGCCGATAACGAAACCTAGGATGAGAATCGTTGTTTTAGAGGACAATGTCAGGGCCAATTTTGTCATTTTCATCTCAGATACGGGAAATAAACACCATTCTTCTTGCGGCAAGAGATCAAGGCTTTTTTATCATTATGATCTGTTCGCCCATCTCCCAATCCCTCCTGCTGTCAATTTTGAATGAAGTGTCTGCCACCACAACGGACAAAAATCATTACCGCGCGACAGTACTCTGACAACTATTACGATGACGTCATATGTCAAAAATTATCATGCTTTTAACACTTTCCACGCGGCTATTATTGTTACCATGAACACTGCAGATTTTCAGAAACGTTTCCCAACTATCAAAGTCTATTTCAAGTATTACTGAACCTATACTAGGAATGTTTGTACTTATTGTAATGCATTTCTCAAAGCAATTCCAAATATGGCGATGAAAGTCAATATTTTTGACATTTTTTGAAACATTTTGTGAAAATTTGGAATGTCGTCTGCAGCCGCCTGCCGCGTGGAAAGCGTTAAATGATTATGTTTAACGCCTGCCACTTATCAATTATATGAATAACATTTAGAATTCCGAAACTATTTGTTTTTTAGGAAAAACTAATCGCCGTGAAATGAACGACCGAGCAAACATCGACGTCACCTTCTTGTCATCTAAAAATAACAAAAAGTGTCAATTTGTTGACCATATGCAATCAAGTTAATCAACCATTAATGAATTCTGCTATAACTATAATTATACAAATGTACGTTTTTGAATATCAGGTCAAATTTTAATTTGCTTTTCTTCTTATTCCTATTTCGCCCCCCCCCCCCCCCCCCCCTCCCCCACCCTCTTTTTTCTCTTCTTCTTGGTTTATCCTTGGTGTAAGACAGCACGGAATTAACCTAGCACATGAAAATTAAAGGATTGTAACAGCTTTATTCCGTAATAGGGTCTTTACATTAGTCTAACTTATGAGTGTCTTACACCAAGGATATACCCTATCCGTTCTCTCTTTTCCCTTTAGGCTTTCTCTCTTTTATCCACTAAGCGATCGCCAAAATAAATGGTTAAAATGTTGAAAAAACTGGACAGGAATATCAAACAAATTCTAAAAATGTTTTAGCTTTTGAAATTTGATTCGGATAAACCCCGGGATAAACTGGAGTGAATAGAATTAACAAACTTTAAAATACACGGTTTTGAACCCGGCCCCCATTCACTATCGCCACTTAGGATTGCCCACTGGACCACGGAGTCAAGTGTGTTTACGTGGGCATCAGAAATACGAGCGTTAATGTATAACGTCTTTGTTGAGAGTCTCGTGTAGTAATAGAAAGAATGAATGAATATTTAATTAAATACAACATCTTAATCTCAATCTTAATCTTAATCTTTGTTAAACAATAAAGACATATCCCTCAGTGATATTACAAATTATTTAATTTAATATTTAATAAAGATAGAAGTGTTGTAATATTCATCGGAATGCAATGTATCAACTATAATAATAGCATATCACAAAATTAGCTTACCACTTAAAACATGCTTATATTATCACGGGACACCCATTTTAGGTTTAAAATAGAACAAGATTTCTTTTTTAGACACGGTTATTTATTTATAGCTACTATACAGACCTTGTTTACTCTATCTAATTGACAATTTATTTTTGTAACGTTGGGTAACTCCGGACCCTAGATTTGTTGATTAATTAGATAAATTGACTCTAATTTGGCTTGGTCAATAAATAAATGTATATGTTATATCAACGTGGCGTACAGTGTGTACTTAACGTAAAACAAATGAAATAACAGCTTATTTGTACACCAAATGCATTTTTGATAACCAATTAACTAATAAATGTTTGTCTTTGGGAAAATAGTTGAGACAACTATATTAAAATAATAAGTTATACATCACACAAAAAACCACCAACGATATCCGTGAATGGTGTCATGTAGAAGAGAGTTCGAACTGCATAGTATTATCCCATTGTAAGATATTTATCGTAATCCAGCTCTCTATTGTATTCATGAATACCGTTTCAGAGGTGTTTTTAATTTTAATTATGCCATGGATATCCTAGATTC
Organism: Ophiura sarsii; assembly: GCA_035610835.1. Taxonomy (NCBI): domain Eukaryota; kingdom Metazoa; phylum Echinodermata; class Ophiuroidea; order Amphilepidida; family Ophiuridae; genus Ophiura; species Ophiura sarsii. The sequence continues at coordinate 62,834,071 of CM069452.1, forward strand.
TTAAACTATATTGTCAGTGTTATTGCGCTTTATTGTGTTGAAAACGCTTTAACGGTATGAAGCTAATCTAGATTTACAGATTATAATCTGTCATACAAATTAACATGGGATTGTGTATCTCAATCCCATTCCCATGTATATTTGTATGTACTTCTAAGCTATTGGGTGTTATAGAGCACTTTCGGAACCACTATAGATCTCGTTGACGTAACCCGCTCATCCACCGTACGCCTTTGCAATATCAAATCAGTGGATAAATGAAAATTACACACAGCACAATGTTATAGGGATTGCGGCCCCATATATATTTGTGTAACCTAACACATAAAGTTCATGACCAGGTGCTTTTATGAGAGCTTATTTAAAATCAGTAGGACGCAGGTCTCACAATACAAAGGTTGTGAGTTCGAGCCCCACTAGGTCCAACATGTTTGTATTCTTGGGCAAGGTACTTAGTCTCAATTGCCTCGTGGTTCGGAGAAGTCACGTAGAAATGGTGGTCCCGTGTATCGGAAGAGCAAAATTCCTAGCACGTTGAAAGGTCACAGATTCCTTCGTAAAGAGTAGGGGATCATCCTGGTCTGTGGCTGTATACACACATTGTCCCAAGGAAACTGGGGCCTCGGCGTTAATATCCTGACTTATGGATTCTGCCGAGTATTGATGTAGATGTAGATGTAGATGTAGATGTGCTATGACACATCATTCATAAAAAAAACCCGTAAAGGATCTTCAATATAAACCACTCACCATACAATCAGGGATACTATTAATTTTGGGATAGGAAAGTCCTATACTAACGTACGTAGCGAAAACGATCCCTTTTGCATATTTACATAAATTATGGTAATCATCGGAATGTGTCGGTGACCGGCGTTTAACGCGTTTAACAATGTTTAACCAGGTTTAACGTAATATTTGGTCGGCATAGGTTTGAGGGCGCTGTGGATTTACACAGACGACGGTGGCCACGCGAAACCTAAATGTTGAATACGTAATGAATAACACGTAATCGCGAATGTTAATCTTATCATTTTGACAAATTCATCATAATTAGAAGAATTGTCATCGTTAACCGGGCGATGACTGTTAAAAATAATTCAAAATAGTGCACTCCCGTTGACATATTGGGTCGTCTGAGAGACGCGTGGCCAGCGTCGTGTCGTCTGCTACTATCACGCAGACGACGATGGACACGCGAAAACCTAAATTTTGAATTCGTATTGGAATAACACGTAATCGCGAATGTTGATCTAATCATTTTGAAAAATTAATCATAGGTTAGCAGAAAAAATTGTCTAATCCAAAACCGTTGTGGGTGGCTAACCACCCGCAGTGTCAGTATCATTTTTTAAATTTAAACTGTTGTTAAGCGTTCGTTCCATTCAATTGATCACGTAACCTCGTTCGCATATTTTAACCTGAATACTCGTGAATACGCCCGTGTCCAGCGTCGTCTGCTATCACGCCTGATCGGTATAGCGCCACCAGTTCTATGCCGACCAAATTTTAATTTAAAAGTGGCCTCCGATCGGCAAGCTCAGTGGCACACCCCTGATACAATTGCCTTAATAAAGTCTCTTATACATTCTATTCTATCTTTTGTCTATAGTTTCCGGAGTCAGATGACCAGCAGTGGATTCTGAATGAACGATGCTCGCAACCAGTGTGTAACCAAGTGGCCAATTGTATTTGTAAGCAGACTTACCGTCTAGTGAGGGCGCTCGTCATTCGATTTGAGGATGATACTGTGGCTGAAAAATTCATCAAAGTATATTGCTGCAATGCCGAACTTGTATAACTTTAAGGGGGTTATTAGTTAATGTTTAGATGTTGCATTACTAGCCACTTCTTAGATAAATAAGGCTGAACACTTTCCACGCGGTAGGCGTCCGCAGACGACATTCTAAAATTTCACAAAATGTTTCAAAAATGTCAACATTATTGAATTTCATTACCATATTTGGAATCACCATGAGAAATGCATTAAAATAAGTTCAAACATGCCTAGTATTGGTTCAGTATTTCCTGCTATAGATTTTGAAAGTTGGGAACGGTTTCTGACAAATTTAATTTGCATAATGGTAAAACCAATAGCCACGTGGAAAGTGTTAAAGGTTATAGTTACAGTAGTGCATCAAAATAGAGCTTATCTCAACTGTAATGCTATACAGCGCGTACCTTTTGTTGATTTAAGAGCCTTTTTGGCCATGTTGGATATTATCTATACGACTTTTTGTAGTGCAATGGTAATAAATAGTGTAACATGGTGTTTAATGATGTAATATGACGTTTAATATGAAATATTTCACATACATTTATTAATTTATTTATTACATTTATTACATCCCATTTATTAAAAAATAAATACATTTCTAAAAACGCTGTATAAAAATGGTTTGGAAAGATGAGACGAACTTTATTTTTGGGTTAAAAAAACCAAAAACATCTAACAGTTTAGTCGAAACTTAATATTAGGTTATATTGCAATTCGTCGGTAGTATTACATCACAGTATTACAGTGTTCCAAAAGGCAAAAATAATTAGTTAATTGTTAATCAAAAAGATTGATTGGTATAAGAAGCCCATGAAAATGTTATATTAACATAGTGACGTACACACTACTATTTATTGTTCAGTCAGTTCCAAATTCGCGAAACCTGTTTATAGCAGCGAATGAATTCAGAAAAGCGTCGCGCGCATGACATATGGCGCGAAATGGCGCAGTGTCATTGTATGCGTGACGGTTGCGTATGCAAAAATCGAGCTTATACGCTTGGATTACTTTTGCGCGCGGATAGATAAAAACTGAATTTTCTCGCCAATTTGGAACTGATTGAAGTATAAACGTCACTATGTAGTAAAACCGCCAACGAGTTAACGCGTGTTCCACAAAATGGGCCCCAAGGGAAGAAGCCGCGAGAAGGAAGAAGAAGAAAAAAAATCAAATGTTCTACTCTCCAAAGTCTGCCTAATTCACCTCACCGGCCATATGACCCTCACTGCAAGAATAAGTGTAGACTAAAATGTACGCAACCGGTCATACTTGCATGCCTTCGTAATTTCACTATTTCCACCGCATGAGGGGGTAAACACTTACTTATTCATAGTTCGTTAGCTGCTACATGAAAAAGCAGTTATGCATCGATTATCGAAGCCAAAGGTAAAACACGGGGTAAAACAGCTACCCCTTTCACACAGTCACAACTTAAGTAATCCACGCGGGAATCCACGTTCACCCCCTTGAACCGGTTTTAAGGATCCAACCATCTTTACCCCTCAATAACCTCACAAAAAACCGGTGTCGGAGACGGACATTCGTGGTCGCAACAAGTATAAGGTCGATTTACCGCTCTTGATTGGTTCCCAGGATTTTGTAAGTGAATTGTCTGAGCAAGTGGGCAAATCGGAGTGCGCCCGCGTGCGTCTGACTGTGGGCAAGAGGATAATATGTGCCATAGTCCATTCTCCAAAATAGCATTGATGTGTTCGATTCGCCACCAGTATTTAATCTGCGGGATACATTAGTCAAAATCACTTATTTATCATTTCGAATACAATTCAGAGGTCGAGATGATGGTATAACAATGCCACCGTTTTCCATTTGGAATCTATTCAACTATACTGGAAGAAGTGAAAATCGCGACAGTGATATCACTACCCCGAGGAGGAGAACCGCCGGGACTTTCGGGTTAGTGACACTGTAAACCAAAACGTTATGGTTTTCTATGCAGAGCATCTCATGATGAAAGAAGTCATTTATACGTATGAGCCATACGCACTAATTATGCAGAACGGCATAATTACGTTTCGTATGGGGGTAGTGTATGTCTCAACTTGTTTGAACATTTTAAACATACAGGGTTTATAAATTCCCTGCATAATGTTGTTGTTGGATATTTTCATTTTGTGAAGTAGAATGTCAATTAAACATGCGTTGCGCGACATGCCTTTGTTCTTCCTTGGAAAGCGGTATCGATTATTGCTACTTTACCCACATTAGGCCAAAAAAAAAAGAAGGTTTGTCTCAGATGACATGAGAGACTGAAAATCTAATGCGGTCTGCGGATTTTTTTTTTTTTTTTTTTTTTTCAATTTAGACCTGATCGTCATTTGTTTGGTCAAAAAGTTGGATTTTGCAAGATTTTTTTGAGAAAATTGAAAAAGAAAAAAAAATTGAAAAAAAAATTGAAAAAAAATTGGGGAAAAAAAAAAAAAATTCCACTAAAAAAAAAGCTTACGCGGGCGGTTTCGGGAATGCGCGCGGGTCATCTGAGACAAACTTTTTTTTTTTTTGGCCTAATATCATTCTTTGTTTTATTTTACAATAACGTGCATAGCAATTAATATTTTCGACATTTTAATTGTGTAATATGTGTTTATTATGACCATTATAAGATTAGATATAATAATGTATTGAGTACGTTCGATGTAAAGTAATAGAGGAATGCTGGACATCCTTATATAAATGTAAACATCACAATCTTTGGGAATGTGTAGGACACTTACTTAAATATATTTTGTAGGGTTTGTTTTGACGTTCAATACAGTTGTACATGGGAAATATTTTGCTTTGGTATCCCTACACAATTGTTTATTATTCCACACCGACTCATCCAGTGACGTTCCACTGCCCTTTTTGGCGCTAAATTGATTTGATCAAGCACTGTAACTTTAAAACTATAAATGTGATGTACATAAAAGTATACATTTTTTTAATGAAATGAGTCAGAGAATTCATTTTTGGTATCAAATTTTACTAAAAATAGTGATTTTTACATTTTTACCGCCAAAAGATTTCAGACAACCTAACAAAATCTGTTTTGGGTAACAAAATCCAAAATCCAAAATTTCACCAAAATCATCTCAAGTCAATTATCTAGGATCGTTTTGGTGTTATTTTGGCTAAAACATTTTTGGTTTTGAAATTATTTACCAAAAAGTGCAAACATGGTTTAATCCCAAAAATTACCTTTTTTGTACTTTTTGGTCAATATTTTCAAAACTAAACATTTTTAACCCCGCCCCCCCAAAAACAAATTGACTTTAGATGATTTTGATTGGTGAAATTTTGGGATTTTTAACCAAAAACTGATTTTGTTAGGTTGTCTGAAGAAAAAAAATGACGCCAAAAAACTGATTTTTGGGCAAAAATGTAAAAATCATTATTTTTTTTGAAATTTGATACCAAAAATGGATTCTCCGACTCATATTATTTCAAAAATGGTATATTTGTATGTACATTACATTATTAGTTTAAAAATTACAGTGCTTGATAAATTTCATAAAAAAAGGGTTGACACCCCCTTAACACTTGCATTACGTATACACAGACCAAAGACCCCGAAAGCCATAAAGTGTCTGTTTTTCAGGTTGTCTTTATTGACTTAGCAAGATCACGTTTGGGATTTACATCCAGTGCTTTAGGTCATGAAAACTGGCCTACCTAAATTGGGAATTGGAGAATATATGACCGCCCAATAGCTCAATCACCGGTATGAAGTGATTAGGCAATGAAACATAGGTTGAGCCCACGATATAGGCGAACCAACTTGAATGGTTTCTTTAATTTTAGTCATCAGATTTCCTTATTTATCCTGGTTCAAGCCTTTTGACAGACCCTAACTATAATGTCGTATTTATCATCAATACATTGGGTTTAAGCGTTACTTTGTAGATTAGGTTAAGAGTGAAGCGATGAGTACTTTTAAAGCACGTATAATTAAGTCTAAACAAAATGTATATAAATATCACAACTGAATATTATTATGCCTCAACTACTTATAAGAAGTGACCTGAACAAAACTTGAATAATAATCATCAGTACATGAAGCGATTTCGGTACAACTGGGTACGACTTGAACAAAATTAGAGACTTGACTTGGCTTGAGCCAACCAGTGACATGACTTGATTTGACCTATTGGATTGACTTGATATGCGATATTACAAAGATTTAGAAATGACTCAGTCAATGACTTAACTTGACTTATGACTCGAGGTATATAGTGACTTGAACTCAACACTGACTGATAAAAATCTTGGATGATTTAGACACCATAAACCAAATGTCCTAATACTTGTGGTTGGTCATGAATCAATTTAACACCAGTGCCGTAAAATGCTAACAATTCGTCACAAAAAGTGAGTGTCTTAAAAGAACCTTTCATCAATTTTATAAACCTTGGATACCAATAAGCTAACACGATTGTTCAATGCATTTCTTCTGTCAATTTTTAACATGCAAGATGTCCTAATATGTGGCTGCTAGTGTATGTTAGATATAAGCGTGGCCGTGGTGTCAAAGTCAAGGACCTTATTCGATCTCAGACAATGACCGAAAGAAGGGACTCGGCAGTTTATCTGCTTATCTGACCTGACCTGTCAATATTAGTACGTACGATATCACTACTTGACAGCTATAATAATGCACATGTCAGTTATATGACGCACTATACGACCCCCGGCCCGGGAATGGTACGTCACTTTAACGAGGTGCGTCACTTTCTTATTTACCATGACGCACCCTGTGTCACTAATGTGACGGACCTTTGCCATACAATGACGGTACCCTTAGTCAATTTTGTGATGCATCATAGATTGATTCTGACGGACCATGACTGTCTGAAATGACGCACCCTCACCGTCATACATCATTGTTGACTGAACTGGGTTGCAATATGCATGAAAAAGTGTAAAATATTGTCTTCAAGAGCAGCACATATCAGTCCTATATACGTGACTATACGAGTATACGCATGCAAGTTTTGCACTGAACACTAGGTAAGAGTATGGGACAAGTGTTTTTGCAAACCTATAGTTGGTGGTGAGTAAGGCCTACTTGTAAAAAATTAATGTTCGCATTTTGTTGTACGCATAATGACGTACCCTGTGACGCACCCAGGTAAAGTGACTGACATTGACGCACCCATTCGTCAATATTGTGACGGACCAAAAGTTGCCCATGACGTACTCTGCGTCAATAATGAGGTGGTAAATGACGCATCCATGACGCACCTTTCCCGGGATTCGTATAGTGCGTCATACAACTTATATGTGCATAAGGGCAGGTAGTTGATTCCAGCTGACCTTTGCCCATAATTGACCTCTAATTAATGTTTACATTATTCTATAACGATTGGTTTAATTTCCCTCAAGTTTGAGGCCGAACGGTTAATTTTAAAAATTTGAACTCAGACGACATTACCCTTGACGGATGACCTCGAATTGATTTGTGATATTTTACACAATGAGAAATTAAATTTTGAAGCTTAGGACATGGGGTCAATACTAAATCCCCTAGAAGGCCACAAAATGACCTTGAGCAGTGCCCAACAGTAAGATTCGTTCTTAAATCTGAATAGCAGGTAATAATTGACTGCTTTGTACACTTTTGTTGTTGAAAATATGACGATTAACCATGAATGACTATGACATAATACCCCATTACCAGGTGTTCACCAAGTTTGAAGGACTCTCAGTTTATGTAAGACCAGGCCCTCTACGTCTGCCTCTATGACATTGCGTGGTGACCCCTTGACTTCTTGCATTCTGACCCGTTGCCCTCAATTATATTGTTGTTGACTTTTTGGGTGCAAGCAATATATTCTAGAGGGGGGGGGGGGGGTTGCAGTTTGGTTTCGACCCAAGATGAACTTTGACCTTCCATTACGTCCAATCTAATTTTGACATTTTTTTGCTCGTTATTTAGACGTAATGTTCATCGAATTTGAATCCGAGTAGGAGGCAACTCTGATGATTTGACCCCACATGACGTTTATCCTTGGACGACCTTTAAGTAATATTGTTACCACATTCACTAACGATCATGTTTATAAAAAAAAGGAAATCTGCATCCCATCGGGCAGGCAATATTTGAGATTTTACACAAAACAAAGTCTTTGACCTCGGACACCTCCAATTCTCGAAATGTCCTGGCAATGTTCAGCTTTTCTTATCAAACAAATTGGAAACGTTAATATTTGACCCTAATTGACCTTTGACATCTTAAATGAATTCTATATAATGCTTTTTAAGGTCTATACCTCTGAATTTTTGAATTTTAAATTCTTTTAAACATATATTTACTTGATTTCACCTGGTTTTCAATTACAAAGTATGACGAGTTGGTTACTTAAACAAATTAAGCTAAACCGAACACTTTCCTAGGATTATATATTTAACAATGTTCAATTAACAGTGCTTATGTTTATTTTCACCAGCTTTAAAGCAAAAAGAAGCGTCTTTTAAGATATGATCTCCATTTGAAAACAAAATGGACACTATGGATGACTACTGACTTTGAATGAGTGTACCAACCGTCAGACAGACAAACTGAGTACCGAAACTGACAGAAGCTGTATAACCCTATAAAGACCCCGGTAAAGTGGCGGCACTAAGGGGGGGGGGGGGGGGGGGGGGGGGGGGGGGGGGGGGGATAGGAGTGTCGATTTCCGATTTTGTCTTCCCCCAAATGTTGGTGCTTGAGCCGCCACTGCTAAAGACAGACATAGCAAGACACCGACTTATCCATACCAATAATCAGACTAACAGACACACCAAGAGACAAACAGACAGACAATACTTTTGTTCACAAAAACGACAAACATGAAATAAGAATAGAATAATCCCATGGATTGCAGCAAGTGAAGAAGAGGCCATTTCTATGTCTAAACCCCCTTTAATAGAAATTAATATTTATTATGTATGTAAATAAATGTGTAGAAATCGTTAAGTATCATGCATAATGGTAAATATAAATGTAATAAACAAATCTACTTTTATGTAAAAACATTTGTCTGTGTGTACGAGTATATTAAATAAGAATTAGATTGCCATTAGAGAACGAAATATCAATACATATTAGTTGTCTTAAAGGTAGATGTTCCGATTTTCAACTTGAAGTTTTCTATTCTACATGAAAGGTCATCCTTAAAAGAGTTGTATTCCAAAGTTTGAGTTGCATAACTATAATGGTTCTTATTTTAGACGCACAAGATGCCGTGAAATGTGCCCATTGAGTTGTACACAAACTAATTGGTGGTTAACCACCTTTCGCGGTAATTCAATGTTATTTCACCGATTTCTTCGTAATCATACTGATTTGGACCGTCAAATTTCAGTATGTTAATCAGAAAAATATGATCTTTCATATGATATGAAAATCTCCATATGTTTGAGAAAAATCTGTGTTATGAAAATGTGATCGGGTCATATACCTTTAAAGCTTGAACTTGTAACATTAGATACAACAATATTTGATGGATAAAGCTATTGCAGATATGGACACCTGGAAATATGGGCCGCACTGCAAAACGAGTCCGTATGGCTCATATGTGTGAGTGACTTGTACGTAAGACTTATACGATAGTCGCCAATAAAGTAGATTTGTCATCATTAAACGTACCTATTAAAATTGAACGGAGGCCGACCGATGCAACTATTTCTCTTTATTATAATGGAAATAAATACACTATTTGCATTGTTTTCCCTTCAAGTTCCATGGGTGCTTTAACGTATGGTGATCAAAAATTACTCTGGCACCTACCGTATAAGTCTTACGTACAAGTCGCTTATACGTTTATGAGCTATACTTACTAGTTTTGCAGTGCAGCCTAAATGCTAAATTATTGTTATATATACTTGTGTCTGTATCGGCAATAGCTGCCATGTCAGGCGGACCTGCGAAATGATTACGCTGGACCACAGCATAAGCGGCTTTTAACCTATCTCCGCCCTCAATAGTCGGCCTACCCATAATGCAATGCGTTATAACACCCTCTCCCCTAAAAAGGTGGGTTGGGTTACAAATTTCAAAATTCTCTAAAAGAGAGTTTTTTTGGGGTAAGGAATTTATTTAAACATTTTCCAGAAAATCAGGGGCTTTTGCACAGGCGGCGAAAACTGAAGAGAGACGCGGGGGTCGTGTCCCTCCAACACACAGATACTCTAAATGTCACGACCCCCTCTGCGTCCCCCACTCTACAACTTGCTAATCACCGTATGGAACACACTAGTCTAGTATCAATACATGTCCACTTCTCCTGATCCCCAACCATCTAAATTCTGATGCTAGAGACTAGAGAGTGTTGGAAATATTAGTGTCAGCTGTTGTCGTTATCTCGTAAGTTATATTGATACACACACTCGTAAACTAAAAACCTATCTACGTATATAATATTGAATTATTTTAGTGCTATTTAAAACATGATATATAATAAGTTGTATCACTATTTGGTCAGACGAGAACGGTTGGTTATGCATCCAGGCAGCTGGAATATTCCAGTGACGTTCGATGTTGAAGAATGCACCATATGGTATAGTTCCAGGTAAGAATACTTTTTAAATATTCTAGTTTATTAAGAGACCTTGTGTGTAAAAATCAAAGAAGTGGTGGCAGACTTTAAAATATCGATTTCCTTTATACTTTGCACATGTTTAGACCTTTGGTCAACATGTATATATTTGGTGAAAAAATTACCAATATACCTTTGGTTGCCATGGCATGGCAACGGCCAATATATTAAATTACCAAATTTTCACTATTTTTACCCATTTCACAACTTTAAAAAAGCGTAAGTATTAGGTCATATTTCTGCATGAAGAACATGCATTACAGTCCCCTTCTTTTATACAGTGAAGTAGCCATCCTTGTCCTTTCCAAAAATGATGTCAACATTAACTTTCATTTTTTCAATGTGGGTTAAGCCATTTTGTAGAATAGGGGTGTTTTGATTAATTTCAATTATGCAAAAAGTGAAGGTCGTAAAAAATGACATAACCCCTAAAGTGGTGTATTTTTTTAATCAGCCTATTCAGGGTTAATAGACAGGATGTTGGTCTACATGTTTCAAGAAAAAAAAGTTCCGGTAATTGTTGTACCGGAGAGCAGTGTTGCCAGGAACTTTGCACTTTTTCGGATTATTGACATTTAATTCATTGTGAAAAATAGGGATTTTGAGGATTTACTTTCATAGAAAATTCTGATAAGGATTAATATGCATTCAAATTATATTTGTATCAATTCAGCATTAAGTTGGACATGATTTGACAGTATTTAAACAACAGCGTTGCCAGATTAAACGCCCTCAATTGCTCATAACCATAGTATTCAGTGATCCAGGGAACACAAGAGCGGAAGGTTAAGGTGGGTTTTGATACTATAGGGTATTTAGAAACAAAATTAGCTCCTATTTCCCTCGCAAAAGTTTGGGCAACTGCAGACAGCTGGGATACAGCAATATCCAAAATGGCCGCCAGTGGCCATTTTGAAATTTGGAAAATCGTATGTCTTCTAGACATAAACTTGGAGACATGATTGATATAATGATATGTGTATGTTAATTAACTTTATGTCTATGAATCTAATACGGTGGCTAGTTTATAATTTGGAATCTCTTTTCAGCATGAAATCCAAGATGGCTGCTGGCAGCCATCTTGGAATTGATGAAATCCTATAATTTCTATGTCTTTTTTGACTAACTTTATGCCCTGGAATCCCAAAACAGTGATAATTGTATTATTATGGTATGCCTTCAACATTAATTCCAAGAAGACGGACACTTGTAAATTCCAAATATTCATATGAGTGCACACCACCAAATAATATTTTGCATTCTGGCAATACCCGGCAGTGTTTGAAATCAAGAAAGACCCCACCATAAGTCTAAATTTAACATCCTAGAAAAGGTAAAAATTGCTGTAAATGTACCTTAATGTTTCATCATTTGGCATTTGTAGGTTATCTCTTCCATATTAGGCCCAAAATCTCATGAATGCTATTAGTTTACATGATTTCACTGTTTACACCAATTAGAGCAAAAATCCCGGACCTTAGAATATAGGCAGCCTATCGTACCTAATATATATATATCATTGGCCCGTAGAGGGGGGGATGCCGGTTAACCCTCACAAAAGGGATTGTTTTTAAACAGAAGACATCTTGATCTTCAATAAAAACAATGAATGAACCAGCTAGCTCTAAAGGTGAGACAAATTAACACAAACTTGACTCTTAACCACACAAAGCAATAAGGGTACTTTTTGGTGGTGCGGGACGTGGACCATATCGGCTGAACCATTTAACCTAGAAACACAATAGATGTTGCTCTTGAATAATTTAATGTTCATGAAATCTTTCTAGGATTCCCTGTAAGAGTTAATTATTCTCACCATGGATATCAAAGAAAACCACCATTTTGGAACATTGATGGTGCATATCTTTTGAGCCAAACGACCTTAGTGATGATGAAAGGGTATTATAATGGACTATGAGAAATCCATTGCTGTTGCTAGCAAACTTGAATTGTTTTGGCAAGTTTAAAATGTAGCAAGCCAAAACAGAAATTATGTGTCTTCGCTCCTATTCTGATGCTACCAGGATTTTTGTGCCTCTATATCTAAACATCAAGCTGGTGATAATTCCTTTCATGTCTTCTCACTAGATCGTAATTTGGCGTATCTGTATCAAAATTGACTTTTGCGCTTCAATTGTTTTGCCTTTTACTTATTTATATATTTTGTTAATTTGTTACGGTACATATGGTTGTAAAGGTTGTGCGTTTTTGTAGAGCGCTTTTTAAATGCTTGTTATTATACTATTATTAAAATATAGTAGCTATTTTAAGTATTCTACCACACACTTTCTTATAAAGAAGATGGTGGGTGCAAACTGTAATTGGTCAGTATGGTTTGGCTTTCAATATACCAACACTGACAGAAAATGTGATCCTTATTCAGTATCACAAGACAATTCAACGAGTGAATGTACTCTGGGATCATTAATGAGGATCACTACTTGAACCAGTAGAAGATCACCACATTTGTTATGCAACGTTGGTTTAATTTGGCACATACACCAATGTTCTGAATGGTTGAAACACTTCTTAACCTTAAATACTACGATTTATTACGCAAAATCCTCTGCCCAAGCGCATGCTTCCACATTGATTTTGGCTGACGTCATCGATCGAGCTAATTATGTGGGCACCAAATTGCTAACCCAGGCAAGCTCTTGTGTGTTAGCTCAGTTAGGAGCGCACGTGGGGCGTGCAGACGGTACGCGGATCGAATCAGGGTCGGATCGCGGTGGTTTGTTTGTTCAAAATCCCTCAATGTTTCCCCATCCCCTGATTCACACCAAAACATCTCCGCCTGGGGTAAGGTTTAAAGACCAAAAACGAAACTAGAGTTATGCATTGTATTGCATTCTTCTAAAGCTTTTTATCGTTAAAAACTAAAATTTGTAAAGTAAAATTTGTGAATTAAAGCAGCTACCGTGTTTTATCATACTTTTTTTTATTTGTCCTTATAACATTTGCAACAATTATTCATGATGGTCAGCAACAGTACAGGATTTTGTAACGGAAATCCACCCATGCTTTTATACTGAAGATGATTGACAAACTTGCCTCTGGAATGGATTCAGCATTTTGGAATTATTGAAGAAATGCCCCTTTATCATATTCAAGAACATCATAACATTTCTAAAATAGTCGTTAAGTAGCCATCGTGATATTTTCATAATGAGTACAATTAACCCAATACATGTCATTAAATACTAGTAGGTTTTAGAATAATTTCATATAAATAAGATGAGAGCAACATCTACAATATGTTTCTAGGTTATATTTCATGCTGGAAACAACTTCAGAATAATAAAATAACTACTGTATATAGGATTCCAAGGCATAACGTTAGTCAAAACAGACACCTAAATAACGTGTCCTAGTTAGGTGTTCAAAAGTTATGTGATTTTATCAATTCCAAGATGGCCGCTGGCAGCCATCTTGCATTTCATGCTGAATACAGCCTCCAAATCATAAAATAACCACCGTATTAGATTCCTAGTCATAAAGTTAGTCAAAAAAGATACCTCAATCTTGTCTCCGGGTTAATATGTCCAGAAGTTATGTGATTTTCTAAATTCGAAGATGGCTTCTGGAGGCCATTTTGGATATTACTACAAAATAATATGCTGCAGAACAGTCTTAAGAATGGGTTACTTGAGATTACTTGAGAATAAGTGTTTATGGGTACTTTGTGATGCTTGGTTTCCTGTTAAAACATTCGTAGGGGCTCATTTCCCCCCAATATAACACTGTTTTTTTATGGGAAAATGTCAAACTTTCTGGCAACACTGTTTGCCTCTGTCAAAATTACCGAAACTTTTTTATTTTATTTAGGTAAAGCAATACCTAGTCTAGCCACACTGATAATAGAAATGTTTAAAAAGCACCACTTTGGGGTTTACAGCTCATTGAACATTGCTATATTTCAGGAAATAAATATTTACAAAAAAACACCCCTATTTCAAACAATGGTATAACCCAAGTAGGCCATGATGGTTGTTTGAGAACTGCATTTCTAGAAAGCTTATGTGTTGTAAATCATGTGGTGTGACTGTCAAGTTCTACCTTTACTTTCCCTACATATGGTGAATCTTAAAAGTTTGAAATATTTTAGCCTTATAAAAGTGCTGAAATAGGCCAAAACGTGTCATTTTGATATTTTGGCCGTTGCTATGGTAACGAAGGTCCAGCGGTGACCTAATTTGGATTTTTATAGACTTTGACCAATCCTGCACCCTGACATTAAGAAAAATATTTTTTTGTTTGTTTTGAAGTCTGCCAACATTTTTTGATTTTCTTTGATTGGTACGCAAAGTTGCTCTTAAATGAGTACGTAGTAATAACAAATACGTGACTACAATACAATATTCTTCAATTTTTCCTTCATTTCAAATTCATGCAATACACTGAAAATGTCCTCATGCATTAGTCTAAGCTCAGCACAGAACCCTATAGAAATGGTCTTTGCTATGAGCTCTATTGTTGATTATACTCCTATTGGGCCCCATAACAATATTTAGCAATATTCAGCAATATTTGACAATATTCAGCAATATTCAGCAATATTCAGCAATATTCAGCCAGCAATATTAAGCAATATTCAGCAATATTTGACAATATTCAGCAATATTCAGCAATATTCAGCAATATTCAGCAATATTCAGCAATATTCAGCAATATTCAGCAATATTCAGCAATATTCAGCAATATTCAGCAATATTCAGCAATATTCAATATTCAGCAATATTCAGCAATATTCAGCAATATTCAGCAATATTCAGCAATATTCAGCAATGGTTGCCTACATTTTACATTTTGGCATCTCTCGTAATTTGCTATACATTGACAATGGCTAACATACAGGGAGGCCGAAAACTTGGTTTATCCTTCATGTAATTATGCACGGAATTAGCCTAGCACAAAATCTGTGTTAAACTGTGTTAAAGATAGACAGCTTTATTCAGTAATAGAGGCTTAACACCAGTCTAACTCATAAATGAATTACACCAAGGATACACCGAAAACTTGAAATCGTTTCAATCTAGATGAAACACACACCGTGTTCACCCAAACACAAGGATTCCAAAAAATGTATAGTTTGCATATATCCAATGTTGCGTTACGGATTTATGAGGCGAGCCGTGTAGTGATTTGTAGTGATGAAGGTTAGGTTAACTGCGGGGGAGATGAGGTGGTGGGGGCGCCCCTCACTCCTTTGACTATCATTCAGGATTGCAACCATTCCGCATGTTCGGGGGGATTTAAGGTTTTTTACTTAATTTGCATCCAATTCAAGACGACAGTCAGGGGAATCAGAAATAAATCAGTATCAAAAGGGCAGTTTTCGCAAACTACCCGCTTATGATGTCCATGAAAACCAATGTCCTACATAGCCTGCATACGTACATATACTAACATACATACAAAAGGCTTATTTAACGTGCCATTTCAAAAGATCACAGCACGGTTTAAAAAACAAACATAATACATACTGAATGCAATTGATTAACAAAAAAGAGATCACAGGCAAACATTATATTTTGGGAAACAGATAAGATTTTAAGCGACATATATACATTTTTTTAAATTTTAAAAAAAGGTTTTAAAACTAGTCTTGCAGGTTAGTCAAGCCTGCTGGATAGGTTATGACCAACTTGACTAGCTTAAGGTTAGTCCGGCTCAGCCTGACTAGCTTGATTTGTTCTGCTGGATTAGCTTATTAGACAAGCTGACTTGACTAGCTTTAGGTTAGTCAAGCTGGCTGGACTAGCTTTAGGTTTGCCAAGGCACTGACTAAATAAAATATCAATGGCGGCATGCAGATAAGACGTACTTCATCACCGGTCCGGTTTTGCTAGCCAATCCAGTCGTAATATGCCGTAGTTATTTTATTGTGTGGCCATATTGTGTACATCATAGTGTTCGCCAACATCTGTAGACTATTTTATGCTACATTTTGTTTGGAATAACGACTCTGTAAAAAACTAACTGTAAATAACGACGATAGCGCGGGCATCTCGAACGCTAACATGGTCCATGCGAAAGCAATTGAACAGATAGCAGAGCAGTCACCCGTAGCCACACCAAGTACTGCTACGCAACGTGAACAATTTGAGTCAGGCGGGATCTACTAAAGTGCTCAACAAAAATACAAAACCAACATTGTCGTACACTTTGTTTAGGTCATTCAAAGTAAGTTTAAATTATTTTTTTACCAAACAGACTATATAGATATTTGAATGAATCCTTTCGGCACATTTTGATACCAAACATAACACCTAACAACAAAGATAAATCATGATTAGCGCCATTTATAGAAAATTAGTCACTTTTCAAAAGTCACATTTTCAATACACTACGCGGAAGAAAGCACCAATTGTTAACAAGCACATACGCCGTATCAGTCCCGTGTTGATCGCTGCGCATTTCCCCTCAATGGGCGGGCTAATTCAAATTCAAAGTGTCATGCATGGCTGAGGATATGAATGTAAAGGGATTTTTATGGAATAGTGAAACGGCTGCACTGTGTGATCGATTGCCCGGCGGTCAATGCTGGTTATAACAGTTTCACACCCGGAGTGAACCTCACACACACCCATGTTCCTCCCGCGTAGTGTATATATTGAAAATGTGACTTTTGAAAAGTGACTAATTTTCTTTAAATGGCGCTAATCATGGTTTATCTTTGTTGCTATGTGTTATGTTTGGTATCAAAATGTGCCTAAAAGATTCATCCAAATGTCTATCTAGCCTGTTTGGTAAAAACATAATCGAAATTTACTTTAAATGACCTTAACAAAGTGTACGACTTTTTTTGTTGAGCACTTTATACGGTTTGAGCTTGACTAACCTTACGTTAGTCGAGCCAAGCCGGACTAACCTTACGTTAGTCAAGCTAGCTTGACTAACCTTACGTTAGTCAGAATGGACACCATCTGTACTAACTTAAAGATAGTCGAGCGACTAGCCTAAACTAGTCCAGCTTAGGACGGACTAACATCAAGCTAGTCGAGCTTAAAGCTGATTTTTAGACGTCATAACATAAACTTTATGCACAAGAAATGTTCCTAACGTATTAAACAAAAATATGTTTATTTGTAATACATTTTTGGACAGGGGTCAGGGCCACGACTTTTATTCACCTACGGTAAAAATATGCGCCATTTTCCAACACACAGAGACTAAATCGTTTTTCTAACAAAAGGTATTCAGCAGGATTCGAACCGAGGAGGGGAGAATCTATTAGATTACTAGTCCATATTCGTAACCGCTCGGCCATAACTACTTACTGACGTGTCTATGTGTTCTCTATAATAATGAACTAGTGGTGAACTATTGAGTATAGAATGGCTCCCATATAAAATTGTACAGAACTTTATTGTTGCGCAGCTTCCCAAATCTCTTGTAGCAGCTATTGCACTTAGTATTCCAAAAACTGTTGAATAGCTATAGTCATTTTTGCCCGGTCAATTTGAAGTAACACTAATTTATGTCGCTTGAATGGACCCACGTCACATGAGGTTGAGCTCGCGTAAAGTACGCCTGCTCAACCTCAACCCAAAACGGTGCAGTGGTTATCCGTTGTGCGCACTACGTCATCTCGACCTCAAGGCTCTGATTGGTTAGTGTTCAAACGTGAGAACTGAAAAACTCATGAGCTTTTCCACGCACCATCACGCCCCACTGCGTCGGTGGTTATGGCGCAGCGGGAGCACTGCGTTAGTGGATACGGCGCAGCGTGACGATCGTTAAAAAGGCATCAGTTTAAATTTGACCAATCAGGTGCTTTGGTGTTGTTGGTTGGCAGTAATTTGTGAGTTCAAGCATGCGTGCGCAGCCTGATCGAAGTGCTCCCACGTATGTCGAACTGTGGCCAGGAGATTATGTGCCGTAGGTCCATTGAATGTTCTGCAGCAGAAGTAATTCCATTGAAAAGATCAATAGTGTTTGTTAAACGGGATTTGTACCAACACATTCCTTTATTCAATTGCAAGTTATGCTCAACTTCCAACCATGCTTGGTCATTGACTATATCTTAACTAAAAAGATGGTCAAAGTTCATGTCCCGAAAATCTTAAATAGAGTTTACTAGTACCCGCACCATGACTGGTATGAAACGCAGGCAGTCTCTATACTGATATGCACAGTTGACTGATTGACTGACTATGGTTGTCATTGGTGGCTGGTTTTAACACAAAATTTGTTTTGAATAATCGCGATAGCTGCGTACCAAGTGCGTTTCGATAACATTAATCGTTAGATGAGAACGCGCACGCCGAGCGCAGGTTACTAATAATTGCCCGAAAGTACTGCGCCAAAGTGTTCGATTGTTTTGCTCATTGACCGACCAATCAAATTAAAGAATATTCAATGAGTTTAGAGGAAACACGATTAAAGCTTGTGTCTGATTGGTTGAATGATAAAAATGTTAATGAGGGAATGACCCGACTTGGACTGTTTCAATAACCAAGAAGTGTTGGACAAAATAAACAGAAAACTAATTAATTATTAGCGCGATTATATCGGTACAACTCAACGATTTGGATAAATATGCATTTTTTTCAGTAATTAATGAGAAATTCTCGGTTTTTTTTGTTCTGGTCATTAAGAATTGTCCCTCAGGGGCTGCGCCCCTGAGGGACAATTCCTTAGACTAGAACAAAAACATCTGATTTCAAAACAAATTCACGAAAACAGTTGTTACGCAGTCATTATTCTCTAAATAACTCTGAGGGAACATGGCAGGTTTCACGAGTCAATGACAGTGTTTCGACTATGGCAGTTACACTTCAGTGTTGTGGTTAAGGTTTTAACTCAAAGGGTAACATTTTCTGAAATAATATTGGATCTCACCTATCTTAAGTTGATAAATCAATGATAGGTGTGGTTAAGGTTTTGGCTCGAAGGGTTACATTTTCTTAAATATGACACTGCCCTCACACTTTCCGATTTGTAATGGCAGTTTTACACTTCAGTGTTGTGGTTAAGGTTTTGGCTAGTTGAACTTATATTAGCGTTATGGTTAAGGTTTTGGCTCGAACGAAAACATTTTCTGAAATAATATTGGCTCTCAACAATAAGAACATTTTCAAAAATGATATTGGATCTCAAAAATTAGAAGTTGATAAAAACAAATAAATAAGTGAACATATCAGGTTTGACGAATCAATGACAGTTTGCGATTTAATGGCAGTGGCTCGAAGGGTAACATTTTCTGAAATATTATTGGATCTCAACAATTTTTTAAATAATATTGGATCTCAACAATTAGAATAATTAAGGGATCATGGCAGGTTTCACGAATCAATGACAGTTTTAGACTTTAATGGCAGTTACACTTCAGTGTTGTGGTTATGGTTTTTATACATGATATACATACACATAAAACTGGCCATGGCAGCACCACACAGTGAGTATTGAATTTTCACTAGATGGATGATATGGGCAAGATTAATCATTTCTATTAAAATATGACGCTAGAACAATTAATGTCACCCCGCTAGTGGTTCTTGATAATAATCATGAGATACAATGAACTTATCTTGGACAGTATCGATTGCAGGGGTCGCATTCTGACGCGTCTGCGCGTCCTAGACCTCTCACATTTTCTAATAGTGACGCGTCAGGTTTCAAATTGGAAAGACTTGCGGGTCCCGATCAAAATTGAAGGGACCCCTTAAATTTGACGATGTGTGGAAATGGAAACCTTAAAAAAATCTGTAAATTACATATCCATCCTTTGCTCACAATATAAATTCATTAAAACTGCCCGTAAAAAAGTAATTTTTTTAAATACCTAAACTTCAGGACCCCTCAATTTCTTGGGGGACCCCTTGAATTTGTTTTTTGAAGTCCTACGGGGTCCTGAAAATTGTCATGGGACCTCTCACATTTTGGATCCAGTGCTATCCCTGATCGATTGTATGGGTCGCCGTTGCTCGTGATCTGTCTGGGGATTCGGAGCCACTTTAGAATCAATACACTACACCTTTAATTTTCGCATATTACCCGTTACAATCTTCGGACTCGAACTCACGTCACTGAAGCAGTAACTGTTTATTATTTTAGACTCTGTGTGTTTTATTTGCACAGGTTATCCCATTTCTAGATTCATACCCGTTACAGTCTGTGCGTTTTCTAAACACTGTATCTAGAGTGTACTCAACAAATTTCTTATTGTTTTCCGTACAATTTTTCATTTGATGCAGATCACACATTTCACTGTGCATCGGGATTCGAACCCGCTTAATACTCAGTACTCGGTTGGTTGGAAGCCTGTATCAGAAACCATGGCAATCCGTAATTGTAATTTCATAGCCAAATTGCTTGCTGCGACTCTCATTCTTAATCTACTCGGCTTCATCGTCTTGATTTGTTTTGGGGATAAGAGCCTTGTCGGTAAGATAAAATAATATTACACCTCATACAGTCTTTAAAAATTATTTACCAGATAATAAATAGGCCTATGCCCATACCGAAATGGCTATACTCCAACGTTACAAATTATAAAATTGTAAAGACATTTCTATTTTTTCTTAATTTGAGATATTGTTCGTGAACATTTACTGAGGCAAAATCCAAGACGAGTATATTTTTCATTTTTGCAGTTGATTTTTCAACCCATGTGATATGTACGGGGTGTCCGTAAATGATTTATACCGGGATAGCGTATCTCCCGTGGGGTCAGGCAGAGTGCCCTCCCCCTGTGGGGGGGGGGGGGGGGGGGGGGGCTCCAATTTTAGTTGGATGGGTTTATAAATTAGCAGTGTTGGTTAGATATCGAGCTCGATTTTGCGCGCAAGTTTGGGGACGCCATATCGAAACGGATACAGATATTTTGATGAAACAGACAGAGCAAGTATGAAGCGTATTCCCCATGCAGGTATTTAATTTGTACTGCAAGGTTGTTTTTGTATTTTAATATTTTATTTCAAACACAGTCTAAAATCACTCTGGGACACCCTGTATAATGACAGGTATGCGAACACAGGATATACTGATTAATGGAAATATCCGATCATAATCCCACTGTCGAGCGGCGGGTTGTAGCACTACTCCCTGTTACTCGAACATCAATAAGCTGTCTATAGCTACCGATGCTACGTGTTGCAAATGCATCTGCAAAAAAAAAAAACAAAAAAAAAAAAGAAGAAGATTTTAGACCCAAAGCTCTGTTAACAGTCAGCTGTAGAACGGGCCCCGTTTCAATTGAGGGCGCTCTATTTAGTGACGCACTGCCGTCATTTTTTACACGGCGATTCATCAAGTGACGGAAGTCCGTCACCCGCCGGAATACGAACAAAAAACACTTTTCAATAGAGGGCGGGATTGGGAACGGCCTCACCTCACAGTAATTTTTGAAATTCATAAAAAGCCGATTTTCCCGATTTTAAACAACGAAATAACTCTCTTAACACAGAGATAACCGTTACAAAGGCATCACTTCTGAATACTATAAGGCTTATATTTAATGTAAAAATGATCACACTTACCCTAAAGATTCTATAAAATGGTGTAATCTCGTCTAGAAAATGGCGGTCTCATCGCAGCAAACCGGTCAAAAAAGACATATTTTTAAATTGTGTAGTATGATGTTGGGGTCAAAGGTTAAATTATATCATCAAACTGGATGTCGCAAGGAGTTCTGGTACATGATGCTGCTCTCAATTCGATGGATAGTTTCTTTTTATACAAATAATTGGGGGGTGGGGGTAAAAGGCGAAAATTCAACCATTGCGCAAATTGACGGGTGTGCGTTACCCGTCAATTCCTTAGTTACACACACACGTCCTTTTAGAGAGCCCTCAGTTGAAACGGGGCCCCGTTCTACAACTGACTGGTTAATATTTAGTCAATATTATTTTTTATGAATAAAACGGATGGAGTGCTATTGCAAAAAATAGGAATCTTCTTTGAGCGGTAGGCCAATTATTCGATTCCTTCTACTTTCATTACCGTTCACAGATAATGTTCGATACTTCATCAATCCTCGACACTCAGACAGAGCAGATGGTGACTGTAACCATGCAAACCTGTCCGTCGCCTTGTCGCAGGAGCGAAGTATAAACAATCCAAAAACTGACGTTTTGACAGTAAGTATAGGACTTTTGTGTAATGCAAACTGCTCATAAAAAGAGTTCAATCGCCAATTTGTCGTATATTTCATGATGTATTCCTATTGTGATTCATACCCAGGGGTTACTTAGTGGATACGAGGCTACGGGATGTACTGCCAAATAGGGTCCCGTTTCTCATCCTCTGGTAAATGGATGACCCCTTTGCAAAGCAATTTTTGGTAAATGTATGGGTCAAAATTCCTTAATTTTGCTGTTTGTCACCGACATTCTAGCAAAATTATGGGTTTCCGGTAAACATATGGGTCCATTTTCCCCCGAAAATTGGTAACTGTTTGGGTCAACTTTCATTTATCTGAGTACCCCCGGGGTTTCATATCGATGACAAGCTGATATGTTCTTCTTCTCAATGATACCTCATTTGTAGCTATCACTTATTCCAGTGCTGAGATGTAGGGAGGTCTCATTCGGAATGTGCCAAAATCACCACTATTTTGTGCTCATTAAAAGTCAATAGACTGTAGTATCACTTCATTGGATCAGTGATACATTTCTGATTGAACCATTAGGTGGCTCTTCTCGCACAGGTGGGGTCCGTTCATTGACCCTCCAAAGAGCGTATAATAAACAGAGCAGGGATAGCACTGGATCAAAAATGTGAGAGGTCCCATGAAATTTTTCGGGACCCCGTAGGACTTCAAAAAACAAATGTAAGGGGTCCCTCAAGAAAATGAGAGGTCCCGAAGTAGCCTATGGGTATTTGAAAATGGACGAAACTGATTTAGGAAAATTAGAGGCCACACTATGAGTCGATGACTTATGGTTTGGTTAGTTAGGGGTCGACGGGTATGATCGATGATGAGGACAGTTTTATTGAATTTATATTGTGAGCAAAGGATGGATATGTAATTTACAGAATTTCTTAAGGTTTCCATTTCCATACATCGTCAAATGTGAGGGATCCCTTCAATTTTGATCAGGACCCGCAAGGCTTTCCAATTTGAAATCTGACGCGTCACTATTCGAAAGTGAGAGGTCTAGGACGCGCAGACGCGTCATAATGCGACCCTTGAAACAGAGCCTCCTCCATGCTCAGTCTTGTTTTCGGGGCTTGACTAGTGAACAATTGAACAACATAGCAGGATTCAGTACCCAAGGGCAGGGAGGGGAAGAGGAAGGCAGTCTGCTCCACACCCACCTGCCCTAGCTGCTGCCACGGTAGCTGCTGCCACAGTAGCTGCTGCGACATCCTTCCTACGTTGTGAATGATACCCCACAATCTCAAGCAAGTGCCTGAAACAAAAGATTGGGACAAATCATTGGAAAGAAGAACATCTCAGCTTTTTATTGATATGAACACTATGATAATATTATAGGCATATATCACGAAATTTGATGGCGGTTGAAAACAAACTTCCGAACTTTTTTGAGCAGTTTAGAAAGTAAGATACGCACAGGTGATGCTGACATCTAGAAGCATGTAAGGGGGATTCGATGCTAAAAATGCAATAGTTATCTACATCTGTCATAGAATTGGAAGCCAATACCAACGATACCTCTGTAACTTTCGTATGCTTATACACGTCATGGCTTGTCCAAAGGCATGAGGGGGAAGCCCCCTCGCTAAACAATGGACTTCCTCAAAATTCATTGAGTCAAATTCCTAAATTGATCACATACACAAAGAACCCTACAGGGAGTGTAAATATCAATTTGAATAACCCATGCAGGTAACCCCATTTGTATTCACACGCCTTGTGTGGAAAATCAACGTATTCTTTTCCCGTAGGAGGGGTGTGGATTTCAGATGGAATAGCCGATGACTTGCAGCTTCAGGTGGGTAGTCCTTATTTCCTGAATACTGAATGCTACGCTGCGTCTCACAAACTTGTCTGTTTGTCATTTACCTCCAACAGAATGTAACACTTATTCAGAAGAGAAAATGGGATTTATTGCAAGAACAACGCCGCATATATCTCAAACATGCCTGCATGAAGCTGGCAGACAAGCCTCCCTTCAATATCACTACCAACATCACCAACGTTATAAGGACTAACAAGCAAGGGCTGTGGCCTTTTATAGTGAATGATGCACACAAACTGTTGTACTGTTTTATCTCCAAGGTGGGCTCCGGCAACTGGAAGGCGGCCTTCTTAGTTCTGATGGGAAAGTACAAGAGAGTGGAGGACATACCCAGCTACAGAGCTCACGATCCTAGTCTGAGGAAGCTGAATTCGTACAACACACCAGAGGACATCTCACAGAGGTTGGACAACTATACCACTTTTATCTTTGTCAGGAATCCGTTTGCAAGAGTTATTTCCGCGTACAGGGAAAAACTGGAAGAGAATAACAAATCGTATCAGGAGAGCGTCGGCAGGTATATCGTGAAACGGTATCGAGAGAACCCGACGGCTGAAGAGTTGCAAGGTCAAAATGTAACTCTCCCTGAATTTGTCAAGTTCCTGACTGATTATCCGCAGACGAAGGTGAGCGATATGGACGGGCACTGGAGGCCTATGTACCAGATGGTCCTGCCCTGTAGCGTCCGCTTTGATTACATCGGTAAATTGGAGTCGGCCATGGAAGACGCCAAGTACATTTTGCAAGATACACACGTAGATCATCTCATTCATTACAGGCAGACGCAGCGAAACGTTAGCCACGATCAGGCAACTTTTGACAGGTATTTCTCCGATGTCCCGCGGGAGGACGTGAAGAAATTGTACGAGATTTATTACCCGGATTTCTTATTGTTTGGTTATGAGTTACCGGATTATATGAAAAGTTGGGTTAGGCGATTACTATGTCGCGGGCGGCGCGAAGCTTTTGTTTATAGTGGTTCTGATAATTTATAGTTTGTCATCTGACACCACATGTACTTGTGTGGGCTTTCGGGACATGAGGGATGGGACAGAAAACCTGAGTTTGGTGTAAGGCACACGGGTTCGTGTGGGGATGGAACGCACTATGTTCGCACTAACAAACTCGTCTATGGTTTTAACTCGTCTTAAAATCTTATAACACCTCGGTAACACCTAATAGTAGGCATAGCACACATAACATTCAAATGATTGAGACATGTACAAAATTGGATTCAAATGAAAGATTGCAATGAAAGATTTATTTTCCAAAAAGAATTATGACAATCGGTCAATGCATTCTTGTGGTACGGTGTTTTGAGATACTCGGAAAATGGCCGAAAACCCTGCCAAAAACAGTAACAATGCCCACAAATATAATTTATCAGGATTTAGAGAGCTCAATTTGTTAATAATGTAACTTTCAAAACACCATTTACACATATTTCTTTAACAATTGAATATCTATATACCATGTTAAATTAAAAAATATGGTAAAATTATATTGCATTAAGCTAAAATAAGCTAGTGAAATTGGTCATTTTGACCAGTTTTACTGACCGCAATCATAAAAGTGACTAAGTCCAGCTAATATGCGTAAATGTTATAAATCCTGATGTGAATGGTGTACTGCAATAAAACTTGGTATTATGGCTAACTGTACGATACCCAATCTTTTAAACTATAATTTAGTTTCATAAGCTCATTAAATATGCAAATTAGCTAATTATCTATTCAAGTCATTAATATGCAAATGAGCAATGTCCGACAATTTTTTTCCCATCATAAGAGTGATCGGTAATAGATATATAACATGTATACCCAATTTGATTGACAAATATTGATGGATTTAGAAATTAAACAAGCTTTTCCATTTCTTAAATACCCATATTTAAATTCTCAGTCCTTTCCTCACATTGGGCACTCAAAGGATGCAAAATCTGAGCATATCACTAAATGGATTGAAGTGTTTAGTACAATATCTCAGGTTAGGTTTATTTAAATTGGCCCAATATATTCAAGTTCAGAGCAAATTTCGAAAATTGGTAAAAACAGTCATTTGTTGTTCACTGGTGTAATGCTCCCAGTGGCAGACTCTGTGTGTGTGCATTGTGCTATGCCTATACTAATAGGCTAATGGATGATAAAAGAAGACGTTCATTTTCCGTACATGCAAAAAATAATGGTCGACATACCATTTCCTTTACATTATCGAAATATACACATTACTGTTTTTAACATAAGACATGAGTGATCTGACAGCGAGAGGTTTGGCTGGATTGGTTCCTAGTTCTCCCTCTGTTCACCTCATCTGTTCAGCACGTCATTTCACCTCGCTTTACTGCACTTCGTTTCACTGCACCCGCTGCACTTCATCTGCATCTCAACTGCACCCGCACAACATTTGGCAAAACACTGTATACATATCAATCAGTCTTATCATGTATAATATACGCTTTATTTCGTCAAGGTATCAAATATTGTTTACGGTGAATAATATCGCCACCCGCTCACCAGCTGGCTTATCAGATGAACACCATCTTTTCTTACCTGGTGCTGTGACTAAACTAAATAATCAAAGTACATAGGTTTTATACTCGGCTTGACCCCCACATATAAGATGAGTCGTATTGCCATCCCCAAATATTATATTACTCAAACCTTTTTTTGTGTGTTGACTACAGGGCCAGTTTCGAAGTTTTTAATAGTATCTTTATGCATGTGTTAAGACATAAGTTGTGGTCAACATTTGTATATGTATTAATTATAAAATATTAGTTTAAGCATATATATACCAATTAAAAAGTGTAATTTTGTAAGTTTTTAACCTGTGTATTGTTTAATTTAAGATTTAAGGACAATGACTACTTAAATTAGAGTTTGTACATTGAAGTTAATTATAATAATTATGTTGTTTGAAAATCACTCAGTAAAATAATAAAGAATTGTGGTTATTAAATAATGTTAAACCTTTGTTTGTTTTGGTTGTTCAAATCATTACTGCTTCTTCATTTTGATTCAATTTGAAGAGTAAAAATGGATCGACACACTTAAACTTCCTCACATTAAAGCAAAATGATGTATATGTGGGCCTTTAAAGTGTAAATCTAACCTCCTTGTGGGTATAATATCCAGGGCCCTACAATAGTCAAAAATGTGTTCAATAGAAATTACTTAAATAATATAGTATTATATGCATACGGTCATAAGGAATATGTTGACCAATTCTGACGGTCCTGGGTCGTTTTGCGAAATAGCAAGAGTGTTTTCACCCCTTAATGACTCAGGCTGTGTGACCTTTGATCCCTTATGCTTTCTAGCCTGAGTAGTGGTTCACCAAAGGGTACTTTTGACTTAAAGGCATATTATGTGATCTTTTCCAGAGAGCGCCCTCTATTCATTATTTTTTTTAGAAAGTAGATTTTCTTGCAGATTTACATTTCTGATCATAAATCATACATACATTCCAAATAACAGAGCGATACGATTCCTAATTACCTCAAAATCATGGGTTTAGAGTGAATTTAGAGTGAAAATAATAAACTGTCGGATTATCCGACAGTTTATTTTCACTCTAAAATCATGATTTTGAAGTAATTAAGAATCGTATCGCCCTGTAACTTGGAATGTATGAACGATTTATGATCAGAAATGTAAATCTGCAAGAAAATCTGCTTTCATTTTTTTTTTCGATGTTGAGGGCGTTCCCTGGAAAGATCACATAATATACCTTTAATATGGTCAAAGTCGGTCAAGGGTTACTGAGCTATGGCTCTGTTGCCAGAAAGAAGAAAAGAAACGGTAGCAATACTGTATCTTAGTCGATTCTCGAATAATATAAAGAATCAAAACACGTTTACTCTCTCTACCAACCTTTCTGGTACGATTTATTGCAGCTTTTCAATTGTTTTAAAACCCCGATTACTCTAATATCCATAAAACAGCAAATCTTTGACAATTGACGTTATACTGAGTCAACATAATAGCCAGTCACCGAGCCGATTTAATGAAACATATTCCCCTTTAAATGACAAAGGGGGAATGACCTGCATTATTTTAATTTATTTGATTTACTCTTTTGTACATCAAAATCTCAAAAAGTTATTATATAAATTGCTTCAAACCCTCATTTGTCCTTAGATTAAGAGCCATCCTTTGAAAAAATCTTTATTCCGTTTAAACCATGGTATTACGATAGGAAGATCACGACATACACTTCATGCAGAAGTTTAGAAAGCGCAAGTTAAACTACCCCAATCACCCATGTTTATGTTAGACATTTTATAACGAGTTAGAGGCGTGTTTAAGTTGAACAAATGTGAAATGCGTTCAGTTAAACGATGTTAAACGCGTGATTAGCTAAAAAAAAACGCGGTTAAATACGAACGAGAATACGGTTTAAATCAGCTCCACACAACAATTCAGTAGAGATTACCATCCCCTCTATTGAAGATCTATGGTTATTCCGAGTCTTTATATTATTTCTCAATTCTTTACTTAGGAATATACAACACATAATTATTAAAAGAATTATTTTGCTTGTCTAAATAATTCCGATTTGCTTATGCACTAGGGTTGCCGGCACGTTTTTGTTTCCGGCTTTGCAGACGGCTCGTGGTTTAAGTTTTTAAACCAATCCCGAGTTGGGATTCCCCAGCCCGCGAAATTTGCTTTGTTGTCCAGTCAGGCATATCTCTTCCGGTTTGGCCCTTTTTCCCTTGTCTCCTAGACAGGTCATATCGTATTCTGATTTCAAACCAGAAGGATCATAAATTTCCCACCCACCTACCCTCGTTACAAGAGGTCGTTGCTTAATACTCACATGTGCAGTTTGGTATACACTTTTTGATCACCCGAGTCACTTCATAATTGTTTTAGGTCAATTTCATATTTACTTTTCAGATATATATTGGATAAACAGTTTATCTTGATTACCATTGCGGTGGGAAAAGTATGTTCGGTTTATAACTTCCTCAGGTACCACCTGGTTAAATTAAATCGCCTAAACTTTTCTTGGACATACAGGCTGTCCCAAAATGATTAGTACCCATCGATGCTCAAAGTTCAATAATTTGTTTCATCATCAAAATCAATGAGATTAGATCCGTTGTTTTTTTACCTTATTTGCTATACTGTACCCTTTTATTAGAATTTTAGATCATGAATATCGGACTTATTTGAATGAAGTAACACTCCATTGTGTAAGACATGGTGATTTCACCTTTTGGCAAAGTGCAAAAAAAATGTGTTTTTAAACAGCTTGTTTGAAAGAAACTAACATTCTCTCAATCTCTTGTCTGCTAATATCTGTGGTTCCTTTCTAGTTTAAACTGCTGTTGTATCATATTGTTGTTCAAACCATTAATACTTCTTCATTTTGATTCAATTTGAAGAGTAAAAATGGATCGTCACGCATGAGCGACCCCAAGCTCTGTTTCTATAATGAGCTAGTTTTGAGGCTAAACTTGAGGGACATTTAAACAGGTAAAGACGTAATCATGGGTAATTAGTCTTTTACCCGTTAAATTTAATTAAGGAAAAGAATTATTAATGATTTGAACACCCATAACTAATAACCGTTACAACAGACAGACACACAAGATTATATTGAGTTAAACAAGAGATTATGAGAATACACAAGTTTCTTTCAAACAAGCTGTAATAGCACACACATTTTTTTAGCACTTTGTCAAAAAGGTGAAATCACCATGTTTTACATAATGGAGTGTATCTTGAGTTTGATAAATCCGATATTCATGATCTAAAATTCTAATAGAATAATACAGTATGACAAATATTATGTAAAAACAACGGACCTAATCCCATCGATTTTGATGATTACAAAAATTATTGAACTTTTGGCATCGATGGGTACTAATCATTATGGGACAGCCTGTACATTATTTGATTTGATTTTGGTGTCATGCAATGATTTTTTTATTTATCTTGGATAATATTGTGGTGGGGAAAGTTTGTTTGATTGTAACCTCCTCAGGGTGTTACCTGGTTAAATTCAATCGCCCTAAACTTTTCTTGGACATACATTATTTGATTTGATTTTGGTGTCATGCAATGATTTTTTTGTTTTTCTTGGATAACATTGTGGTGGAAAGTTTGTTTGATTGTAACCTCCTCAGGGTGTTACCTGGTTAAATTCAATCGCCCTAAACTTTTCTTGGACATACATTATTTGATTTGATTTTGGTGTCATGCAATGATTTTTTGTTTATCTTGGATAACATTGTGGTGGGGAAAGTTTGTTTGATTGTAACCTCCTCAGGGTGTTACCTGGTTAAATTCAATCGCCCTAAACTTTTCTTGGACATACATTAAATGGTTTTAATTTGGTGTCATGCAATGAATTTTCATAATTGTTTATCGATGGATAACAATTGAGCGTAAAACGACCAAGTGTCGTCTGATTTTTCACAATATTATTCTATGTGTCATTATGAACTATAAATTACAGACACAATAGAATGGAGTGACCTTTGAAGGTCGGATTATGATTTAATGAATTAAATCACAAAGTACATTTTTAAAATGTGCAACTATCAACTAACCATTTGTGGTCTAGTCTCCACGTGACAATTATTTGTGTCACCATCAACTTGATAATATGTGTCACCATGAACTTTCAATATGGACACATTAAATCAAGTGATTATGCATTTCAAATCATAAAAGTACATTTTAAAATGTTTGACTTTTAACTCCTTTTGTCAGAAGTGAGTTTGATTGATTTATGGTATTTTATTAAATGCATTTCTGGTTTGTAGCGGGAAAACGCTTCACATATAAATTTAGCGTACGTGTTCTTATTGCAACCTAGTGTCTGGCAGCAATATTGTGCATGGTGAATTTGTACTTAATTATGAAAAGTTACTTTTAGTAGGACAAAACTATTCTTTAATTTGGCGTACTTAGCTGTCCAGTACTGTATTCAATTCTAAGGTAACTCTACTACAGTTATTTTCCATCTAAATAGGTTTTTAGTTTTAAATTGATATTTGTTTTACTGGATAGTCTACAGGTGTATCAGAATCGAGGCAATTACGGTATGAATTCGATCGATATTGTTCAAAACATTTTCACATACGCCTAGCTTTTATAAGAATTTCAGATTTTGAAAATCGGACATTTCTGATGGAAAATACAGACTTTCTGGTAAAGATGGTAGATTTCAATGGTATATTTCAATTTTGGTCGAAATGATCAATTTAAATATTAAAAGTAGCTGACATAAAGTACGCGTAAGAAGAAACCATGCGTTAAATCATATTTGAAGATGGCTTTTCAAGGTCTGTGAATTCATTGAGCTAACAAAGTGAAAACACGTTTTTCATCGATTTTCGAAGTCTTGCCACACGAGAACAAAAAGAGATATCTCAACGAAATTAACATATAATGTAGGAAACATGTTCAACTTTATATTGCACGTGTTTAAAACAATAATCACTTTGTATTTTTTATGTATTTAAGAAACACGGTTAAGTTCATTCTGATCACCCTCTATATGAATTTTAAACAAAGTTACACGTGTAACAACTGTTGAGACACCGTGACCGTGTATAACCGCAGAACACGTCACTCAATTTCAATTCCATGCCCTTTGTTTTTAATATAAAAATATTTTTAGTAGTCTTAGTATAATGGCGTGGCACCGAATTCACACTATAAATAGTTATAATCAATCGAGCAACCTTTTTGAACCAAAGTTGGAAGTGCTTTTTATGGATCTTACTTATTTATGCAATGATAGCTCACCAATTGATATGTGGCATTTTGACATGTTTTTACGGAGAGATATGGCTATATAGACTAATTGTTCAATGGTTCAGAATTTAAAAGAGCTATTATTGGTACCGGTCTAATGAAAAGTTCAGATTAGAAATGGACGAAAATCGTCTAACACCAAGTGTTTCTATACTCTCATATGATGACTAGCTTGTCAATGATTAGTTGCTCAAGCACTTCGATTGGTAATTGTTTTATTCCATCACTAGTGAATCAACCTGTAAAGTGACCATCACCTGAGGACAATATTAACTGATTTGCGTCATCAGGCAATGCCTAAATCTATTAAAAGTATTGCACGAAAATAAACCTGGAGTATTCACGTGATGACATGAGGCTATTCCTGAATAAGTTATGCGCCAATAAGATAAACCTTATCTAGGATGAGAATCATTGTTTAAAGAGTACAATGCAGGGAACAATTTTCAGTTTCATCTCAGATCCGGGAAATAAACACCATTGCGACAAGAGTTCAAGGCTTTTTTGATCATTATAATCTGTTCGCCCATCTCCCAACCCCTCCTGTTGTCAATTTTGAATTAACCCAGTGGGCAAAAATGGTTGGTTAATGTTAATACTAGTATAACGTCTTTTCATAACGTAGACAAACGTTATATTAAAGGTATATTATGTGATCTTTCCAGGGAACGCCCTCAACATCGAAAAAAAAAATGAAAGCCGATTTGCTTGCAGATTTACATTTCTGAAAATAAACTGTCGTGATATAAAAACACGACAGTTTATATTTTCACTCTACATTCACTCTAAAACCATGATTTTGAGGTAATTAGGAATCGTATCGCTCTGTAACTTGGAATGTATGTACGATTTATGATCAGAAATGTAAATCTGCAAGAAAATCTACTTTCTAAAAAAAATCATGAATAGAGGGCGCTCTCTGGAAAATATCACATAATATGCCTTTAACGTTCTCATATGGTTGCAGATGCTATGCAAACTAAAAAAACGTGCGGATTACGACGTTGTAAGAACATAGTCTTGTGAACATCCTATGTTGACGTCTGGATTACAACGTTGTAGCAACATAGTCTTTTGACGTTGTAGCTATTGACGTCAATATTGCATCCTATGTTGACGTCTAATTAACGTTGTCCTTAGTTAGATATGCAAATTAAAAAACGTATGTATAAATAACATTATTTTGTACTTGTCATTTTGACATGTCAGAGTGGGGTGGGGGGGGGGGGTGGGGCTGCACAGTCATTGACTCTTTGATGCTTATGTTCTTGCTCAATGTGTATGCATTAACTTTAGTGAGCTATCACTTCCCTATCTTTATACCAGTGAGAAAATAATATGCATATATATCAATATACATTCAATAGTGTTGAATTACTGCATCGACTTAATTCCAACACATTAATAGGTTTAAATGAAAAAAGGTGCAAATTAGCTCAGTAGCATAATTAAAATGGTACAAACGAGCAACGTGGCTAATTTTTGTACCATTGCAATTATGCTAATGAGCGATTTGCGCAATTTACAACCAAACCAAAATTGGACAACCAAAATATAACCCATGATAAAGTTAAAGGGGCACTAAGAGATGTGTTGGAGGATGCGCCCTCAATTATGATAAAAACTGGGATTAGTATATTTTTATAATTGTATTACATGTATGAACTAACACCTATAAGTATTAAGAAAAATCAGCCCTCTATGTACAAGAAAACGTCGATTCAAAAAAGGCTCGTCCCGCGGGACGAGCATTTTACGTCCGACAGTATCCCCCTGCAGTACGCGTGATACATAACGTGAACCATATTTGCATAGAGGGCGTTTTTCAATAAATAGCGATGATATTGTTTTAATCAAGTTTTGCTGTGTTTTTGCTAGTAGAAACAACAGTAGGCCTAATGGCCATTTTTAATGTTCATCTTGAATTCTGAAGTAAATTTTTAAACATTTAAAATTTTCAACACCACTTAATGTGCCTTTAATATGTAATTGCGGTACTTACGTCGTTACAACGACTAAACCAAAATAAAACCCAAATACAACGTCATTATGACGTCAGAATTAAAGTTGTGCCCACTGGGTCACGTATGCCACCACAACGGACACAAAACATAACCGCGCGACGGTGAATCTGACAACTAACAAGATGACGCCATATGTCAAAAATTATCATGCTTTAAAATGACCATGTATAACGCCTGCCACTTATCAATTATATGAATAACATTTAGAAATCCTAAACTATTTGTTTTTTTAGGAAAAACTAATCGCCGTGAAATGAACGACCGAGCAAACATCGACGTCACCGTCTTGTCATCTAAAAATAAAAAAGTGTCAATTTGTTGACCATATGCAATCAAGCCAATCAGCCATTAAAGGTAGATGTTTTAATTGCTGGCCCGAATTTCAACTTTATGTTTTCTATTTGACATGAAAGGTCATCCTTAAAATTGCCACATTCCAAAGTTTGAGTTGCATAACTCCAATGGTTCCTAATATTAGAAGCACAAGGTCACAAGAAGTTTGCCCATTGAGTGGTACACAAACTGGTTGGTGGTAAATCACCTTTGGCAGTAATTCACCACATTTTAGTCTATAATTTCGAAATGGAACATTTCTGGCCCTAAGATTTTACAGACACAATAAGAAAAATATGGGGATTATTCGGATATCAAAATATCATGATGTGAAAAAAAAAAATCATAGCCAAAAAAGTGATCGGAACATACACCTTTAATGAATTCTGCTATAATCATTATACGAGGGCCATTCAATAGTAAAGTTTTCTGCCGTGAATGCAAGGAAAACTAAGTTGTTAACAGGAAATTGAGCCTTGCCCGTTAACCCCCGGCATAGGTTACTTCCGCCGCGGCCGGATCACGAGGCACTTTTTCCCGCCATCATTTTGTCTCGGGGTTCACACCGCACCATTTCGTGCATTCTGTCTTGCAATTGCAACTGCAACACTTGCTCAGAGGAGTATAAAATAATCAATTGTATCGCTCGATCTCGTTTTCTTCGCTTCACGTACATCTCTTTCAATTATTTTACGGCAGTCGCCAAATGTTAAGTATGTTTACCAAATCGGTTGATCTTCAGCGCGGTTTTGGTTCCGTGCGAGAAAAAAAAATGTACTCATTCGAAGTTCTGGATCATAGGCGGCGATGCGCTGACTCCATCATCACCAGTCGAGGGCAAACTACGGCAAAGAATATCAGGGTTTCTATACCTGTCGGATTCGGCTCCTGAGGATACCGTGTACATGTGGCAAGCAAATCAGATAAATGTAGGTGATAATATGCTATGTTACAATCAATCAGGAGATGTCTAGAATGTGTAAATGTGTGCCAATATTTGTTATCCTCGAAATATTGTCTTGGTTTTATTGCAATTTCCAAAGATTATTCCAAACCTATTTGGTTATACCGCTTTGCGTCATATACGTAATAAAAATGGGCTATAAAATATCGTTGTATTGGGTTGTATTGGCGGTAGGGCTAAAATCATCGGGCTTGTTATCATGGTAACATTTGTACTTCCTTTTCAATCGGGATTAGGTCTCAATATACAGATCTTTGTAATAAAATGAAATTAATAGTTTCTCTGCAAGACCTATTCAGGTTGTATCTTGTATTGTAGGAAACTGACACGTTTACGTGCCTAATCATGCTAACCTACGTTAACTATATTATTATGGTAGGTACTTTTCTTGCTGGGTTTACAAATCTGTTATCCTTACAATAGCATTAATAAGCCGATAAGTGAGTTTTTAAAATTTAACAATCAGAATATATTGGATACGCCAGCCACCTTTCATTGTAGGCCTATACCTGGTCTGTTATACGAGCGTTCTGGATCGATGTATTGAACTGGTCCGTGTAATACGTGATATTTTAATTTATAAAGGGAGTACTCCGGCTAGACGTTTGGGGAATGCTATTTTCAGTGGTTCCTTTTATCCTTCGGTACTCTAGGAGGGTTTAATAATTATGTTTCGGTTTATTTGACTCCCAATTTCCCAAATGTTTTAAGGTTAATTTGGTCAGCATATAGGGGCATCTTCTATCGGTCCCTTCATTTAATATAGGACAGTTTATCTAGCCAGGTCCGACATGATAATTGAGGGCGCTATTTGTATTACGGGCGTTGCATATCAGACGACGATGGACACGCGAAAACCTTAATTTTGAATTCGTATTGGAATAACACGTAATCGCGAATGTTGATCTAATCATTTTGAAAAATTCATCATAGGTAAGAAGAAAATTCTTCCAATCCAAAACCGTTGTGGGTGGCTAACCACCCGCAGTATCAGTATCATTTTTTGAATTTAAACCGTTGTTAAGCGTTCGTTCCATTCACTTGATCACGTAACCTCGTTCGCATATTTTAACCTGAATACTCGTGAATACGCCCGTGTCCAGCGTCGTCTGTTGCATATAGCGGCTTTCATCCGGGCGCTCTCGGGAGGGATGGCGCCTGTCTATGTCGATTTGTTTACATGTTTCGCCAGAAAACGTAACATCGTAAATAACAGTTAGTGTTCCTGCGTTTGACGGTAAAATATGTAGAAGTTAATCTTGATCTCATCGGCGGAGGTAAATTATGATTGCTGCCGGGTCTTGTAAAGTTTTGATTTTTACGCCTGACGTTTTTTATGCCATGGGTTTCCTCTGCCTTTTCAACCTACTGTACTGATAAAATAATCAGTCAATCTTAGTTTCGAGAGTGTGGGTAACCTTTTGCTCACGTTTATAATCTTTGGCTTGCTGGTATTCATCAGGGCATAAATAAGATTAAATAATATAAAAAATATATATATAAAAAAATAATAACAAATAAATTTAAATTTTTCCCCCCTTATGCATAATATCACTGTTCTTCTCGTGTGCATATAACACTTATAAATTGTATATTGTGCTTGTTTTGCTGCTGTTTGTTTGCTTGTCTATCACTTGCAGATAATAGTTTTGAAGCTATCCATCGATGTGTGGCCACACACTTTACTGGTTTCGTCACCTTCATCTTACTTACCCATGCACCATTTCTTCAAACAGTCAACCAGCATCGATATTTCAAGGTTTATCGTATTCCAGTCAAACTGCTGTCATCTTAAACCAAAATACTAAATGGGAGCAAGGTATACAGGCTGTCCCAAAATGATTAGTACCCATCGATGCTCAAAGTTCAATAATTTGTTTCATCATCAAAATCAATGAGATTAGATCCGTTGTTTTTTTACCATTTTTGCTATACTGTACCCTTTTATTAGAATTTTAGATCATGAACATCGGACTTATTTTAATGAAGTTACACTCCATTGTGTTAGACATGGTGATTTCACCTTTTTGGCAAAGTGCAAAAAGAAAAGAAAAAAATTGTGTTTTTAAACAGCTTGTTTGAAAGAAACTAACATTCTCTCAATCTCTTGTCTGCAACTATCTGTGGTTCCTTTCTAGTTTAAACTGCTGTTGTATCATATTGTTGTTCAAACCATTAATACTTCTTCATATTGATTCAATTTGAAGAGTAAAAATGAATTTGAAGAGTAAAAATGGATCGTCACGCATGAGCGAACCCAAGCTCTGTTTCTATAATGAGCTAGTTTTGAGGCTAAACTTGAGGGACATTTAAACAGGTAAAGACGTGATCATGGGTAATTATCAGTGGCTTAGACTTCTTTTTCATATTGGGAATGCAATTTCCTACAAACATGCTAAAAATGATATAGTCCCACGAAATCCATTCTCCAATGTGAAAATGAAATCTAAGCCACTGGTGATTCACCAAATACCACTAGTCATTTAGAAGTCCCTAAACACTTGTCAAATAAAACAATGCATGGGGTCACTCGAGTGTGACAAACTTCTTTTACCCGTTTAATTTAATTAAGGAAAAGAATTATTAATGATTTGAACACCCATAACTAATAACAGTTACAACAGAAAGACACACAAGATTATATTGAGTAGACAAGAGATTATGAGAATACACAAGTTTCTTTCAAACAAGCTGTAATAGCACACACATTTTTTTAGCACTTTGTCAAAAAGGTGAAATCACCATGTTTTACATAATGGAGTGTATCTTGAGTTTGATAAATCCGATATTCATGATCTAAAATGTTAATAAAATAATACAGTATGACAAATATGATGTAAAAACAACGGACCTAATCCCATCGATTTTGATGATGACAACTATTATTGAACTTTGGGCATCGATGGGTACTAATCATTATGGGACAGCCTGTAGTCTGAAGTAGCTGGTCTATTATAGGCCTACAATTCGCAGCCATGTTGATACGCTGGTTTATGTCTTTGAATGCAGTGATAGTCAAAAGCAATGATCCGTTGCCTCATCAAGCCAAAAAATCTTTCTTTCGTTTAGCAGCAGTAATGTGCAGTAATTTGTCATAACATAAGTCGATGCATATTTAAATGACGAGGCTAACCTATCTTCGTCGACCATGAATCTGTTAACCTTTTCACAAATATTAGAATCTGCTTCCAACCAGTCCAACGTATGATTGCTATCCGGATTAAAGGACCTATTATTATGCCTTTGCGTCAGTCAACATTGAGTGCCTGTTTTCTGGATCTGTAAACCAGTCAGTATAGGCTAGTTTACACTAGCCCTAATTCAGGTATTGCAACCGTTGTGGATTTTTCTATTACAGTCCATATGTTTACATTACTTGAATATTAATTGTTACTGTCTTTGTACTTGATAATTGGGCTTGACCTTCTCCATCACTGATGTTAAAATTAATAGTTATAGTATATATAATTGTTGAAATTAACGGAAATTAACAAGTAGTAATAATGTTAATAATAATAATAATAAGGGGAATGTTACGACAAGAAGAAGAAAAAAAATACAAATACAAATGCAAATAAAATTTGCAAATATGTTAGGTTATGTACCGGTATGACGTCTCTTCATAATGAAAGGGATACATGTTTAGTATCATATTAATTGGTTAAATTTAAACTTAGTCGGTTAGTCCATTCACTGGAATATTAATAATCAGTATGTCCTCACCAGTACGGCATGTATTAGAATTATTACATAACAAAGCAAATATAATTAACACGTAGACCTACAATGGATGCACTTTACCATGGTTACATCTAGGTTATCCATAGATAATTTAGACGGGGATGGATACGTGGTTATTAAGCTGGGGTCCACCCGCTAGTCATAAGGATCGCTAGTCATAAGGTTCATAAGTCATAAGGGTCGCTAGTCATAACGTGTATTTTCCTATACCACGAGTGCGCTAGTCATAAACGTATATGAGGGTTCACTAGTCATAAAAATGAGGGTCAGTTGTCATAAGGCCCGTTAGTCATAAATATGATAGAGGTTCGCTAATCATGATATGGAAAAGGGTTCGCTAGTCATAATATACCAAAAAGGTTCATTAGTCATAATCACAATAGGGGGTCGCTAGTCATAAAATACCTAAAGGTTCGCTAGTCATAATAACATAAGGTTCGCTAGTCATGTTTTAATTATGACTATCGACCCTTTTTAAAGAAAAAACGGTCCGCTAGTCATAAATGTCCACACAGTCCCCTAGTCAATTTTTTTTTAAAAGGTCCATTTGTCATAATATATAAAAAGTTCGTTAGTCATAAGGGTCGCTAGTCATAAAATACCTAAAGGTTCGCTAGCCATAATAAAAAAAGGTTCGCTAGTCATAATTTTTAAATTATGACTAGCGAACCTTTTGAAGAAAAAACGGTCCGTTAGTCATAAATTTTCACACGGTCCTCTAGTCATAATTTTTCAAAAGGTCCGCTAGTAGTCCTATATTTAAAAAGGTGCTCTAGTCCCTTTTTTAAAGTCATATTTTTGGGCCTACACAAAATAGCCCGCGCGCTAGTTATGAATTAAAAGGTTTGCCAGAAAAACTAAGATAAAGGCCTAAACAAAAAATAACTAAATTATAATACCTGATAATTAATTTGCTGATTTAAACCAAACAAAATGTAGCCCATTCCTCGGGGGGGGGGGGGGGGGGGGGGGGGGTGTACGCTTAAGTTTATTTTCCAAAGATATGAAAAGGGGACACGGAGAGATTGGTGATGGATATGGTTTAATAGAACCCTGAAACGTAATATTTCATGGGAAAACGCTTGAAGTTATGGCGCTTAATAGACATTCTAATGAAGCTATATGTGCCGGATTCTACATCGAAATTGCCAAATTGCGAATTATTAGGTAAACGTGATAAAAATGTCTTTTGACGAATCCAATAAATCGTACTTACTAGTTACGTTTCGACTTCTTGCTGAGCTGGAGTCTTCATCTGACTGGCAACCTTCTGATTTGTCCTATAGGTTTTATAGGCACGATTCTCGCCGATAGAGGGCGGAGTTTCAATCAGTTGGTCGTAAATGTTATTCAACTTGTAAACCCCCTCGTCCTTATTCATTGTGTCTTGTCCTCGCCTGCGGATCCAGATGGCTTCTTTGAGCCATCTCGTGGTTTTATGTCCTTCTTTGTCAATGATTTTGGCCTCGTCCCAATTTATGGCATGTTTAGTGGCAGCCACATGGTCTGTGATGGCCGATTTGTGTTGTTCGCCTACTGACGCCTTTCAAACCAAAATATACATTAATTTTAGCCATAACTGAGTTTATAGATCAGGAGCAGGTAACCCAGCACTACCGTCATTCGGGGAATTAAAGGGTTGTTATATACTTTATCCAATGTCAAGTTGTCAATCGAGGGAATTGAAACCTAATTCGTATAAAATTGTATAAAAGTATGAACACATTTGTACTCGCTCCGCGCGCATAGGCCTATGTCAAGGAATATCATTTTATAAGTCTATTTAAAACAAAAATATACAACCTAGTGGCGTAGCCAAAGGGGTGTTATTGTCGGTTGTGTCGGGTTGAGATTGGCACCGTTGTTTAATTTGACAAAGGGAATCATGGACTTATGAACGACTTTCTTTAAAATATGAAAGTCCCCAACCCCAACCCCCTCCGGGGCTTCGCCCCTGGACCCCATGCCAATTCCATGCCTCCAGGGTATAAATATCCTGGCTACGCCCATGTTCTCGTGTATACATCTGAACTTGTGTCGCTTTCCTCAGATACAATTCGGGGCCTTCACATGGATAATGTTAAAATCAAGTCCTTTATTATTTCGAGTACATGTATATAAAAGGGTTTGTTTGTCCACGTCCGACCGACCGTGTAACTACAGTCCCGACTGTGTAACTGTTCTTTTTTTTTACAATTTGATTTCAAAGTCACGTATGACCTTAAATTTACCCCACGTGACCCCTCATGTGACCCCATATTATGTCCATGTAACCTCCATCTCAGTGGTGATTTGGTAAACCGGTCAACCTCTATGGAAAAATAAACAAGTTGTATTTTTTTTTGGGGGG
Organism: Ophiura sarsii; assembly: GCA_035610835.1. NCBI lineage: Eukaryota > Metazoa > Echinodermata > Ophiuroidea > Amphilepidida > Ophiuridae > Ophiura > Ophiura sarsii. The sequence continues at coordinate 62,875,542 of CM069452.1, forward strand.
GGGGGGCGGGCGTCTTATGTGAAATAGAACCATTAACCACGAAGAGCGCAATGAGGCTTGGAATATTATGGGCACATTATAGTCAGTGAAGGAAGCAGAGACTATGGCCCTCGTTGTCAGGTGGCCCGTCGAATTATAGCAACAAATCTGGCAAAAGGCAAATACGATGTTTAAAACGTCGGATGAAAGTAAAACGCGCGCATGTTTACCACATCTTTTATCGCCAACTTGTCAAGCACCCCTACTCCAAAATTCAGGTAAATCACATTACATTTGCACAAAACATACGCCTCGCCTACCATCATGGTTGGGTTTCGACAGAATATGCCCCTTTTTAGTGATACAAATCTACAGGGAGAAGGACACGAAATGGTTTCTTATCGGGATGATCATAACTTCATAAACAAGTGTCAGAATGGACCATTTCAAATAAAGTCAAATTAGTTAGCTATAATTCGAAGTAAGCTTTGTTTCTTCTTTTGTTGTTGCCGGAGCCACCCAACGGTTCATAAATCCCATCCACTAATTCAAATTTGTTTTCAATTCCATTTTTTGAGAACGCCTAAAAATGTGTTCTGGTTATTAACACCAAAAGATGTTCAAGATTAGTAGGCCTATATTAGAAATATTTACACATATTTTAAACAATATAATATCTTTACAGGATTTAGTCAGCTGAAAAGTTATCGTGTTCTATTTTGAACACGGTGTTAAGCAAGGAACACCTTTTTTAACACCCTTTTTTGTATCAGTTTGGGAACACCATCGGCCGAGTGCACCAATGACGGGTAGCTGAAGAATAACGCTACCTCGCTAGTAACTGAGGCGTAACCCAACATTTTGAGAGCGCCAATTCGGGGTAAGCTATTAGGCTAGTAACTGGCGGGTAATTTACGTTAAATGTTATACCTGACCGGACCCAAAAGTAAGTTGGGGCATAACGTTTTATGCCACAAGTCAGTCGATTCTAGCAGTAGCGTAAATTTGTTGTGAACATTGGAGGGGATGATTCGCTAATGCTGAAGGACCAATTGCGCTTGCATGCCCAGGGGGTGTTTATTTGAAGTAGAATGTGACCCTCATAAGCTGAAAGATTTTATAATTTTGAAAATCCATTCATGCAATTTGGTGATTTTTGTAGTCAAAATTTAGATAAACTCCTTTTGCCCATTCAAACACTAATCGCACCGACTTTGGGTCATATTTTGACCAAAATGTACTAATTGTCCAAGGATCTTAAATAATGACTAAATACATAAACTTATTATTGTTTTTATTAATTAAAAACTGATAAAGCCTAGTTTCAACATTATTGTGAGTGGAAGGGTAGAACTAGAAGAACGAAATAAAAAAAGCATATCGTGCCGTGCGTGGTCTGGGAATCGAACCGGGGTCCCGCGGTTAACAAGCGAAGGACAAGGTGTCCACGCCACGCAAGTATTTGTGTTAAGAGATGTGTTATAATTGTATATAATTGTATCCATCGGGTGCTTGTGTTTGTCATTAAAATTGTGCTTTTTGGTGCAATGTTTGTATGTGCCCCTCGCCCAAAATATGTTTGTAATGTCATGATAGTCCTTATTTTTGAAAAAGCGGTAAACAAACTTCGAATTTTTTGGCCATAAAATGGCATCATTTTTTTCCGGATCGCAGGCCGACTCCACGTGATTCTTGATTTACACTCACCTATGACCTAGCAAGTGACGACACATTTTTAACATTACGGAGGACCATTCACCCCAGAATTTTACAATAAACTATAGGTTAACACTTTGCATATGCGCCAATTAATTTTGTAAGGGGACGATGCTGATTAATGTGGATATTTACCTCGCTAGTTGCTATTCTGATGTTACTCGCCAGTTATGCTCTAAGAATTACATCGTTAGTAAGTTATGCTACAGTTAGAGCATAACTACTAGGGAGGTAGCTTACCTCCCTATTAAGTTACCCGTCATTGGTGCACTCGGCCGCATATGTTCTAGAACGCGTCCGGTGTTCAAAGGTGCGTTCTTTAACACACGTCTGTGAACACCTTCCATTTATTTAATAATAAACTAAATAACAATAAAACTTAATAAACATCAGTAATAACAACGATATTTCGCTTCTTGATTTATTTACTTGTGTTTTCAAACATATTGGTGGCATAAATTATTTTGTTAAATACCTCCACTTACTTTTCTTCTCACGTTTCTTGCTTCTCATTACCATTAGATATCGAAAATTGAAGAGCCCATCAGTCAGGAATAGAGTAGTAGCATCTTAGTCTTGAACCAAGAGTATTTTAATATATATCAATCAATAATTCGGCCAGTATTCGGCACGTTTAAAATACATGTACATTGATCAATCAATAATTTGGCCAGTATTCGGCACGTTTATAATACATGTACATTGCATTGAAAATTATTTGATTATTCATTTATTTTAGCCAAGATATATGCCCTGGGATTCGGACATTCTGGATAATAGTACAAAAACGTTAATTTCAGACAAAAGTACGAAACTATCAAATTGGAAGGCACTCATGACCTTTGAACTTGGCTTAATTTTTATCAATGCTTACTTTTATAGTATGCGTTAATCAATTGTAAAGGTCTATCATTTTTTGAAATTAATTCTGGGAATTTGAGGCAGGCAACCAACGCCAGAAAAAAGTTGGCATAATTATATACTAGAATAATAGAATTATACCAATTAGACCTAAACATTAATAATTCTCGTTTGACTTAATAATAGTAATACATTTTCTTTGACCACATAATAAGTATTTCTGATATTTACCAGTCAATAAATGGGATTTCAATCCCTGAGTCTTCAAATTATCTCCAAACAAGTTGACAATGGGGAAACTTGTCTATACCCCCTCCCCTTTTTGAAGGCGGAGGGATGGTCCTATATTACCTAATTCTGGTAACAAACTAATTTGTTAAGCCTTTGGATACCAAAACTCGGCCGGGAGCTGTTGAAAAAGACGACAGAGCCTCAAGGTGGGACCTGACACACCTTAATAGGTTATCGGGAGAGAAGAACCTGTGCAAATTCTATACAACCTGAGATCCTCACTTGAAAATTTGGAGGCATTATTATTTAAGACGCGCCAAGACAACTCCTGCACCAGTCTTCGCTTGTAGCGATGGAAGCATGAGCAAGAACGACCAGATAATGCGCATTTGGGGGGGGGGGGGGGGGGGGGGGGGTGCACAATGCGCACGCTTGACAAGGTGGCTAATGAGTAATATGGTATATGAGACATTAATGTAGCGGGGAAATCACTCATATATATTGTAACGTATAACCCAACCTCCATTAGATTCAAAATGGTGCAATATCTGTATACGTGTGCTTTTTTAAAACTTGTTTTGTACAGCGCGTCAGAACTTTTGTATTACATGTATGAACTTCACAAATGTAATTTATCGTTATTATTATGTAACCTATAACCAAACCTTACCATTTAATTCAAGATGGAGCTCAATTAGTTTGTAGTGAAGATTACTCCGAATATTACAGAGTCAATGTTTTATCAACAGATTGATAATTTAGAATAAGGGGATTACAGTTATCGTTCACAATCATCATCCAAGTTTCTTGACTGTTTTCTCAATACAATACTGGAAAAGAGTTTGTCACGCAAATGTTCAGAGAGTCAGTGCCAGTACGTATCAGATGTCCTCATGATGTGTTAACAATAGATATGGCATAACATGCCTACATTTAATAAACGAGTAGATAAATTAACCGAGGTATAGATATTAAAGCGTGACCATACGTGTGCATCAACACTGCCAAGCAGGCGGCAAGAATAAAGACATACACGAAACAAATGATGGGGAGTACCATAAGCGCAGGTGGACATGGTAAAAAAGGGGGCCAGAATGTTGACAGAGCACATGTACGGGTGACGCATAAATAACTTATACACCAATTCATGACCTACATAAGGATGCAGGAATACGGTCCTCCAATTTGGCATCCTAATAATAAGGATACTTGTAGCGGATTGCTTATGCCATTCAAGTAGACCATTCGTCCGTCACTGAAGTTGTGTGTCCGGTATTAACTGCACAATACAAAGTGTATACAAGCGAGTCACTGCAATTGAAATGAACAATAGCATGTATTACATGGAGAGAATCAGTGTGAATTACACAACACTTATGATATCTTATAAAACTAACAGCAAAGTAGTAGATTTTCAAGTAGGATATCCCCATAAATACATAATACCTTGAAGTGATGTGACCGGTATTGACCGCACAGTAAAAAGTGTACACAATACACGGCACTGCAATTAAAATGAACAATAAAATATAACAAGGGGAGAAACTGTGTGAAATACGACAATTGAAGCTAAAAAACTTACAGTAAAGTACAAGATGATCATGTCAGATATCACCATAAAAAAAAATAATAAAAAATAAAAATAAAAAAAACCTTGAATAATACTTGCCAGAGACTAATTAGCACTGAAACATAGCTCTTCTACTAAGAGACTTTATGAAGTGACCCATTCAACGTTCGCGTCACATTTGATTATTTGTTTCCAATATGAAAAATGGAGCGATCCCAAATATGGAGACTGTAAAGAAGCACATATATTAACCTATTCTGAAATAAAGGTGTTGCCTTCAAATGCTGCAGACGGGCATGATTCGTGCAACATTTTATGCATGAAACGACGAGAAAACTAAGTTATTTTGCAGATAAAATATGAAGACATCATGTTGATATCGTAGTTAAGGACAAATTTGAGCATAGAACAAAATAGTTGACGCTCGTTACAATGTCGTCGCTGGATATTTGCGAGCGGGAGACTACCTCATTTTGTTTGTATTTAAAAAGGGGGTGGGTCGAGTGGGTCCATTATAAATTATGATGACTAACTATCAAGAACATGGTATACTTACTGAGTCCAACTAGACACAAAAGCTACAAACTCCGAATCATTATTAATGCATTGATATACACTATACAAAATCTGCTAGAAAATAATTGTATACACGTATTAGACAATTGCAAAATGATTTAGCCCGAGTTGCCATTTTGTTTGAAGGTTTTCCTACTAATTGTAGTACCCAATCTAATATAAATTTTAATAAAGATGTCTATATATGGGCGATTCCATGAAAATGTGACGGAGCAAAAAAACTGAAAATTGCTCCAAAAGATTTATTTTTACCTCTATGTTGTTCAAAGCTCATGCAAAGGTTCAGGAAAAAAATGTTACAACATTTGGCTAATGTTTACTATGAAAAAATTCTACTTTTCTTACCCCAACAATGGTAACACGTGTTACCGGAGCAACACTTTTTTGAAAATATTTACTTTATTGATTTGGTTTTAATTTACACCACTTATAATTTTAATTCTACTAGTTAGGCCCTATTTAAAAATAGTAAACAATTAGATAAATTCATAACCACCACTCTACAATAGGCCATCAAAATGTCGTAACGCGTGTTACCAAACTCATATTCAGGAAAACGTGCTAAAACCTCAATTTTTCAAGTGTTATTTATCACTATTTATGGTTAATATGTTAGTTAGTTCAATTGTCGAAGTCAAAATTAATTTTAATTTAGAAATATAATAAAGAATCTAAGGCTAGTAAATTATGGCGGGACAAAGTGTAACGCGTGTTACCGTAACACGTGTTACCGACTATTTTGCATTTTACAAAAAAGTGAGAACTTTAATTCTTGTTATTATTCTAGTTTTATAAACCTTATAAAGGTACTTGCTTACAGTAGTGACCAATTGATTGTAGGTTGGTTAGTTGAAATACACAAGCTAAACAAAGTTGGTCCATTTAATGGCCCATTGACTCATTTAATGCCCCTTTAATGTCCATTTAATGACCCCTTAACTCATGTTATGCCCCTTTAATGCCCATGTAATGCACTTTTAATGCCTATCATCTAATGCCCTTAAATGTCCATTTGATGACCCCTTAAATCATGTAATGCGCCTTTAATGCCCTTATAATGACCCGTTATATCATGTAATGCCCCTTTAATGCCCATGGAATGCCCTTTTAATGTCTATCATGTAATGCCCTTAAATGTCCAATTAATGACCCCTTGAATCATGTAATGCCCCTTTAATGACCCCTTAAATCATGTAATGCCCCTTTAATGCCCATTTAATGCCTATCATGTAATGCCCTTAAATGTTCATTTAATGACCCCTTAAATCATGTAATGCCCCTGGCCTTTAATACCATCTAATGACCCCTTACATCATGTAATACCCCTTTAATGCCCATGTACATGTAATGCACTTTAATGCCCTTTAATGCCCTTATAACGACCCCTTAAATCATGTAATGTCTCTTTAATGACCTGTTATATCATGTAATGCCCATGTAATGCCCATGTAATGCCTTTTTATTGCCTAACATGTAATGCCCTTAAATGTCCATTTAATGACCCCTTAAATCATTTAATGCCCCTTAAATGCCCATTTAATGACCCCGTAAATCATGTAATGCCCCTTTAATGCCCTTGTAATGCTTTTTTAATGCCTATCATGTAAAGCCCTGAATGCGACATTCTACCGCGAGTTTACTACATTGCTTGAGACAATTTCCACCGTCCAATGTAAACTGTTGTTCTCCGGTGACTTCAATTTTCACATGGAAGACGCGAACAACCGCGATGCTCTACGTATGCACGATATCCTCCAGTCAGCTGGACTTCATCAACATGTCAATGGCAGCACCCACAAGAAAGGCCACACGCTGGACTTAATAATATCTCGGGATATAGAGTCATTTGCATCTAAGATCTCCATAGTATATGGTCTTCTTTCCGACCATTACGCAGTGAAATGTAGTCTTGATATTTCTCGTCCTAAAGCGACCAAATGCACTGTACAGCATCGCAATCTGAAATCCATCGACCTCAATGCTTTTCGTCAAGATGTAGTTAATTCAGCTTTAAGGGGGGACTTAAGGAAGTTTTTGATTTGATTTTTTGAATTTTGTGAGTGCTGTAATTATTGAACTATTAATCAAATGTATATAAAAGTATACATTTTTAGAAAGGAAATAGATCAGAGAATTCAAATTTGGCGTCAATTTTGAATTCTCTGGCACTGCCACTCGCAAATATTTTTGAACAAAGCTAACAAAAAATTATTTTGAGTAAAAAATGGCAAAATCACTTTATAATAATGTTAAGACGCTAATGAAGGGACGATTTTTTTTTTAAAACCTAATCTAATATTTGTGAAAATTTTGACCAAAAAGTGCCAAAAAACGTGAAAAAAATTGATTTTTAATTTTTTTTTACACTTTTTTGTCAAAATTTCCAAAAATATTGGATTAGATTAAAATTTAAAAAAATTGTCCCTTCAGTAGTGTCTTAACATCATCATCACGTGATTCGGGCATTTTTAACTCAAAATTATGTTTGTTAGCTTTGTTCAAAAAAATTGGGTCAAAAAAGTGATTTTTTGTGATTTTCTCAAAAAATCATCATTTTTGGTCAAAATTGATGCCAAATTTGGATTCTCTGATCCATTTCCTTTCCAAAAAGGTATACTTTTATATACATTTGAGTCATGGTTTAATAATTACAGCACTAACAAAAAACTTCCTTAAGTCCCCCCTTAATTCAATCGCCTGCTGAAGATGTTGACACGCTCTCCGACCAATATAACACGGTCCTTCGTGAGATTCTCGACCAACACGCACCAGAAAAACCCAGAATGATTACGCTACGTCCCCATGTTCCTTGGTATGACGAGAGCCTCCGGTATGCAAAACAGCAAAAACGTGCTCTGGAAAGGAAATGGAAAAAGTCTGGACTCGAGATTGATAAGCAAATCTTTCACCAAAGCTGTATTGATTACAAGAAGAACCTTGACAATGCCAAGACAGAACACCAACGTTCCACAATTTCCAACTGTGATCAGAAGCAACTTTTTAGAGTGATTGACAAGCTGTCTGTTCCTAAAACACCAGCCGTGCTTCCCTCGCGTTCTTCTAATGATGAGCTCGCAAATGACTTAGTGAAGTTTTTTGATCAAAAGGTTCAAAAAATTAGATCCATATTAGATGTCATCTGTAACTGTGACAGATACTTCAACTGCTTCTTTTGTACAGTTTCGCGATGTTTCAGAAGACGATGTTCGCAAGTTTGTGATGAAGTCCGCGAAAAAGTCATGCATGCTGGATGCACTTCCAATGTCTTTGTTCTCCATGTGGTCGACGATCTCCTGCCCGTTCTTACCAATATCATTAATAAATCATTCTCTGATGGACGCTTTCCTGACTCACACAAAGTTGCACGTGTTATGCCACTCATTAAGAAACCATCACTCGACAGCGAAGATATGAAAAGCTACCGTCCAATATCAAATTTGCGGTTTGATTCAAAACTGCTTGAGCGTGTCGCAGTATCTCAACTTCAAGAGTACTCAAAGGAAAACGACCTTCAGAGTAGCAAACAATCCGCATATCGCGAAGGATGCAACACAGAAACCGCGCTCCTTCGAGTCACAAATGTTCTTCTGCAGACAATAGACAAAGGTGACGAAGCAGTGTTGGTTCTACTGGATTTCTCGGCAGCCTTCGATACCATTGACCATCAAGTATTGATCACTCGCCTTGAGGACAGGTACGGAATCAGGAACAAAGCTCTTGATTGGTTCTCCTCTTATTTAGAGAATCGCAGCCAGACTGTAGCCATCAACACAGCACTGTCTGATCCATTGCCTCTGAAATTCGGTGTCCCACAAGGATCTGTCGCAGGCCCTGTAATATTTACCATGTACAGTGCCCGGCTTATCGAAGACATTGTTGCTGCCAACGGAATCAACTGTATGTCATACGCTGACGACACCCAGCTGCACATTTCAATGAAGCCATCCAACGGAAATGAATGCATTTCCAAACTGGAGAAGTGTCTCGTAGACGTCAAATCTTGGACTGTGCAGAATAAACTTCAACTTAACAACAGCAAGACAGAGATCCTACATGTAACATCGCGAAATGTCAAATGTACCCTCTCGCTGGTGTTCAAGTCGGCGACACTTCTGTGAAACCATCTTCATTTGCTCGCAATCTAGGCGTTACAATCGATGACAAACTATGCATGACACAGCATGAAAATATTGTATGTCGTAATGCCACACATGCTATAAGATGCATCGGAAGTATAAGGCACTACCTGGACCAAAAGACTACAGAAAAACTTGTCCATGCCTACGTCTCATCGCGATTAGATCAATGCAACTCACTCCTCTACGGACTGCCTGACAAAGAGCTCATGAAGCTACAACGAGTGCAGAACACTGCAGCAAGGCTGGTCACGCGATCGAAGAAACATGACAGCATTTCTAAGATCATGCGTGATCTTCATTGGCTTCCCATTCGTAAGAGGATCATTTACAAAATTTGCCTAATCACATACAAATCTCTGCACGGACTTGCTCCAATGTACATATCTGACCTCATCGAGCCATACAACCCCTATCGGTCTCTCCGTTCTTCAACACATAACCTTGTAAAACCCCCTCTTCGTCGTCCACGCACAGCGTATGGTAGAAGATCATTTGAAGAGGCTGCCTACAAAGAATGGAACATTTTACCCACACACGTAAGACTAGCGCCATCTATTAATGTCTTCAAAAAACAACTCAAAACCTTCTTATTTGATCTTTAAATTTGTTCAAGTGCAATATCATGAATAATGTCATAGTCATAGATCCTTGTGGCTCTGCTTTATCTCAGCAATCATATTATATTGTTCTGGTTCGACCTCACGTATCATCTCGGCCTTTAAATGGTTTGTTTGTGCAATGCTCTGCGATAGCCATAACAGTTTGAATTTGGCATACTTCTATCAATCTCTTTTTTATTGTTGTATATTACTGTTTTGCATATATTATACTCTTTACCTTTTAGTATTCCACACAGTTTTATTGTATCTTGATTTTAACGTTGTAATTTAATCAAAATTGTGTAATATTATATACCGTATATTATGTTCAGTTGTCCATCCATGCATTTGCGTGTTTATCCTCTTCCTTTGTTATTTGCTCGCCCTCCTGTCATTTCTCTCTCACGCATGTGCATGCATGGGCAACCTGATATCATGGTGCACTATGATCCTTCATGTATCATCTCGGCCTTTAAATGGTTTGTTTGTGCAATGCTCTGCAATAGCCGCAACAGTTTGAATTTGGCATATACTTGTATCAATCTCTTTTTTATTGTTGTATATTACTGTTTTGCGTATATTATACTTTTTACTCTTTTAGTATTTCACACAGTTTTATTGTATCTTAGATTTTAATGTTGTAATTTAATCAAAATTGTGTAATATCATACTATGTTCAGTTCTCCATCCATGCATTTGCGTGTTTATCCTCTTCCTTTGTTGTTTGCTCGACCTCCTGTCGAAAGTTTCCCTCTCACGCATATGTGCATGTATGGACGACCTGATCATAGGTTGCGAGATAGCGAGTCGAAATTTATGAGACCATTTGGTCGTGTCCGTCTTTCTCCATGTGTCCTGATGCTCGACCTACTATTTTAGCGACTTTTTATATATATTGTTTGTGTTTATTGTGTTATATGCTATCATAATATGTTTGTTAAGCGCCTTGAGGCCCCTTTGGGCTAAGGGCGCTATATAAGCGTTTGGTATTATTATTATTAGTATAAGTATTATTAAATGTCCATTTAATGACCCCTTAAATCATGTAATGCCCCTTTAATGTCCATGCAATGCCCTTTTAATGCCTATGATGGAATGCCCTTACATGTTCATTTAATGACCCCTTAAATCATGTAATGCCCCTTTAATGCCCATTTAATGATCCCGTAAATCATGTAATGCCCCTTTAATGCCCTTGTAATGCTGTTTTAATGCCTATCATGTAAAGCCCTTAAATGTCCATTTAATGACCCCTTAAATCATGTAATGCCCCTTTAATGTCCATGCAATGCCCTTTTAATGCCTATGATGTAATGCCCTTAAATGTTCATTTAATGACCCCTTAAATCATGTAATGCCCATTTAATGCCCATTTAATGACCCCTTAAATAATGTAATGCCCCTTGCCCAGTTAATGACCCCTTATATCATGTAATGCGCGCCCTTTTAATGCCCATACAATGCCCTTTTAATGTCTATCATGTAATGCCCTTAAATATCCATTTTACCTTTACCTAGGCTTTTTCAGCCTCTGTAGGCTGAAGCCCTCTTTCAGCATCTTCCATCTGTGTCTGTCTTGTGCTTCTCTTGTCCATGTCGTATCTCTGTATTCAGTTAACTCGTCTCTCCATCTTTGTTTCTGCATGCCTCTTCTCCTTTTGCCTGTACGGGGTTGCCACTCGGTTATTCTTATTGTCCACCGATTATCGTTTTGTCTCGCGATATGTCCTGCCCATCTCCATTTCATTTCCTTGATTTTTTCAATGATGTCTTTTACTTAAGTTTTATTACGAATGGTAGTGTTCTTTTGTTTGTCTCGTATTGTTATGTTTAACATCCTCCTTTCCATGGCTCGCTGCGCTACTAGAAGTTTCTGTTTAGTTTCTTTAGTTGTTGACCAAGTTTCGGCACCGTATGTCATGGTAGGTAGCACACATTGATTGAAAACCCTTGTCCTTAATGTTATTGGTATGGTTTTATCACAGAGAATGGTTTTGTTTCTGCCGAAGCAGCTCCAGCCTGCCTTGATTTTTATCAAGACTTCCTCTCTCGTATTGTTCTCCATTTTTATTTCCTTGCCAAGATATTTGTAACTTTCTACCTTTTCTATCGGTTCCTTGTCAATTTCGATGGACTCCTTTGTTTGGAAATTTGTCATGAATTTTGTTTTTCCTTTGTGCATTTTCAGACCCACTTTTCTGCTTTCTGTATTCAGACAGTTTAGTTGGGCCTCCAATTCCTTCACTGAGTTAGCTAGCAAAGCCACATCATCTGCAAACCTGATGTCTGTTAGCCGCTCTCCATCGATGAGTATCCCTCTTTCTTTCATGTCTACCTTCTTGAACACCTCTTCCATTGCAGCAGTGAAAATCTTTGGAGAGATTGTGTCGCCTTGTCGCACACCTCTGTTGATTTTGATAGGTTTTGAGATGTCCTCGTCGATATGGATCCTCGCTGTAGCGTCAGTGTATATATCCTCTAGGATTTGAACATATCCTTCATTTATTCCTATTTTCCTTAATGCTAGGAAGAGGTCACTATGCTCAACTGAGTCGAACGCCTTTTCATAGTCGATGAATCCGACACGGAACGTCGGAAATTACTTAGTCACTTGTAGGCTGCCAAATTCTGCACTGGAAATTCACATTTCTATCCCCGGTTTCTATCACATTATACGGTACCCGTCACTCGTCTGTCGGTAGGGGCTGCCTGTCGATACATCGGGAATTGCTGGTGGTGGATTGATACTGACGAACCCGAAAGTTGCCTCTGGCGCTGCCACTCGCAATTCTGGATCCCGCGGAATTCCCGCGGGCATTTCTTTGGCGAGAGCGGGATGCTCGAGTAAGTGGATTCCCCCGGGATGAATTCGGTTGGGAAGATGAGGGACCAGGCAAATTTTGCGAATTATTTGATGGGCCTGTAGACATATTACCGGTCAAGGCCGCCATCGCTCTCGATTGCAGCCTAGTTTGTCTGACTACATTGCTTAATAATAGCGCGAGCGTTATTAGTTTGACCGCGACCACGGCCCCTACCACAATAGATAGGGCACGGGAGGCCTGATCGGCCGCCTTTCGTTTTGATGCCATTGGATTTTGTCTAAAATTATTGACAAAATGAATGAAGAGGAATATCAAAATTTGAAATACTAAAAATACGGTTTTATTTACCAATTAGTTGTAAAAACAGAATCGTTGCTTCGTGTGAAGATCGAAAGGAAGATGAGAAAGGATGAGCCCCGAAATGTAAATATAGCAACCGATGACTCAATCCAATCAGCTAACAGTCAAACACACAACGTATTTTATCTTTTATTTTTGATATCCTCTCGGTACAAAGACAAAGATGCGAATGAAATGTTGGGCACCGACATGGAGCGGGCATGAAAAACAACCCGGAAGTGACACGTGATTGGTCGGAGGTAACCATGGTTGCCCAACGCAATTCCTGACAATAACAATTTTCGCTCCAATGGGCAAAAGAGTTCGATCTATTATATTGCTCAAACTTTATTAACAGTTCAATTCAATATTACAGAAACGACCATGTTTGCTTAGTTGTGCTGACAAATCCCTTTTTATTTATTTTTTTCTTCAAACAAGAAGTTAGTTTATTGATTTTTCGAAAACCGAACCAGAATAGTTTGTCTCATGCCACTTTAATGGTTATTTAACATTAAAACAGTGAGCACCCGAAAAACAAACACCGTGGGACTATAAGAGGGGCGATATTTACACCCCGTAATCACACATAATCCCTTGTCTAGAATCACCTTGATTTTAAATTATGATCAGCGATTATGACTTTATAATAACAGGATTAATTAATTATATACAACAAAAAGAACAACTGTTTAAATATTTAAAGAAGTCTGTTCAAATGTTTAAACAGAGTTTTTAAATATTTGTTTAACCGGTGACCTAAACAACTATGGTTGTTGGAAGTTTTAAACACATTTTTAAACATAGATTTAACAAGTGTAGTAATCTATTATGACTAGCGGACCCTTTATTCCATTATGACTAGCGAACATTTTCCCCCATTATGACTAGCGGACCTTTTATCCCATTATGACTAGCGGACCTCTTTTAATTATGACTAGCGGACCTTAATTTTTATTATGATTAGCGAACCTTTGTTTCAATTATGACTAACGAACCAATTTTCCCGTTATGACTAACAAACCTTATGACTAACGAACCTTTATTTGAATTATGATTAGCGACCCTTATGATTAGCGACCATTATGACCAATGACCCTTATGACTAGCGACCCTTATGACTAGCGAGGTTGACCCATTAAGCTGGTTGAAGCTGTCTCAACACAATGAGCGATTAGTCTTTTGCCCTGTCAGGTGTTAACTTCTTAACATAATACTCTCGTTTCCAGTTGCATTAATCGTTAGGAATGTAATGTAATGCCCATTTAATATCCATGTAATGCCTTTTCATTGCCTAACATGTAATGCCCTTAAATGTCCATTTAATGACCCCTTAAATCATGTAATGCCCCTTTAATGTCCATGCAATGCCCTTTTAATGCCTATGATGTAATGCCCTTAAATGTTCATTTAATGACCCCTTAAATCATGTAATGCCCATTTAATGCCCATTTATTTAGTGACCCCTTAAATAATGTAATGCCCCTTGCCCAGTTAATGACCCCTTATATCATGTAATGCGCGCCCTTTTAATGCCCATACAATGCCCTTTTAATGTCTATCATGTAATGCCCTTAAATATCCATTTTACCTTTACCTAGGCTTTTTCAGCCTCTGTAGGCTGAAGCCCTCTTTCAGCATCTTCCATCTGTGTCTGTCTTGTGCTTCTATTGTCCATGTCGTATCTCTGTATTCAGTTAACTCGTCTCTCCATCTTTGTTTCTGCATGCCTCTTCTCCTTTTGCCTGTACGGGGTTGCCACTCGGTTATTCTTATTGTCCACCGATTATCGTTTTGTCTCGCGATATGTCCTGCCCATCTCCATTTCATTTCCTTGATTTTTTCAATGATGTCTTTTACTTAAGTTTTATTACGAATGGTAGTGTTCTTTTGTTTGTCTCGTATTGTTATGTTTAACATCCTCCTTTCCATGGCTCGCTGCGCTACTAGAAGTTTCTGTTTAGTTTCTTTAGTTGTTGACCAAGTTTCGGCACCGTATGTCATGGTAGGTAGCACACATTGATTGAAAACCCTTGTCCTTAATGTTATTGGTATGGTTTTATCACAGAGAATGGTTTTGTTTCTGCCGAAGCAGCTCCAGCCTGCCTTGATTTTTATCAAGACTTCCTCTCTCGTATTGTTCTCCATTTTTATTTCCTTGCCAAGATATTTGTAACTTTCTACCTTTTCTATCGGTTCCTTGTCAATTTCGATGGACTCCTTTGTTTGGAAATTTGTCATGAATTTTGTTTTTCCTTTGTGCATTTTCAGACCCACTTTTCTGCTTTCTGTATTCAGACAGTTTAGTTGGGCCTCCAATTCCTTCACTGAGTTAGCTAGCAAAGCCACATCATCTGCAAACCTGATGTCTGTTAGCCGCTCTCCATCGATGAGTATCCCTCTTTCTTTCATGTCTACCTTCTTGAACACCTCTTCCATTGCAGCAGTGAAAATCTTTGGAGAGATTGTGTCGCCTTGTCGCACACCTCTGTTGATTTTGATAGGTTTTGAGATGTCCTCGTCGATATGGATCCTCGCTGTAGCGTCAGTGTATATATCCTCTAGGATTTGAACATATCCTTCATTTATTCCTATTTTCCTTAATGCTAGGAAGAGGTCACTATGCTCAACTGAGTCGAACGCCTTTTCATAGTCGATGAATCCGACGCAGAGCTTTATTTGGTACTCATTGGCCTTTTCAATTAGCTGGCTTAAAGCCTGAAGATGGTCAGTGGTTGAGAAGCCTTGCCTGAATCCTGCTTGTTCCATTGGTTGGTTTTCATCAAGCACTCTCTTCATTCTGGTTTGAAGGATTCTTGTAAATATTTTGTATGGGTGGGAGAGCAGACTTATTGGCCTGTAGTTTTTGATGTCCTCTTTGTCTCCCTTCTTGTGTAGAAGTATGACCTTTGCTTCCTTCCATTCCTTGGGGATTTTCCTTTTAGTAAGTATCTGATTGTATAGACTTGCCAGCTGGGTGTATTCGCTCACCTCCGATCTTGATGATATCACTGGTTATCTCGTCTAAACCGGGTGCTTTGTTTTTCTTCATCTGCTTTACTGCAAGTTCAATTTCTTCAACTGTGATGGTAGGTATGTCCATTTGGTCGGGTGACAAGAAGTTTTCTTTAACTTGATTAGACCTGGAGCTGTATAGATCCTGGTAGAACTCTGCGCAGACGTTGAGCACTTCTCCCCTATTTGTTGTTGATGTTCCATCTTTCTTTTTCATCTGTCTTATTCTGGTTTTCTTGCTATTTAGTTTTAGTATCTGTTTTGGTCCTCTGCCGCTTTCTAAGATGGATTCAATTTGTTCTCTTTCCTTTCTTCTGCTCCTCTGCCTTCTCTTCTTCCTTACCAATTTTAATGTGTCCTGGTAGTCTTTGTTTGTTGTGTTGTCTTGTTGGCGGTTATCTTGAGTTTCTTCCTTTTGGTATCAAGCTCATCAATTTCCTTGTCTTCTTCTGATTTCTGTTTGGCTTGTTTTTCTTTTGGTGCTATTTTCTCAGCAACCTCCTTTACTGTGTCGGAGATGAGTGAATACTTGGTATCCACATCAGAGTCTTCAATGCTTAGTGCTGCAAATCTTGTTTTTCAGCTCTATTTGAAATGCTTGTTTTCTTTCTGCCAGTTTCACCGCATCCAGCTTGCTCTTTCTCTTATTGTTGATGAAATTCAGCCTTGCCAGTTTCTTATTTAGTACTATCTTGGCTCTAACTATTCTATGGCATGTATGGTCACTCCCAATATCTACTTTCGTGATCACCTCACAGTTCCTTAGTATACCACGTTGGCTACTCAATATAAAGTCGATTTGGTTTCTGGTTTTTCCATTTGGACTTTCCCATGTCCAGTACCTGCTTTCTATCATGTAAAGCCCTTAAATGTCCATTTAATGACCCCTTAAATCATGTAATGCCCCTTTAATGCCCATTTAATGACCCCTTAAATCATGCAATGCCCCTTTATGCCCATGTAATGCCCTTTTAATGCCTATTATGTTATGCACTTAAATGTTCATTTAATGACCCCTTAAATCATGTAAGACCCTTTAATGCCCATTTAAAACTCCTTAAATCATGTAATGCCCTTTGATGCCTATCATATAATGCCCTTTAATGGCCATTAAATGACCCCTTAAATCACGTAATGCCCCTTAAATGCCTTTTTAATGACCCCTTAAATCATGTATTGCCCCTTTAATGCCCATGCAATGCACTTTTAATGCCTACCATGTAATGCCCTTAAATGTCCATTTAATGACCCCTTAAATCATGTAATGCCCCTTTAATGCCAATTTAATAAACCTTTAACATATGTAATGCCCCTTTAATACCCTTGTAATGCTTTTTAATGCCTATAACTATAATGCCCTTATAATGACCCCTTAAATCATGTAATGCCCATTTAATTACCCGTTATATCATGTAATACCACTTTAATGCCCAACTAATGCCCATTTAATGACTCCTTAAATCATTTATTGCCCATTTAATGATCCCTTATATCATGTAATGCCCCTTTAATGCCCATGTAATGCCTTTTTAATGCCTATCATGTAATGCCCTTTAATGCCCATTTAATGACTCCTTAAATCATGTAATGCCCCTTTAATGCCTTTTTAATGACCCCTTTAATCATGTAGTGACCCTTTAATGCCCATGCAATGCCCTTTTAATGCCTATCATGTAATGCCCTTAAATGTCTTTTTAATGACCCCCTAAATCATGTAATGACCCTTTAATGCCCTTTTAATGACCCCGTAAATCATGAAATGCCCCTTTATTGCCCATTTGATGACCCCTTTGATCGTGTAATGCCCCTTTAATGCCCATGTAATGCCCTTTTAATGCCTTTTATATAATGCCCTTTAATGCCCATTTAATGACCCCTTAAATCACGTTATGCCCCTTTAATGACCCGTTATATCATGTAATGCCCCTTTAATGCCCACGGAATGCCCTTTTAATGCCTATCATGTAATGCCCTTAAATGTCCGATTAATGACCCCTTGAATCATGTAATCCCTCTTTAATGCCCATTTAATGACCCCTTAAATCATGTAATGCCCCTGTAATACCCATTTAATGACCCTTTAAATCATGAAATGCCCCTTTAATGCTCATGTAATGCCCTTATATTGCCTATTATGTTATGCCCTTAAATGTTCATTTAATGACCCCTTAAATCATGTAATGCCCCTTTGATGCCCATTTAATAACCCCTTAAATCATATAATGCCCATGTAATGCCTTTAATGGCCATTACATGACCCTTAAATCATGTAATGCCCCTTTAATGCCTTTTAAATGACCCCTTAAATCATATATTGCCCCTTTAATGCCCATGCAATGCACTTTTAATGCCTATCATGTAATGCACTTAAATGTCCATTTAATGACCCCTTAAATCATGTAATGCCCCTTAAATGCCAATTTAATAAACCTTTAAATCAAGTAATGCCCTTGTAATGCTTTTTAACGCCTATAACTATAATGCCCTTATAATGACCCCTTAAATCATGTAATGCCCATTTAATGACCCGTTATATCATGTATTGCCACTTTAATGCCCATCTTATGCCCTTTAATGACTACTTAAATCATGTAACGCCCCTTTAATGCCCATTTAATGACCCGTTATATCATGTATTGCCACTTTAATGCCCATCTAATGCCCTTAAATGACTACTTAAGTCATGTAATGCCCCTTTAATGCCCATTTAATGATCTCTTATATCATGTAATGCCCCTTTAATGCCTTTTTAATGACCCTTAACACTTTCCACGCGGCTATTAGATTTACCATATACAAAACAGATTTTTCAGAATCCTTTCCCAATTTTCAATGTCTATCTCAAGGGTTACTGAACCAATACTAGGCATGTTTGTACTTATTTCAATGCATTTCTCATGGTGATTCCAAATATGGTAATAAAATTTAATAATTATGACATTTTTGAAACATTTTGTGAAAATTTGGAATGTCGTCTGCAGCCGCCTGCCGCATGGAAAGCGTTAAATCATGTATTGCCCCTTTAATGCCCATGTAATGCCCTTTTAATGCCTATCATGTAATCCCCTTAAATGTCCATTTAATGACCCCTTAAATCATGTAATGCCCCTTTAATACCCATTTAATGACCCTTTAAATCATGTAATGCCCCTTTAATGCCCATGTAATGCCTTTTTATTGCCTATAATGCCCTCAAATGTCCATATAATGACCCCTTAAATCATGTAATGCCCCTTCAATGACCCCTTAAATCATGTTATGCCCTTGTAATGCTTTTTTAAGCCTATAAAGGAAAGCCCTTAAATGTCCATTTAATGACCCCTAAAATCATTTAATGCCCCTTTAATGCCCATTTAATGACCCCTTAAATCATGCAATGCCCCTTTATGCCCATGTAATGCCCTTTTAATGCCTATTATGTTATGCACTTAACTGTTCATTTAATGACCCCTTAAATCATGTAAGACCCTATAATGCCCATTTAAAACCCCTTAAATCATGTAATGCCCCTTTAATGCCCATAATGCCTTTTTAATGACCCCTTAAATCATGTATTGCCCCTTTAATTCCCATGCAATGCACTTTTAATGCCTATCATGTAATGCCCTTAAATGTCCATTTAATGACCCCTTAAATCATGTAATGCCCCTTTAATGCCAATTTAATAAACCTTTAAAATATGTAATGCCCCTTTAATACCCTTGTAATGCTTTTTAATGCCTATAACTATAATGCCCTTATAATGACCCCTTGAATCATGTAATGCCCATTTAATGACCCGTTATATCATGTAATGCCACCTTAATGCCCATCTAATGCCCTTTAATGCCCATTTAATGACTCCTTAAATCATTTATTGCCCATTTAATGATCCCTTATATCATGTAATGCCCCTTTAATGCCCATTTAATGCTCTTTTAATGCCTATCATGTAATGCCCTTTAATGCCCATTTAATGACTCCTTAAATCATGTAATGCCCCTTTAATGCCTTTTTAATGACCCCTTTAATCATGTAGTGACCCTTTAATGCCCATGCAATGCCCTTTTAATGCCTATCATGTAATGCCCTTAAATGTCTTTTTAATGACCCCCTAAATCATGTAATGACCCTTTAATGCCCTTTTAATGACCCCGTTAATCATGAAATGCCCCTTTATTGCCAATTTGATGACCCCTTTGATCGTGTAATGCCCCTTTAATGCCCATGTAATGCCCTTTTAATGCCTTTTATTAAATCATGTTATGCCCCTTTAATGCCCATTTAATGACCCTTAAATCACGTTATGCCCCTTTAATGACCCGTTATATCATGTAATGCCCCTTTAATGCCCACGGAATGCCCTTTTATTGCCTATCATGTAATGCCCTTAAATGTCCGATTAATGACCCCTTGAATCATGTAATGCCTCTTTAATGCCCATTTAATGACCCCTTAAATCATGTAATGCCCCTTTAATACCCATCTAATGACCCCTTGAATCATGTAATACCTCTTTAATGCCCATGTAATGCACTTTTAATGCCTATCATGTAATGCCCTGAAATCTCCATTTAATAACCCCTTAAATCATGTAATGCCCCTTTAATGCCCCTATAATAACCCCTTAAATCATGTAATGCCCCTTTAATGACCCGTTATAACATGTAATGTCCATTTAATGCCGATGTAATGCCTTTTTATTGCCTATCATGTAAAGCCCTTAAATGTCCATTTAATGACCCCTTAAATCATGTAATGCCCCTTATATATCCATTTAATGGCCCTTAAATCATGTAATGCCCTTTAATGCCCCTTTAATGACTCCTTAAATCATGTAACGCCCCTTTAATGCCCTTGTAATGCTTTTTAATGCCTATCACGTTAATGCCCTTATACTGACCCCTTAAATCATGTAATGCCCCTTTAATGCCCATGTAATGGCCATTTAATGCCTATCATGTAATGCTCTTAAATGTCCATTTAATGATCCCTTAACTCATGTAAAGCCCCTTTAATGCCCATTTTATGAACCTTTAAATCATGTAATGCCCCTTTAATGCCCTTGTAATGCCTTTTTAATGCCTATCAATTTAATGCCCTTATAATGACCCCTTAAATCATGTAATGACGGGTGCACTACACTAAATGGGGTATCCCCTACCCTTAAGTTGGTGTTTAAAGCTAGAATCGGAAAGTATGCATCACAAAATCCTCAATTTAAAAAGACTAGACAGTAATACAATTGCGTAAATGCCTATGATTTTTGATTAATTATGATTAATGGGACATCGCCTACATGCACCCTGACTATAAACTGTGAATATCATCTAGGTAAATATTGAGAGATCTTTCAAATTTGTGCTTTTTACTGGAAACATTGGCGATTACGCGGTCATACATAATACCAGGCCAATCGCTGGCAGGCATTTAACCCTCAACCAGTGCCATCGGCAAACCCACTGTCCCCGGGGGGGGGGGGGGGGGGGGGGGGGGGGTGGGGGGGGGGGCGGGGGGTCTCGGGGTTTCAGTGCCTCATAATGTTAAAGAGCGTATCTGGAAGGGGTTTTGTAGAGTTTGGCTTGCTCTTTTCCGACCAACGGGCTTCATTGAATTCATCAATGGGGGTAAACGGCGAGTCCGATTTCACTTTCGCTCAAAAAAGGCTGCAATAATTTGTGCTGGGACATACCGTTCCCAGGCGCCAGATTTGGTGGACTGATGCTTCTCTGGGTCTTGTGTCAGTTTAGACACAGGCAATACCTCATCACCTTCTCCCACATTCGATTGTTTGTGCAAAATGTTCTACTTTTTCTACAGTAATTTGTATATTTATACCGCATTCTAAAAAAAATTGCAAAAGAGATTTAAAAATCTCTTTTGCAATTTTATTTTTTTCAAAAATGCGAATAAAAAAATGAAATGCGCAAATTTATGTCGCCAAAACGAAATACCCGCGGCCTACCGGAAACAAACTTTTTCCCCCGCTTAATTTGTGTTCTATTTCTCCTTTGTTATACATACAGGTGATGGGCGTGATCCGAAGCAAATTCAAAAATACTGCAAGTCACGACTTGCGAATCCCCCTGGCTGGGAGATCAACTAAATGAGGTCGAAGGTCACACAGGGGTCATGTTCCCCCATTGTTCATGTTTCTTTTCTCCAAGTTTGACCTTTGACCTCTAATGACCGTTGACCTCGGATGACCTCTAATTAATTTTAGACATGTTCACCCGGTTTTCATGTTTCATTTCTCCAAGTTTGACATCAATCGGGCAACTTTTACGATTTGACCTCTGGATGACCTTTGACCTCAGACATACCTCTAATTATTTTTTGACATGTTCCCCCGGTGTTCATTGCACGGTTTAACCCCTTCTTGACCTTTGACCTTGAATGACCTCTAATGATAATGACCGTTGACCTCGGATGACCTCTAATTATTTTTAGACATGTTCACCCGGTGTTCATGTTTCTTTTCTCCAAATTTCACGTCAATCGGGAAACTTTTCCGATTTTACCTATTGACCTCCGGATGACCTTTGACCTAGGATGACCTCGGATGACCTCTAATTAATTTTTGACATGTTCCCCCGGTGTTCATTGCACGATTTAACCCCTTGTTGACCTTTGACCTTGGATGACCTCTAATGACTGTTGACCTCGGATGACCTCTAAATAATTTTAGACATGTTCATGTTTCTTTTCTCCAAGTTTGAAGTCTATCGGGTAACTTTTAGGATTTGCTAATTAATTTTAGAAATGTTCACCCGGTGTTCATGTTTCTTTTCTCCAAGTATGAAGTAAATTGGGTAACTTTTACGATTTGACCCCTGGATGACCTTTGACCTCAGATGACCTTTGCAAATTAGACCCCCCAAAAAGCAGCTACAGTGTTTGACCATGGCCTACCTATCGCAGAAGGTTTAAAGTCAATCCGTCCATCTGTTCAAAAGATACAGCATTCGGAAAAGGCTAACCAAAAAGGCTAACCAAAAGGCACATACGGTCACACATACGGACACACACACCCCCACACATTGACATGATGACAAAATCCCCTTCTGGTTTTACAAACCAGGGGGATAAAAATGATGGACATCCAGGTCCTATCCAAATCTGGACTTGCAACTGCAGTGGAACCAAACAACCGCGCGCCAAAGGCAATTGAATGGCATGGCCTTTAAAAAGAAGCTATTGACAATATCGACTGTAATTTCTTGTTCTGTATCCATTTCATAATAACTCCTTGGTGTGTATTCGACCAATTGTGGAAGTGATAACGGTTATAAAATACATATTATTTTTGTTGTTTCTATTTTAGCGCCCACATAATGGACATTTATTTATTTTGTGCAAGAACAGAAACACATTTAGAATCACAGAACATACAAAGCTACAAATACTGAGTATTACAATTACGTATAGTAGGTTATAAACTCTATTGTATTGTACATCAACAGGCATGTACATGATCATAAAAAAACACCCTGTATGTACTGAATATGAAATTAAATCCGCTATTGTTTATATTATTTTGATCATATTATAGCTTGTGACATCTAACCAGCATATCCAAATAATACTCCCAAATACACACATAATATATAATAAAGATTCAAATAAAATAATATAATTTGCTACAGTTAATATGAAATTGCAATCAAAAACGTATAACATGATTAATACAATACGCCTTTCGAACGTCTTTGTGCGCTTAAAACTCTAGTTTTAGTATGTCACGTACACGGATCAATTTGTTAATGGCGTGTATTGACGGCTTAGACTGTTGACATCTGCAGCTATGAGTAAAATCTGCGGTTGTTTAGATCTTTTTCATATACACCATTTATTTTGTTGAACGTGGATAATGTTGGTAAAAACCCAAATTGATCCTGAACTTCGGCCCAAAAAGAGTTTTGTAATATTGCGCTTATTTTAACAAGATGCTGGATGGTTTCCTCATTTTCATTAACAATATTCACCTTAAAAAGATAAGTAGGAATTATGCTATGCGTGATTTGATATTGAAGCCACCTTAATTTAGAGTTTAAGGTAGTTGTGTATGGCATGAGAACGATATTCTTACGGTTATTATCAGAACTGTATAAATGTTTTTAAGGCAATATCGACTCACTGGTTTTGTCTGATTATTATTGGTATACCACAAGTACAGATACTTTGACTTGATATTTAAAATTGGGACCACCTATGCTAATAACCCTAACACTGCCATATACCACAATATACCACGACTGGGCACGTTGGTACCACCCGGCGTGGAAGTTTTTCGCTGAAAAAATGGACCCACTCCATACAGTCTGGGCAATACACTGCCCAGAGTCCCTGGATCAAATCCCTGGGGGATCGGGGGGATATTTTGGTCGATTTTCCACGTTGAAGAAAAAATTCTGAAAAAAAGTGGGGGGTAGAGTTAGGGTTAAGGGATTATAACTTTACTCTCATTTAGTTGAAATTGATAAATGTTTGAAATATTACATTAGCAATGATATATATACTTGCCGCAACGACTTGTATTTACATATTAATGCTTTTAAGCTATATCACCTGCCTTCAACATATTATATTCTTGGCATTCCTCACATTTTTATTTTAAAACACACATATTTTGCATTTTGTCGAAAGGATAAAATCACCATCTTTTACACAATGGGATGTATTATCACCAGGGATATTGTGTGTGTGTGTCCCTGTGATGCCACCAAGCATTAGTTGGTGAGGGGAACTTCAGTAACACATCACAATATGTTTCAGCTACATAGTTTATTAGCAAGAATTCTAAGTCCAGAGGTGTGGGATCAACCCATGTTTCAGGTCGTTACTCGAAGTGTGGCACAGAGATAACTAAACTAAATTCACTTAACATCTACATTATATCTAAATGTTTACAATGCACATTTTCACTAGGCCACAGGAACATACTGACTTCCTGTGGTGAATTATTTTGGTCCACGTATCTTGACCAATCACATCTCTCAATGTGATGTATATATAACTGGTGCCTACTTGTACAGATGTTCTTCTAAGAAGTTCAACTACCCATAAATTCTAGGAAAGGTTTAAGAAGGATTATCCAGCCCAAGAAGGAAGTAGGGGATGAGTAAAACAATGACAGAACAAACCATCCACCCACACAAGGTTATCATAACATTAATGTTTACACATATCAGTGCATTTCTCAGGAACCCCTATTATGAAATCTCCATACGTCATAACATTTCTTCTTTAACTTAATCCTGTTTGGCCTTCTCTGGGGATAATCCCTTCTAGCATTAACAGTCTCTGCCTGTAAGAGTGTACCATTTTGGGGTGTGTTGTGATTCATGGGTCCTCAGATCAACTTTATAAAAAAATCAGTGATACATTACCATACCATTATACCATAGCCAAATTTTAAAATTCCTAACATTTTTTGTTCGGTCGTTAAAAATCACTGAAATTTCAGGAAAAAACCCCAGTAAAACGATTACTACATTCCCCATATCTATGCGCGCTACGTACATCCCAACGAATGGAAAACATATTTTAAAACCTCCAGTTAGGTACATAACAAAAGTGAAACAAAATCGTTGGGATCTCGTTGGCGTGTCACATTACGCTGACCTTGAACCATTGACGAACAGCGCTCTTATGCAGTTTCAAGACCTTATAATTCGATGCGCCAACAAGATCCCATTCAATAAACAAGTGCATATGAAAGAACTCGGAGCGTTTAACAAATTCAAAAGGAAACATTGTTGGGATCTCGTTGGCGCATGGAGATAATCAAGGTCAAAGGTCAAATGTTACTATTTTGAGCCATTTTTGCACCTCCGTACATCTGTGCGCCATCTTTAAAACACCTTGGAAATGATTTCCAGTTGCAAAGATGGGTTACCTTAAATCAAAAATGAAGATTCCAGCTTGGGATCTTTAAGATTTTTTTTTAAAACGATTTTTAAAAATTTGCTTAAGGTCAACTTACAGTGCATGCGAGTCAGTAATAGCCCCACATACATTGTTCAAGCTCTTATAAATCAGTGCGCCAACTAGATCCCATTATTTTTTTGATTTATTTGCTTAGTTTGGCCACCATTCAATAGATACCACTAGAAAAAACTTTGGGATTTTGATGGCGGTTAATTCTAAATGAGCGCAAAATTGAGGTGTCATCAGCTTTATTCTCAAGCCTATTTGAGCGATTTAAGACCAAGTCCCAGGATATCAGATTACTTTGGTGAATTTTGACATGTCATATAGGACATTGTTTTCTATGCATTTTAGACTATTCTGAACACATCTATGTTAGTCTGTAATGTCGATTTCAAAATATGCAAGTCATGTCTTCCGAATTCGACAGGGTTGTTGAATTCTGAAGACATAATATGCAATTTATGAAACATCATGCAACAGATCAATGTTGATGGGTTGAGAATGGTTTAAAATGCATGAAAATCATTGTCCTATATGACATGTCAAAATTCACCAAAGGAATCTGATATTCTGATAATCTGATAAATGGCCCAAAAAGGCTCGAGAATAAAGCTGATGACACCTCAACTTTGCGATCATGTAGAAATAACCGCCATCAAAATCCCAAAGTTTTTTCTAGTGGTATCTATTAAATGGTGGCCAAACTAAGCAAATAAATCAAAAAGTTGATGGGATCTTGTTGGCGCACTGATTTACAAGAACTTGGACAATGCACAAAGGGCTATTACTGACTCGCATGCAGTGCAAGTTGCTCTTAAGCAAATTTGTAAAAAATCATTAAAAAATAAATCTCTGAGATCCCAAACCAGTTTCTTCATTTTTTATTCAAGGTAAACCATCTTTGCAAGTAGATGTCATTTCCAAGGTGTTTTAAAGATGGCGCACGGATTTACGGAGGTGCGAAAATGGCTCAAAATGGTAAAACTTGACCTTTGACCTGGATTATCTCCGTGCGCCAACGAGATCCCAACAATTTTTACTTTTGAATATGTTAAAGGCTCTGAGTTCTTCCATATGAACTTGTTTATGTAATGGGATCTCGTTGGCGCGTCAAACTATAAGGGCTTGAAAACTGCAGGGACGCTGTTCGTCACGGTTTCAAGGTCAGCGTAATGTGACGCGCCAACGAGATCCCAATGATTTTGATTCACTTTTGTTGTGTACCCAACTGGAGGTTTCAAAATATGTTTTCCTTTCGTTGGGATGTGCATGGTGCGCATAGTTATACTTATAGGGAACGTAGTAATCATTTTACTGGGATTTGTTCCTAAAATTTCGGTGATTTTTTTACGACCGAACCAAAACTTTTAGGAATTTTAAAATTTGGCAGTAGTATAATGTTATGGTAATGTATCACTGGCTTTTTTTAAAAGTTGATCTGAGGACCCATGAATCACCACATGGTACGCCCTTAGAGGCAGAGACTGTTAACATATTTTGTATTGAAGTCATCCTTACAACTTGGAAATAGTCACATTCATAATAAATGGGTTAATTAATATACTTTCATAATAGGTGTGTTAATTAATATATACAATTAGTCGATTGTCTTTAAGTCAGCTTGGGGATAATTACCCCCTCCCTTCCAACACAAAACCTCCGCGTTTTGTCTAACATGGATAAAAATTAAAATATATATGGTCACTTGAAGGCTTTGATACAATTATATAATTATGTGACCAGTCGCGTCAAAAAGGACATGTCGGCAAACCTAGTTTTGAGATAGAGGCCAATATATATGGTGAAATATAAAGAAAATAATATTGGCTTCTTCAAATCATATCTTTTGATTACAAAGTCCATTTACCTTCAACATGGTATCATTTCAAAGCTTAAATTGTGCTCTTTCAAGTTATATCAATAACTCAGATTTGACTCAGGCAACCAACATGTCCATTTTTACAGTTCATTCATAAAATAGAGTCATTCATTGAAAGTGATAAATAAGTACGGAACTTATAGGCCTAAATGTCAACAATGCATTTGTGCCAGTGTGCTTCATTCATGAATATGAAAAATCAACTTGATAAAATGATAATATACAATTTACAATACAAATATGATATCCGTTTGATACATTAATACAACAATTAGAGAATTAGAGAATTACAAAATTTATAATGTACAAGGATCTGTAATAGACAATGTTAACCCTGCTCTAGGATTTATATCACACACTCAAGTTTGACGAGACTGTTTCAACTTAATTAAATAAAATGATGCAAGAAGCAATGTTGTAGGTGCAATTGATCACCCGATCATCCAATTGTCCAGTCAACTGGTAAAGGTAAACATAGACAATTGTTGCAACTTGATAACTCAATTTATTTACTTTTTACGCTTTCGTTTTGTCCGTTTTGCCAATGTCTTGTGAATATGAAAGTCCTGAATTAACACCTTTGGGATATTTGCTTGTAGTTCGCAAGTCCTTTTAGATATTCACTGAAAACCCAGTTTTTCAGTCCAGTTCAGTTTCCATGTGGATTCATAATATTCTCTTTCCGATCAAACTGTGTGGTAAAATCAATTCTGTGTGCATATTGGAAAAATGAGCCATTTTAACGGAAATGACAGGACCCCCGCCCTATAGCCATTTATTAAGAAAAACACATCCTCTCCAATTATAGGTTATAACTATTGATATGAAGCACCCTTTTTCTAATTTGCCAAATTTCGGTAATTCTATCTGCACGTGTTAGTAAAAATATATAGGGTGTCCATAAGAAAGGGTTCACGTGTTACACGTCAATGCCCTAATTATAGCCTCAATGTTTGGTTTTAATCTTTATAAATTTTGAAAGATAATTAAGTTGGCTTTACATTGCTGTTGATTTTATTGTTTTTACTTTTCTCAATCTAAAAATATGTTTAATCACGAACAGTCAAAATTGAGTTTGTGCAACTTTTAGAAAAAAATGTTTTTGTTGTGATATATAATCATTTTATCATCTCGTATTTGTACGAGCCTCAAGATAACTAAATTACCTTTCGGATGCATTTTGTTCTGTCGATTTAGCTTGATTTGAGCCTATCCAAAGATGATTGTTGCGCTAGTTTTTTGAAAGAAATCATCTATTTATAAAGTTGGTATGTCTAACGCTTTGAAGCATTTCTAAATAAAAAAGCACAAATTAATAGTGATCAACTATAATCACGCGTATTTGTTGGATAGGATAAAGCAAATGAGACGAAACAAAGGGCGTTTAAAAGGTAATTTGAGTCATAATTAAGCTCTTATATAAACATCGATTAGTAAATACTAGGTAATAATTACACACATGGCTAACTATAGCTCAAACTTAATAGTATGGAGAACTGTCTCCTCTTTATTTTGATACTATTGCGCGCGAAGAATGGTTAGTAATTGACATGTGCAGAAAACTCAACAGCCTAAAGTAAGATGCGGATAGGGAATGTTCTCTCGCCTTCACGTTTACCTGTTACACTATCCAGCGTGTGGAAAAAGCCAGGTGCAAACATGAAAATCGCACTTTTTCTTTGGTTTTTGACCTAAAGCTTCCTAAATAGAAATTTGAGATATTGTATGCGAAGAATGGTGTACTGTACACCATTCTTCGCATACAATATCTCAAATAAAAGAAGAACTTCATGGTCCGTGTGCACAAAGGAGTTAGACCAGGTTTAAAGTTGGATTAAGTGAAATATATTCATGCCTCAAGAGCTGTTGTTCTGTGCATTTTCATGAGATATTTTGTGCGACTTTAGACTTAGCATCAGTCCAAATCACAAGTTGATAGCTAATTTGAGAAGGAAATGTAAATAAAGGTGTGCATTTCACAAAACTAAAATCCACTTTGCCCTGGTCTAACTTTTTGTGCATACGGACCCATAACTTTACATTATTAAAGTTCTAAATAACTGCCGCATGCCGTGGTAGCGTACAACTCAGAAGCACTATTTTTAATGTATATATGTACAGTGAAGTTCCTATTGGTAACATGACTTAATTGTCAATTGGAGTATTATATTAGAATTCCCATTTTGGCGATGGTCAAGGTTACATCATGGGAGTCCGTTAACTGGTTAAAAGAAATCACAACTCCAACAAAAATAGAGATAATACATGTATTGACCGTGTTTGCGGGGGGTGTAGCTAAAGTCTGTGTCAGTATTTATAAAGAACAACACCACATATATTTAAATCTGTGACTAATGATGATGGACAATGGTTTCAAAATAACCCGCCAAACGTATTGGTCATTCTTTGAACAGTAACGCTTGTATTGCAATGAATTGATCTGAACAATGAACACTACGGGGATGTACGGGCACGAGTTAAGTGGATTCCCTCTATATAGATACCAGGGTAGTAACAGCAGACGCGCTCTACGCAGTACATTCTACATAGTGAAATTTCCATCAGTACAACCGAACGGATTTTTATGACTTGAAGAGCAACGATACCATGATGTTTCAAAGGTGACATGATTTTCAAATGTACTCTCGATTCAATAAGAATAAGAATGGCTACGAAAAGTCACGAATATGATAGTTTGGTGTTATAGACTCCGTTTATATCTCAAGTAAGAAGTAATAATAAGTAATAAGTAAGAACGACACCTAAGGTTGACTGCCAGTGTTTGGCGATTCAGTAAGTGTCAACACTTGGCCCATGGATCACAAAACACGAATAACGGTAAGAAAACCAGGGAGACATGATCTCATTTACAGGGACATTCTCAAGTTAGAATGAAGATTGTTATGCAGGACAATGGAATGTGACGAGCCGTTGTGAATTGAGTACATCACTTAAGTCGTCAGTGGTGTATCTAGGATTTGTTTAAGGGTGGGATTTTTTGTTTGTTTTTGCAGTCAGCTTAGAAAATTTGAGAGCGCCTGAGGCGGGGGGGGGGGGGGGGGGGGGGGGGGTTAGGGCATGTTTTACACGCGCTCGATAAATGGTCCATAAAGTTGTCATTGTGCCAATACACACACACTACATCCGGAGAATGGGACTGGGGCACAATAGGGCTTGGGTGGGGGCACAAAGGTGTGTGGGGTGGGGGCACAAAGGTGTTTTTGTAGGGTGGGGGGGGGGGGGGCTAAGCTTCGCCTCTGTGAGCCGTAAAGGGTATATGCAAGTGATGTATACTGTTTCCGAAGGCTACGGCTACAAAAATGGGCATGTCAATCCCAGCATTGACTTTATGGCTCTTGAAAATTGCCGAATATAACCACGTCACCGGGAATGAAGACACTTTTCATATCGATGATGTTGCTGGCGGGAAAGAGAATGTTTTTCAAAGCAAATATGGAGATACTCTGAAATGGCTTGTTGTAGAGATCAAGTAATTTAGGCGTCATAACTTCTTGAAGTTTGGTTAAGTAAGCCTGTTGTAAGTCATGATCATTGCATTGACACAGTCCTGCTGGTGGTTCAACATCACCGCCCAAGGATACGTTGGCGTTTTTTGGAGCCAATGATATTCTTTGGTCCATCCCAGATCCATCAATGGCCAGTGGTAAATGAGCGTTTATCGTTGTTGTGACATTGAGTGGATAGACTTTTTTGTTGTATGATATTTTTGACCACGAAGGATTCTTATTAAAGAGACTGGGTGCCTGTTTCACCCTTTTTCCATATAGGAAATGATGTTCACTGCTTTTGTCCAATGCATTCTCAACTGAGCCTGTTTTACCCGGTTTAAATATCATACCGCTCAAATCTATGCCCACCATGTCAGATGGATCTTTTACATAGTCTTCAGTATAACAACCTGGTCCGGCTCCGGCGGGAGTGATAACGGGGGGTACATATGATCGGCTAACAAATGTGTCATGAAAGGGTACCGATACTGACCCAGCGCCAGCCTTAGACGACCAATTCTTGTCTTTATTTCCATCGTCAGGAGGTTCAACTGGAATCAAAACTAAACCGATACCTCCATCACCCAGAGAGGCAGGCAATACGTCCCGGAAGAATATTCTGCTGTTGATGATCAAAGAGCAATCATGATTCGACGGGATAGGCTCTTGTAGGGTCATATATGTGTTTGCTTGTAGGCCTCCGGTTGTAGCAATAAAAACTTGAAGCAGATCCCGGTCGCTACTGGTGTGAAATATATTGAACAGGAAGTTGGTCGGGGTTAGGGACGGTAAGACGGCAATCTTTTTAAAGTCAAGAGTGCCGAATATGTAAACCTCGTAACCATCTGTCAATGAAGTGAAGTACGTCGTCAGTATTGCACCCATCATGGGATTAGAAACAGAGGCTTCAAAATTCATAGCCGAGAAAGACCCTCCATTCAGCGAAACAGCGATGTGGTGCTGAGAAGAAACTGATCCTTGTAAAACACTGAAAGGAACGTCACCCTGAATGAAGCCACCATCACTCTCTTTAATGTCGGCATGGCTAATAAGCATCCAAGAATCGTTCAAAAATAGTGAGTATCTATATGTTCCCGAAATTATAGGCAGACAAATTTGAGCGGATTGGGCGTTGAGGAGAAAATGTAATTTGGGAGCATTGAAATCGAAGTTAAACTCCGTCTTCATCTTGACATCCGTTTCGACTATCTGTACAACGGGTCCTGTAGATCTGAGGAACTTTGGGTTCCCTTTACGATCGATAAACTGCGAAACGAGCAAACGATTAACCTGCTCAACTGTCAAGGACAAAACAGCATCCCATCCAGCACATACAGATTTGTCTGCCATCATGTTGATAACACTTTGCACACTGACCATTTCGGCAGAAGGAGAAGCCGTAGTTGTAGTGCGGAGAGAAGTGGGGAAAGATGGTCGCCCGTGGGCTTGAACAAGATCCTCTCTGGAATGCGCCTCATATGTAGTCGACGGATTCACAGATTTTGTCTCCGAAATGGCTGGGATAGGAACAAATGGTTCACGTAAACGCAGTGTGCCGGATCTAATATACTGTTGATCGGCTGAAAGACTACCTTCCTTTACTTGGGCGAAGATGTGAAATATAAGGCGAACAGTGATACCCCGTGGGTTGTTGTCAAACATGATATCTTTGTTACTCTCGGTGTCTGGCAGTGAGACCTGCCATGTAGAAAAAGGGGTGATGGTAGAAACGTTATCACCAAAGGCATCCTGACTTGTTGTTGCTGAAAAACCTGAACGTTTGTTCTTGTCATATTGCTCCAAAGAAAATATGTGACTGCTTGAGTGTATGTCATGGATACTTGTGTAGATGCGTGGCGTTGTTTGAAAGGTCAATGTTTTCCCACTAAAATCCCGGTCATAGAACGGATTGCCATCATAGTAGAGCTCGGTATAATACTTGCCACTTTTGCTAGAGGTGATGCCGCCTATCTGAACATCGATATTGTCAACACGAACATAGTTGTATGGTGCAAATTCACGTTTGTTGAGGTCGATGCTAAATTTGAATCGTTGATTGTTTGTAAGGTCTCCTGGTTTGACACCGTGAATTTCATATATAACGGGGTTCTGTTGGACTTGTGGGTACGGCTGAACACTAAGACCCCGATTGATTTGCTGTGATTGAGTGAGGATGGCCATTTGCAAATTGAGCAATGTAAATGGACCAATATTGACAGGTCGTATAAAATACTCGTATTGCAAAGCACTGCTCTGTGTGACAATAGACTCAACCATTACCATAAGCATCTGACGTTGGAAGAAAATGAGTTGTCCAGAAAGTCCAATTAAGTCAATGTTTGCATTAACAAGATTCTCCGGTTTGACATCAAGGTCAATATCCAAGTTGTTCAGGCGCTTCTCTTGCTCTTTATGAAGTACATTGTATTGCTGAGCTGCAGATAAATCCGTGGCAATCTTTTGCATTTCATTCTGGCATTCTAAAAGAGCCTTTCCTCTCAGTACAAGTACAGCAAATGCAGCAGAAAGGTCATTCTTGGCCCTGACAGCCGGTCCAGTATCAAGTACAGCGTTCATGTGTACTTTAATTTCATCCCACTCAAGTGCTGTAGGCTGTTCTAACCCATTAAGGCCAATATCTCCCAAAGCATCTACAACATTTTGTGGATCATGTGGTATGCTTTTGAATGATCGGTAAGCTTTGATCACAGCATCGAACACCTTCACTGCCTTTTGTATTTTCTGTACTGTTTCACCGAGGCTTTTCAAAGCAATTAACGCAGCAGAAGGAGTGGCAACGGCGAAACCTAAAGCAAATATATTAGAGGCAATGTCAATAGCAATCTTCAGAGTTTCCTTCTTCTGCCAGTCAACAACAGCATATTGATACCTAACAACAGCATCATCAACCAATTTCCGCTGCTTAGACAAACTGACACTCAAACCACTTGCTCGCTCACTGGCCCTATCAAGATTCTTCTCCTTTTCAATAACAGTGGTGGAATACATGTTTTGAAGGCTTTGCTGAAACTTTGCCTGGGTACTGATGTAATCTTTCAGAAGTTTCCCAGACCTGATGATATTATCATTGAGATCTGTTTGACGTTCAACATTCCGTTCCTCTGCTTGTCTTTCTCGAATCTGTTTTTGGAAGGTCTCCAGCTCCATAGATGCTGTGTGAAGAACATCCTGAACAGCATCGATAACATCTTTGTATGCCTCGTATTTAAGGTACGGAACAGGTATTCCATTTCCTTGTTTTCCTGCTGTCACACTTGCAAGGTACATTGCTCTAGCCTGTAAAATAGCAAGGCGATCTTCTTTGTATGGATTGCTACCTGCAAGCCACAGCAATAAACGTTTCATCAACTCTTTCCCTGACTCGCTTTTGTAAGGTGTCGATAAGAGGAAATTAAGTCGAGCTTCAGCTGCAACTAGTGCAAACTGGAAGTCGATAAATCTCTCGTCAAGAACATGCATGGATGGAGAATTACGGATATCTCTTACAACGGAAACCTCACAATTAACCTTTTCGAAGATCAACCCATTTATACAAACAAAACACTCACCACTACTATGGGTGCTACTGACCTGCAGACCACCGTAAAACTCTCCACAGTAGACTCGATCTTTAATGGTTTTGTAAGCTGACTCACTCAGACACAGATTTGGGGGTACAGCTCCTGTTCCTCCAACGGATATTACATGACCAATAAGACTTACAGTTGCTGAACCAGGAAGATCTATGTTGGCGGAACTTGTTGAAGAAGGAGATGGAATCTGTAGGTGAATATAATGATACAAATTAATAATAATAATAATAATAATAATAATAATAATAATAATAATAATAATAATAATAATAATAATAATAATCATAATAATAATAATAATAATAATAATAATAATAACACTAATAATAATAATAATAATAATAATAATAATAATTTTAACACTACTACTAATAGTAATACATAATAATAATAAAAAAATAATATTTTTTATATATATGAGGAAGTTTTGTGTTTATGGTAAAACAACCGAAGGCTGCGTCCACAACCTGTAATTATCTGATCGGCGATGATTGTTCAAACGTGACGCACTACATTTTCAAAGTGTTTGAGTTAATATCACCAAACAGAGAGTACATAAAAGTGTCTCAAATTTAGTGGCATATCTTTTTGAAGATATAATAAGAAGCATCGCTTGTACAATATATTGTTTACTTTCGTTATTTTTGTGAACTGTATTAATTTCTCAAATTGGTCGGAGTAATCGCATTTTGCGTCTGAACTGACACAAAGCAGATGAACAACGAAAAGTCGATTATAACACTTGTTTTCGTTTTCTCATTTAGACTTCAAGGTGTGCCATATATAAAGGGTTCAACAAAAGAAAGTATACCACTTTGTTTATGTCATTTTGAGTAACATTCAATTTTGTTGGACCAAATAGGCTAGATAGGCATTTAGATGAATCTTTTAGGCATAATTTGATACCAAATTTGCCCCCCCCCCCCCCACCCCTAATAACAAAGATAAACCATGCTTAGCACCATTTAAAGAAAATTGGTCACTTTTCAAAAGTCACATTTTCAACGCACGCAAGCCGCGAGAAAATGCTGTGCGTGGCACTTTGAATGGCCGGGAATGAAATGGATATTGATCACACAGTGCAACTGCGGTGGCCTTGTTCCTGAGCGAGCGGGCTATTTAATTATGAACAGGTAACATGTGGTCTTTTCTTCCCGCGTATGTGTATTGAAAATGTGACTTTTGAAAAGTGACTAATTTTCTTTAAATGGTGCTAATCATGGTTTATCTTTGTTGTTAGGGGGAAAATTTGGTATCAAATTATGCCTAAAAGATTCATCTAAATGCCTATCTAGCCTGTTTGGTCCAAACAAAATTGAATGTTACTCAAAATGACTTAAACAAAGTGGTATACTTTCTTTTGTTGAACTCTTTATGTACAGTCCTCAAAATAAGTAACTGACAGGTAATAAATCTACTCATAACTCCAAAATAGAGATTTCTTCCCCTTAATTTGAGATCGGTTTATAATTAAAAACAAGACATTGAAGATGATAGAACACAGTGCGGTCTATATTGGGTTTTGAACACGCATGGTGTGAAAGGTGTGTTTATGGGCTGCATTGATCAATTGAAGCATCCCCATACCTCACCTTACTATTTTAACTTATTTTCATTAGTATATCTTTAGCTTACAATAGAAGTCTGATAACCATAATATCAAGTTGTGTAAATGTATATGTTTTGAGTGAAGTCATTATACCCAGATTATAGCATTTGGTGATATTGGACAACCCCAATCATATACAGTGCCAACTTCTGTACTAATTCGAACGCAAATTCAACACCCTTACAATACCCATAATGAGTTGAGGTAAAGCATTGCTATATACTCACCACTATGGCATTGGCAAACAAACTAAATTCAACTACTTGCTCAGGAAACTGAAGCGTGATGAGGTCCGGTTCAATGAGCTCCTGCCAGATATTAACAGAAGGGGTAGCAAGCGTTGACAGAAGACCAGCCCCACCAAGTGGATTGGATTGCGTGAACATACCATTGAGATCGTATGGACAGTTATTGCAGAAGTATGGAGCTACTCCGTATCCATCTACAAAATTGGCGTACATAGCACCCTTGAAGACCCTGCGCCAGATTAGTTTGCGGTAGTACTCAGCAAAGACCTCGAGTGATGCTAATTCAGTAGATATAACAGTTAGCTTCGTGAAGGCTTTGTTTATATTGATAGAATCAGAACGGAGGAGTGGCGTAAAGATGCTGTTCGTCCCAGCATGCTTTCTGTCAAGCCACGTGTCGGTTTCAAGTGATGACTTAAGCTCAGGATCTTGACTCATAATGCATATGTTCCCGATAGCTGCGGTATAGCCATATCCATTATGATTCAAAGGGTTGGTAAATATTATGGCAAATGCGATTGACTCTGGTCCTGTTAGCTGCTCTGGATAGTCAGAATATTGTTCACGAACTTGTTTGTATTGTGCCTCGTCATAAGCGAATACCTGAAATAGCGAGTCACCAACATCAACACTTGTGACAAAATGTGAACCGAAAGTTTTGAAGAACTCTAGGTACCCATTGGCACCGTCCACGCTTACATCAGCTGATGTCTTTGATCGTTTCTCTAGTGCTTTGAGAGCAGAAAGCGCATCAGGCATAACATTATTTTCGGGATCTATATTCCTGAAAATGCCTCTCTCAAAACATTCATGTGTAACACTACCAACGCGTCGTGTATTTCGAACTAGGGCGTATGACCATCCATCATGGGAAATATCTAACCCGATTTGATCAGAAAGGTCCCTGAGAGCTGTTTGCTTGGCGTCACCAGTCAATCCTGCCAGCGTCAAGGATCCAGCGGGCCATCTAGCAGGCGCACCTCCCTCTGATGGCGCATCTTCAAATGAAATAGTACGAAGCCTGATCTGTCGTATGGCACTCAGCAAATCTTCATTGTTGACATGGAAAGTAATTGTAGGCCAGGAGGACCACTTCACTGCGTCATTAGGGCTCTTCAGGGTTATCGGGGTATCTTTTAGTGCAGGTTTTGGAGATTGTTTATACGCACTCGAACAGATGTTTGTATTATAACCATTTAGTAGGCTGGTAGACTGACCCAGCTTTATAGTTGTGTCAATATTCATGATAGATCCATAAGTTCCACCTGCAGGATATATATAATAAATATGAGTATTACTTTCACGTGTTCATTTAGATAAACAATGATATGTTATTAATACATGTTCAACATTGTGCCGATATATCCACGTGTACATGTTTTTAAACTTTTTAACAACACATGCATTGAAATAAATTCGATTGTAAACCATTCCATCATTTGATATGACGCATATCAGATGTGTCAGGGTGTGTCAGCATTCAGCAACTGACCTACGTGCACAGTAGGCTACGGCAATGCATAATTAACATACTTTAACATTTGACAGTTTATTCAAGGTAATTCGAATTCTTTACAAAATATAAATATGCTAAATATTTTAAAATTATTTTGTCCGATATGGAAAGTAAATCATTGCCAGCAAAAAAAGAAACATTAATGTCATGGTACCGGTAACAACTTTAAGGTAAGCCAAAATGGTGATTCAAGTATGTTTTATTCGAATGAGTATGTTTAGAAAAATAAAATGCAAAAATAATTACTCATAAATATTGTCCACAGAAAAAGATGAATTGTATATATATATATAATTGTATATGGGGTAATTATCTGCACTAATTTCTCACGCATGTTTATAATATATATCGTGCAGTTAGCATCACAGTATTTATACATGGAGATCCGCTTGTGTGTAGCGGCACTACGCGCCGAACACTGTATAGGTTTAGAAATTGATTCCAAAACCACGAAAGCTGTTGTAGCTCAGTGGTTAGAGCGCTCGTCCGGTGATCGAGAGGCTGGCGGTTCGATTCCCCATAACAGTTAGTTCTTTTAGCGGGAATAGTGCTACGCATTGATCTGTTCAATTTCTCTCATATATATATATATATGTTGAAAAATAAGCTGAGGTTAAATGACACAAAAACAGAGTTTTTCCTAATTTCTTCTCCAAGACAACTCCATCTGGTCTCTGGTGTTGGTTTAAGGATCGGTGGGTCTGAGATTGATTCCTCCTCGTCAATTAAGAACTTAGGTGTTAAATTTGATCCCCATATGAAAATGGATTTACAGGTTAATTATATGTGTCGTACTATTAATTTCCATCTCAGAAATATTGCTCGTATTCGTTGTTTTATGGATCATAATACATGTGCACATGTAATGAGGTCTTTGGTCCTTTCTAGGCTGGACTACGGTCATTCTCTTTTAGGCGGTATTTCAAATTCAAATGTCAAGCGCCTGCAAATACTTCAAAATCGTGCTGCGCGTCTTATTTTCTGTGTTAACAGACGAACCAGCGCCGCGTCACTATTGCGTAAACTTCATTGGCTACCCGTCCAGCAGAGAATCGACTTCAAGATCTTACTGCATGTGTACAACTGTGTAAATTTATTAGGCCCCTCATATTTTGTCTGATGTTGTGTCTTTTTATCAATGTGCTCGTGCTGGTCTTAGGTCTTCTAAGGACACAACTCGTCTCGCTTTTAATGCTAACATACGTGCAATAGGCAAAACAGGATTTTCGCACTTAGGCCCTAAGCTATGGAATGACCTCCCCATTTTTATTCGCAATGCCTGTAGCGTTCATACTTTTAAAAAGATGCTAAAAACTCACCTGTTTCCATCAGAGTAATTTGTTTTTCATCACTTTACATGGCCTATCGGCTCTATTATTGCCCGTTTTTTATATAAATGTATCTATATTCTTGGTATTTGTATTTTATATACTTGTTGTATTTTTATATTACTGTGTATATACTTTGATTGTATCTTTTTAATATTTTATAATGTTGTTAACCAATCTCTCTCCTCTGGAATTTTTCCATCAACTTTTAAGACTGCACTTATTCGCCCACTTTTAAAGAAACCTAGTCTCGACCATGAAATTCTGAAGAACTACCGCCCGGTATCAAATCTACCATTTCTGTCAAAACTTCTCGAGCGCATTGTACTTTCCAGAATTTTGCCTTATCTTCAGACTAACAAATGTATGCAGCCCTCTTCGCGCAAGTGTATAGCGGTTTGGATGAATAAAGTATCCCTTTAAAGGAAAAGCCAAGTCTAAGATATTTCCTTCAGAAGGATGAATAATGCCCAGGGAATCAGGTCACTGCAAATAATCGTTTCGGCTACTCACAATATGCGCCGTGCACAATGCGTAATAGATTTTCTTTCAGACTTCTCCATTTCAGACTCAATATTTTATGTCTGTCAATTTTGAGACCTATCCTTTTGACCTGTGAGGAGCTTTTACGAGAAACATATTTGAAATATAAATGTTCAACTTGCACTTTGCCGTTTACCAACCACGGACAGTCTCCTTAACATTGACCCTATAGAATAAATCCCTGTTTAAACGAACATTACCAAAAACGTATTGGGGCTCGTGTCAATTGATGCACACAGAAAAAAAGTACATAAGTTTACACAAGCTATGTTAATATAGAACTCCATAATTATTATGTAAACCTTTCACATAGTATTTGTGTACCAAATACACAAGTTATGTAAACATTGTATTTTGTACACAATTTAGTTGTGTACAAAATACTGTGTGAAAGGTTTACATAATCATTATGGAGTTCTATATTTAACATAATTATGTAAACATTTTTCTGTGTGTGGTATGATTATATGTTTAGCTAAAAAACACCTCTCAAATCGTATAGTGTTATTTCATTTTAGTTAATACAGGTGATTAGTATAACTAACATGACCAGCTTCACAAAAAATGGGTTAAGGATCCTTTCCTTTACCAACGTTATAGGAATTTTCATGACCTTAACAAGTAACATACAATAATAATAACCTGATATTCCTCATGAAATTTACTTTCATGGAGTGTATATCTACGTTGAAGGAAGAGCTTTTAGGGAGTATCTACGTTGAAGGAAGAGCTTGGTACTGCACCGCGATAGAATTCGTTCGTCAATTTTTTTTAATATTCACTGTGAACAAGGTTTGAACGATTTTAAAAATAAATCTCAAATAATAACTTACTTTTCGAGCTATAGCCATTCAAAAACACGTGTTTTTAGCCATTTTTGACTACTATTTAGTACACAATCCTAAGGAAATAACATCTTAGGCCACACATTTTTCGATTTAAAAACAAAACTGTAAATTTAATAAAAGTTGCGCATTAATGTTAATAGCTACTACAGATTAATGAAATAAAAAAATTGGGTTACCAGCTTAGTTTTCGAAATGCTTCCATAGAAAGGACGTATTTTTTTGGTTCAAAAGTCTTACAAAATGAAAACCGCGTTATGGTAGGGCGTAGGACGCGTCGTAAAGTATGATATAGCATGATCACAATGTCATCCTGCGTATAAGGAATTGGAAGTAGGCCCTTTTTATGGGATTTCAATGGGAATCGACAGTAGTGTTGGGAGGGGGGGGGGGGGTGGGCCTCTGGCCATGCAAGTCTTAAGCGCTATGTTCTTTGTAGAGCGCTAATAGCGCTGTAAATGCTAATTATTATTATTATTATTAAACTAAACGTATGTACGTGAACTCATAAAACAGGCAACATATCGGGGGGAGGTAGGTTTCGATGAAAAAAGGACAGTATAAACATGATAAAATCAATCCCCTTTCGCAAACTGATGAAGGGTGATCATTTTGATAAACGGTGTTTTCGCAGGTTGCTCGTGATTAAGGCCCGAGTTTTAAGCCTAAATTCAATGTGGATTTCAATTGTGCAAAACGCAAATAAAAGTAACATTTCATAGACCTAGCAATCGAAATGATTATATTATTGTAATCCCTTTTCCTTGGATGTCTTCATTTAATAGGCCCTTCATTTGATAGGCCCTTGAAATTATGGGAATCCCCCTGCCTCGCAGCTTCGCTCCCCTCCCCCAAATTGAAGACCGCATTGCCATTACATAGCAGCCTTTTTTCTTTCATATTATTATCAGGCATTGCCTACTGGGCGTATTTAATTTAAGGTCCTCCTAGAAAAGCCGGGAGAAAAGCACCACGCCAGCAGTGGTCTTTGTTAATCTGATAAGAACTCCTTCATGAATATGCTTATCCTTCAAACCTAATGACAGGTTGCTATCTACGAAGGTTGAATCAGGTTGCTATCTACTGAAGACAGTGATGGAAATATATTTCATGATGTTTGAAGTCATACTTTTTAGGCCTGCTCTTTATCTACGATTCCCTGCACGCCTAGAACATTAGTTCCTTGTTTTAATCGTAGTAATCTATTCACGGTATAATTATCAAGAAAAAGGCTGCATGCTGCAATCAAAGTATGTCTCACGTTTTCAAATAGCGGCACGTACAGAACCTGTGTGTTGATCGGCCGCGCATTGTTTAGCGTACACTTGCGCACGGGTGGCACATGAGTCGCACTCTATTAATATTTACGCGCAAGTTTTACTTGTAGCGACGCTCGCATTTTCGATTCATAAACTCAGCTGGCACTGTACAAGCGGCACTGCGCGTCGAAATCGTGGTGCAGTACCCATCTTATTCTTTGAAATTAATTGTGAAAATGGAAATGTGTAGCGCAAACCGATAAGCCATGCTCTCAAAACTTTCGGGTACCTTGTGTGTAACACTTCACGAAACAAGGGCGATGTCTTCTACTTTCGTAAATATCTGTTATCACATGTTTCTATCAAGCAACAATTATAGATGTCAGTTTATAATGCAAAGTATTCTAAACCACACTAACTGCTTGACATGGAAGGAAATTTATTTGAAAGGGTAAATTTAAAAAGGGTTTCATGATTACACGAAGAAAGGGGTATAATGATAGTGTCTAATATGTGTGATCTCTAGGGTTAAAGGGTGTGTCTTCGCTGTAAGAATGGGAAGGGACATGTATTTTCAATTACTTTATATGAGCATGATTCATGAGTTTGGGTACCCGAAACGTGTTGGGAATGGTCACAGTTTGCCTACCGCAGGAGCAAATGGCATAGAAATAATTCACATGAATAAAAAAAATGCTAACAAATACTGTATGAATGTACCACGTTTCACTTCTAAGTGAAAATAAATATCCCAAATTAAAGTGAAATATATATGAGTCTGTGTTATCCCTTTTAAAGGGATTTTTTTAATTTAATCAAGCGTCTTCAGCAACTTGGATTAAACGGAACAGTGCTTCAATGGTTTGCATCTTATTTGTTGAATAGATCTCAATCTGTTCAAATTCATGATAAATGTTCTGCTCCATCTAATCTTCAATATGGTGTGCCTCAAGGTAGTGTGCTTAGACCGGTTTTATTCTCTTTGTATACATGTTCCCTCGGTGAAATTATGTGCAAATACAATCTTGATTATCATTCCTATGCCGGACGTCTCTCAAATATATGTGTCTTTCAAGCCTACTCAAAATGATGCTGATTGTGCACTGAATAAACTGGAATCATTTGTTACTGAAATACGCGAGTGGATGACTGACAACTTTTTGAAACTGAACGATGACAAAAGCGAATTCATTGTATTTGGATTTAAATGTCTACGTGAAAATTGCACTCTAGACCCCAGGCGCCACTACCACACCCACATCACATTGCGGCGACACCCATAAGCACCATTGTAGCTAGCTACACCCCAACCGTATGCAAGTATGCAAGCGCACCATTGCGGCAGCAACCACCACGAATCATCGCCTCGCATTACCAATGCCAGGGCTGTCAACTCTCCCGCATTAGACGGGAGTCTCCCGCCTAGACACTCTTTCTCCCGCACTCCCGCCTAGCATATATAAACTCCCGCCTCAAAAATAAATAAAGGGAAAGAAAAGAAAAGGGAAAGAAAAGAAAAGGGCAAGAAAAGAAAAGGGAAAGAAAAGAAAAGGGAAAGAAAAGAAAAGGGAAAGAAAATAAAAGGGAAAGAAAATAAAAGGGAAAGAAAAGAAAAGGGAAAGAAAAGAAAAGGGAAATAAAAGAAAAGGGAAATAAAAGAAAAGGGAAAGAAAAGAAAAGGGAAAGAAAAGAAAAGGGAAAGAAAAGAAAAGGGAAAGAAAAGAAAAGGGAAAGAAAAGAAAAGGGAAAGAAAAGAAAAGGGAAAGAAAAGAAAAGGGAAAGAAAAGAAAAGGGAAAGAAAAGAAAAGGGAAAGAAAAGAAAAGGGAAAGAAAAGAAAAGGGAAAGAAAAGAAAAGGGAAAGAAAAGAAAAGGGAAAGAAAAGAAAAGGGAAAGAAAAGAAAAGGGAAAGAAAAGAAAAGGGAAAGAAAAGAAAAGGGAAAGAAAAGAAAAGGGAAAGAAAAGAAAAGGGAAAGAAAAGAAAAGGGAAAGAAAAGA
Source organism: Ophiura sarsii (assembly GCA_035610835.1). NCBI lineage: Eukaryota > Metazoa > Echinodermata > Ophiuroidea > Amphilepidida > Ophiuridae > Ophiura > Ophiura sarsii. Next base: position 62,919,629 of record CM069452.1, read on the forward strand.
AAAGGGAAAGAAAAGAAAAGGGAAAGAAAAGAAAAGGGAAAGAAAAGAAAAGGGAAAGAAAAGAAAAGGGAAAGAAAAGAAAAGGGAAAGAAAAGAAAAGGGAAAGAAAAGAAAAGGGAAAGAAAAGAAAAGGGAAAGAAAAGAAAAGGGAAAGAAAAGAAAAGGGAAAGAAAAGAAAAGGGAAAGAAAAGAAAAGGGAAAGAAGAGAGGAAAGGAAAACAGATGTCAATCGGTATATTGAAAAGGCCTATAGTGTTGCACCCCCACTTGGGATATCAGTGGCGTGTCCAAATTGGGGGGGGGGGGGTGGCTGATCTAATCCAGCTCGAATCCAGCTTTTAAAACCATCTCTAATACTTAGTCACTATAGGAGTACACAGCACCTTTATTTGCTAAGTTTAATTTGCTTACAATAACCGATATGTACACAATGGAACTTGGGGTATTGATGTTTAAATATTCCATAAATGATCTACCCGCAGCTTTTAAAACCTTCTTTTCAAAACGTTCGGATGTTCACAACTACCGAACAAGACATGGCAATGATTTTAACATGACAAATAACAAAAAGAATTTTCCCGATCGTGCTATTCGAACCAATGGTCCAATTCTCTGGAATTCACTTCCCAAAAACATGAAACAATCCAAATCTTTTAAAGCATTTCCGAACCCAGTTAAAGCAAAACCTTATCCAAAATTACGAGTAATCTCTTGTATTTGAGACCGTCCTTGTTCTGTCTTGTATATGGTGTTGTGGGATTCTTATTGTTTATTTTAGTATAAAATGTTTGTTTATGTATTGCTTGTTTTAAGGGGTACTAGACCATAAACGGGCCTCATTGGCTTTCCAGTCTACTCCTCCATATTGCGTTTTTTTATATGTGATTTGATGTATTTTTTATATGGAAATAAAGATAGATTGATAAAGATTGGAGGGGCGCCCCTTATATAAATGGACAGATAGACATGGCATGAGCAGTGGCGTGTCTATAGAAGGGGCCATGCACCCCGCGTTCGAGGGAATTAAAGGGTTCATATATTTAATTATATCAAATTTCAAGGCTTCAGTCGAGGGAATCGAAACCAAACTCTTTACAAATAGTATGAATGAGTATGCAAGTACTTATGAACATATGTTCGTGTGCTATGCGTGCATATGTCCAGAAATATTATTCTAAAAGCCCATTTCAAATCAAAATATACATTAATTATAGCCAGAACTTAGTATAAAATTTGCGCGCTCCGCGCGCATGTTTTCAGAAAACAGGTAACCCGGAACTAAATTCATTCGGGTGGGGTTGGGATTGTACTTATTCTCAATTGCAGTTATTTTCAATTGCAGCGCCACGTCTCTGGAACGCCTTACCCATTCATGTTAGATCATGCACATCCCTGGCACAGTTCAAGACGTCTTTAAAAACTCATTTGACAAAGGATGTTTTTTATTTAAAAAAGTGTTTTTTCGGTTACATATAAATAGGCTATATTCCTTTAAATTTCAAATACTAGTAGTATTACATGTATTTGTAGTTTTAATTTTTTGTATGTCACAAATTATGATATCATTATTGACATACTTATTATACTATTAAGTTGTATTTAGTTAAATTATTGTAGATTAAGTTGTACTTTAAATTGTATGTTGTAATGTAAGTTATTTTTTGTATCGCGCCTCGAGCACCATTTGTTGGTGGATTAGCGCATTATAAATCCACATTATTATTATTATTATTATTATTCGGAAGAAATGAAGAGGTTTTTAGTAAATTATTCTTTCAACGTGTCAATCGGGGAAATCGAAACATAATTCGTCTAAATAGTATGAAAAATCATTAACGGAACATAAATAAATAACGAACCTAAAGAGAGGGGTAATAAATATAGCTTTTTGGGGAACCATTTTTAATATTTCGTTCTAAAAAACGCTTAGAAAAACCCAAAAGAAACGTTCAAATATGCAAAAATTTTCTGCGCGCTACGCTCGCATCATAGCACTAAACGCTTTCAGTTTTAATCAAACGGGCAGATTTTTTCGCAATTCTTTTTGTTGGGTCATGGTTCAGACAACATATGTCTGATTGGGTCGTGAGCCAAAGAGGTTAGGAACCAATGATCTATACTACTTAAATCAAGAAAAAATCATCAGGAAATGTGGACAACTTATTTTTACTCGCATATAATGAAATAGCTGTCTAACTTAGATAAAAAAACAATATTGATTGGAAACGAAATGATGGCATTTCAATAGAAAATCGGTCAAAAGTACACACCAAATCGCCCCAAATGGGTTCGAGAATTGATTTGTTCTTAAAATTATGAGGGCGGCACATCCCCCCTCAGACTCCCCCTGTCCGCGTTACCGCGGAGGGCGGTGCTTCGCACCTCTTTGGTTACTCACAATAGTTACTCAATTTTTAGTTTTTTTAACCTTGATTTTGCCCCCCCCCCCCCTATACAAATACCCTGTCGCCACCCCTGGCTGTCCTACCTTTTGATCGTGCGATTTTTTTTGACTCTCCCCTCCAGCAAATCCCAAAAGTTGACAGCCCTGCCAATGCCACCCTCGCACCACCACTATAACACTACACCCCAATGCACGACCACCATTTTGCTAAATCACCAACACCGCCACCAACACAGAGCACCAAAGCTCCACCAATATCGCGGCACCACCATACAACCATGCACGACCACCATTTTGCTCTTAGCACAAGCACCGCTACCAACACCCCCAAAGCCCCACCAATACCGCGGCATACCCATGCACGACCACCATTCGCGAATTGTACATTTTGTCCGACGATGATAAAATGGTGTACCGACCACTCATTCAGTACGAACACGAAATTATGAATGTTATGTTATGGATTTTACAGAAATACGGTCAAAATAAATTCACGAGTCCTGGAAAGTCATTCCTAAATCAGTCAAACATCGACACCATACCAATTTATACATATACACACCCCGACAACCACAAACATATGATTGGTTTTTTACTTGTTTTGAAGGCCATCCCAGGCCATGTTTTGTACAGGGTGACCCAGAAAATGTTGAACCCAAAAATCACAAAATTCAATATTTTTTTACCATTAAAATTACAAAATATTGCATAACTCGTTCACATCAGCTATGTGCACCATACATTTAACTTTCTGAAACATTTTAGATCATAAAAACAGTCCACACAAAACTTAAAATACGTGTAATTTTGTAAGAAGTGTTGTTTTGTAGTGTAAGTGAAGTGCAAAAAAAGGGTTTCATGCTACATGAGGCAGAACAAGTGCCTGTTTTGAAACCGTGCAATGAACTTTAAAAATTAGTTTGCACAGAATCTCATCATATTCATTTATTATGTAAATCAATATTATTATTATATAGTAAGAGACTTTGAAAACAAAAACTGAAGTCCCCTTGACTTTCATTTGAAAATGTTAATTTGATAAATACAGATCAAAAGAAAAGATTACTTAACTCACCGTACTTAGAACAGAATTAAGTTTCATATCTGAATCAAGTTACAATTTTTTCACTTTTACAAAAGGGCGAAAACACCACCTGTCACACAATCAAGTGTATCTTTAGTTTGGTAAGGCCAATTTACATGGTCTAAAGTTCTCCAGAAAGCTGAATAAATTGTTTACATAATTATTGAAAACAGAATGCCATAATTATTTATTTTTAATCATTTTTTTAAGTTGTGATTTTTGGGTTCAACATTTTCTGGGTCACCCTGTATACACCCTTAACTTTTTTTTGAATAACACCAGACACATAGATCACTTAGTGTGAAAATGTGTATAATGTAAATATATATTATTTACAAAAGGAATTAAGTATAATGAAATGAAATTGTTAAAAAAAAAATCTTACCTCTTTATTCAAACAGATAGGCTACCCGGGGATTCCACTTTGACACCAGAAAATTGACACGAGATTCACGTAAGGTTCAGCATGCAAGACTGATGGTACGAATCACAGATAGTCTGTGTACGAATGCATGATGTAGATTGAATAACTCAACTTGGCTTCGAATTACGGAAACCAAACTTGCTTGGCAGTGGCTGCTGCTGAAGTGAAGTATTCAGTGTTGTGTTTGGAATAAATATAAAGTGATGATTCAATGAATATTCATAAAGTACCGGTAGGTGGTTCACATTTTCTCTCTTAACGCCATATTTGGTAATGGGGACAAAAACACAAATACTAG
>CM069452.1:62923938-62954267 GCA_035610835.1 Ophiura sarsii
TCAAATGCCGGGCTGAAAAGGCCCTAAATTGCCATAATTTTGCTCATATCTCGGTCAATTCTGTACGGTTTTCGGCCATTTATAGCTTATAACACTCACATTATAATCATCTTTTATCAGTGCAATGTTCACGGCGTTTAGTTGCAAACTGAGAGAGCCTTTTATGGATACATACATACATACATACATACATACACCATAAGACAAATTATAGTAAGACTAGCGGGACGCCCGTCCTACGGACGGGCTCTCCCGCTAGGGAGTAGGGCCTACCAGATAGAACACCTACAGGCTACAAATGAAACAACACAAAATGTTGGAAAATCTATAACGAAACACATAGGAATAGAACAATATTTAAAATATCACGCCCCGTGGCATATTTTAACTCCAAGGCCTAAACCTTAACCATCTCCCGTACCCCAACCGTCACCATCCCGCCCCCGCCTTCCCCCGCCTTCCCCCGCCCGCCCCCCGCCCGCCCCCCCCCCCCCCCCCCCCGTGGCATATCCGTTACGCAATTTAGCATCACATTTCTTCATTAACCCCCTGCCTCCCAAACCACATTACGGTACATCATTACACACAACCACCATTCGTCACCGCCCCCGCCCGCCCCGTGGCATATCTCAACCCCAAAGGCCTAAAGTTCCCCGCCATTCACCATATCATGTTTTGTTTTATCAGAAACCACATTATTTCGTTACCTTATGACCCGCTGCCGCCCCCCCCCCCCCCGCCCCGCCCGCTCCCGTCTCCGCCCCGTGGCGTATCTCAACCCCAAGGCCTAACCCATAACCAACCCCGTGTGACGCAGCGTATTTCTCTAAGTGCCCGCCCGCGTGTGTAGGGGTGCGTCCGCGTGCGCGTTTATTTTGCATGGCGCACTGCGACGCGTTATGTGCTCCGCGCGCCGACTGCATGGTTACAGTGTACGCAGAGAAAAACAAACATGGCCCGTAAAAAATAGTCTCTAAATTGGCCCTAAATTGCCATAATTTTGCTCATATCTCGGTCAATTCTGTACGGTTTTCGGCCATTTATAGCTTATAACCCGTCTCAAGACATCATCTAGTATCAGTGAAATATTCACGGCTTTAAAATGCAAAATGAGAAAGCCTTTTCAGGATACATACATACTCACATACATACATACATACATACAACATACGGTGAATTATAGTAAGACTAGCGGGACGCCCGTTCTTCGAACGGGCCCCCGCTAGTATGTAGCGCCTACCAGAAAGAACACCTACAAAATGAAATAACACATAAGTAGCTGTACGAACATTTATCGCGAAATTGGTGAGAATACATCTATGAGTTAAAATATAATGTATAGGCCTATTTCCTTATACCTGAAATTGAATGCTTCCCGTCATTAACCCCAGCTATATCCTATGGTTTATACTTTTAAGGAACCATACCAGGGATTCTATTAATTTTGGGATAGGAAAGTCGTATACTAACGCACGTAGCGAAAACGGGGCCGTTTGCATAAATTACATAAATTATGGTAATCATCGGAATGTGTCGGTGACCGGCGTTTAACTCGTTTAACAATGTTTAACCAGGTTTAAGGTAATATTTGGTCAGAATAGAATTGAGGGCGCTGTGGTTTTACATAGACGATGGTGGCCACGCGAAACCTAAATGTTGAATACGTAATGAATAACACGTAATCGCGAATGTTAATCTTATCATTTTGACAAATTCATCATAATTAGAAGAATTGTCATCGTTAACCGGGCGATGAATGTTAAAATAATTCAAAATAGTGCACTCCCGTTGACATAATTGGGTCGTCTGAGAGACGCGTGGCCAGCGTCGTGTCGTCTGCTATAATCAACAGACAATCACGCCTGATCGGTATAGCGCCACCAGTTCTATGCTGACCAAATTTTAATTTAAAAGTGGACCCGATCGGCAAGCTCACTGGCACACCCCTGACCATACCGTATTTCATTCCACCTCATGACCCTCCCTGTTACGCAATTTAGTATCAAATTTCTTCATTAACCCCCTGCCTTCCAAACCACATTACTTCATTAAACCCCCTCGCCCGCCCCCAACCCGCCCCGTGCTTATCTCAACCCTTAAACCTTAACCATCTCCCCAAACTATTTATGGCTTAAACAGTAAGGAACCACAGTATTAATTTTCCACCTCGTGATCCTCCCTGTTAGTGTTACGTAATTTAGTATCGCATTTCTTCATTTACCCCCTGCCTCCCAAACCACATTTCTTCATTAGACCCCCTCGCCCCCGTCGCCCGCTTCCCCCAGCCGTCCCCCGCCCCGACACACCGCCACCCGCCCTGCCGTCCCCGTCTCCGCCCCGCCCCGCCCCGTGGCTTATCTCAACCCCAAAATCAAAACCACAACTCCCGTGACGCAGCGTATTTCTCCAATATTTGCCCGCCCGCCTTGTAGGGGTGCGTGGGTGTAGTGCGTGCGCGTTTACTTTGCATGACGCACTGCAACGCGTTTTGTGTTACGCGAGCCGACTGCATGGTTACAGCGTACACAGTGAAAAACAAACCCGGCCCGTATCCATGGATTTTCATGGTTTTTTACTCATATCTCGGTCAATTCTGTACGGTTTTCAGCCATTTATAGCTTATAACACTCACATTATAATCATCTTTTATCAGTGCAAAGTTGACGGTGTTTAGTTGCAAACTGAGAGAGCCTTTTATGGATACATACATACATACTCACACCATAAGACAAATTATAGTATAGTGTTACGTAATTTAGTATCGCATTTCTTCATTTACCCCCTGCCTCCCAAAACACATTTCTTCATTAGACCCCCTCGCCCCCGTCGCCCGCTTCCCCCAGCCGTCCCCCGCCCCGACCCACCGCCACCCGCCCTGCCGTCCCCGTCTCCGCCCCGCCCCGCCCCGTGGCTTATCTCAACCCCAAAATCAAAACCAACTCCCGTGACGCAGCGTATTTCTCCAATATTTGCCCGCCCGCCTTGTAGGGGTGCGTGGGTGTAGTGCGTGCGCGTTTACTTTGCATGACGCACTGCAACGCGTTTTGTGTTACGCGAGCCGACTGCATGGTTACAGCGTACACAGTGAAAAACAAACCCGGCCCGTATCCATGGATTTTCATGGTTTTTTACTCATATCTCGGTCAATTCTGTACGGTTTTCAGCCATTTATAGCTTATAACACTCACATTATAATCATCTTTTATCAGTGCAAAGTTGACGGTGTTTAGTTGCAAACTGAGAGAGCCTTTTATGGATACATACATACATACTCACACCATAAGACAAATTATAGTATGACTAGCGGCACGCCCGTCCTGCGGACGGGCTCTCCCGCTAGGGAGTAGGGCCTACCAGATAGACACCTACAAAAATAAAGGTGTTGAAAATTTATAACGAAACACATAGGAATAGAACAATATTTAAAACATTTTTGTTTTAAATCAAAAGGTTTTGTAGCCTAATTCAAAAGTTTTTAAATTTCAATTTAAAAAAAAGTTGAAAATTACCGCCCGCCCGCACACGCCCGTGGCATATTTCAACACCAAGGCCTAAACCTTAACCATCTCCCGTACCCCACCCGTCCCTCCCCCTCCCTGTCCCCTCCCGGCCCGCCCCCGTCCAGTGGCATATCCGTTACGCAATTTAGCATCACATTTTTTCATTAAACCCCCCCCCCCTGTCTCCCAAACCACATTACATCATTACACACAACCCCCATTAGTCACCGCCCCGCCCGCCCCTCCCCGTGGCATACCTCAAGCCCAAAGCCCAAAGTTCCCCGCCCGCAATTTATCTCAACGCCAAGGCCTAACCTTAACTATCTCCCGTAGCGCGGCGTACTTCTCCAATATTTGTCCGCCCGCGTGTCACATACAGTATCAAATCCCACATCTGACACCATCGTTACGCAATTTAATAATACATTTCTTTATTAACCCCATCTCAAACTACATAACCATAACATAACCTAGGCCCTTAAGGGATCATAACACACAACCCCTAACCGCCCCGCCCCCGCCCCGTGGCTTACGCAACCCCAAGGCCTAAACCGAAACCAACTCCCGTGGCGCAGCGTATTTCTCCAATATTTGCCCGCCCGCGTGTGTAGGGGTGCGTGGGTGTAGTGCGCGTGCGCGTTTATTTTGCATGGCGCACTGCTGCGCGCTATGTGTAACGCGCGCCGACTGCATGGTTACAGTGTACGCAGAGAAAAACAAACACGGCCCGTAGAAATTAGTCTCAAAAGCCGGGCTGAAAAGGCCTAAATTGGACATAATTTTGCTCATATCTCGGTCAATTCTGTACGGTTTTCGGCCATTTATAGCTTATAACCCGTGTCCGGTCATTATTCAGTATCAGTGAAATAGTCACGGCTTTAAAATGTAAAATGAGAAAGCCTTTTCAGGATACACACATACATACATACATACATACATACATACACACATACATACAACATACGGCGAATTATAGTAAGATGTACCCGTAGCTCTGGGTCCGCGTGTAGAAAAGAAAAATGTGAAATTGAAAATCGGACTTTACCTTACATTTTGGAGTGTCACTTCCTCAATATTCAACCGATTCTAGCGTGTAATATCTCATATTAAAGAAGACAAATTTTTCAACAACTTTATAATTTAATATTTTTAGGTAGGATATATATTTCTAGAGTTAAAAGCCCATTTATTACCTGTACAGTTACCTTTTTTTTAATGACTGTATGCATACAAGATGCTGCTTAAACCTATACAAGTATGCGTTCATGGTCTGGCCCCCTCTTACCTGACACTGAACTATTGAAGAAACACGATCCTCCTCGGACTATTATACACCTAGCACATAAAGTCCCTGGCCAGGTGCTTTGAGGTTCGCTAATTCAAAATATATATTCGGTAAAAAATATCTGAGATATACATTAAATGAGCAAATTTCTTTTCCGCAGTTTGATACCTCATTCAACAAAATCGAATGGATACTTTTAAAGTTATGGCGATTTCAATGAATGCGCATGCAACAGAAAAGTTGCACTAGGTATAGGAATCATTGATTTGTGTGTGATTACTGTCATAACTGTGTGCTATATGAACGAGACAGATGAATGGGTCTGGAGTGATAACCGCAATGTGCTGGACAAAGGGTGTATCTGGCTGTGAAGAATACAATTACAAGTCTTAGCTGATTAGCTGTGAGTTTTTTCAGTGCGTAATCACACACAAATCAATGATTTCCTATACCTAGTGCAACTTTTCTGTTTAGGCGGACTCACGAAGTCACGAACTCGTGCCAAAGTCAGGCGGTTGTGTTTGCAGCATAATGAACACACGAACTCACGAACACACGATATCCACAAAATCAGGCGGTTGTGTTTGCAGCATACGAACTCACGAACTCAGGATATGTCCAGGAAAGAGGCGGTTGGGTTTGTTTGATAAAACTAACCAACTCGCTAGAAGTTAAAAAAATAGGAGTTTCATGAGTTCGTGACTTGGAGCCAAAATTTCTTTACTATTTCTATATTTTTAAAGTGTACAAGTCACGAACTCACGAACTCGGGATTGTTGGCACGAGTTCGTGAGTTCGTGCGTTCATAACCTTAACCGCCTGGCACTAAATCTCTTCCGTAATACGGGGCTATATCGGGGGCTATTATATGGCCATGTGTTTTGAACTCGCCACCCTTACCGTTGTATGTACAGATTTTTACCATTTTGCACCATCTGAGATTCGAATTAGCATATCGCAATAACTACTTGTTCTACCCCATAAAAAGTATATATTTTCTGAACGGTAATCTCAAAAGGAATCCAAATATCGTTATTGGAATTTAGGTGGGACCTAATGGTACCATGTTGTGATTAAGAATGTTCAAAATATATTGATTTTTGTTTGTTCATATTTTTATTTTTTTATTTATTTATTATTATTTTTTTTGGTTTGCAACATATTACATCAAAATACATATCAAGCTAACTTAAAAGATACCTATAATGATATTATTACAAATTTATATTAACACTAAAGACGATTAGGTACATTTAACCATTGAAAAAAAAGCAAGACAAAACAAGACAATACATGATATGACCCGGCACGACACAACACGACACTGCATGGCACGGCATGTCATGGCATGGCACTACATGACATGACATGACACGACATGCAACATCATGTCCTGACATGACACGACACGACACAACACGACATGCCACGACAAGACATGCCACGACATGACACGCCACGATATGACATGCCACGCCACGACATGCCACGATATGACCCGCCACAACATGACCTACAACAACACGACAAGACACGACACGACAAGACACGACACGACAAGACACGACACGACAAGACAAGACACGGCAAGACAAGACAAGAAAAATGGGACAGAGATAGTTTCTTACATGATACATCACTTGTTTAGAATGATACATGTATACACTTTAACATGAGTACTTTCAATATACAATCATTTTCTTATATACGACGTATTAATATTTAGTACAATTTCATCATTAAATAAATCCTTTCCATTTGTTTTCAAAATTGCTCACTTGATTTGTTTTGTAGAAATAGCTTTTTTCATCTTTGATCTTTGAGTCAATGATACTTTTTAATATCTCAATATCAGGTTTACTTTTGATTTAAGCTCAATAATATTTTGATACCTATCCCAATCATAATTTAACTGTGCAATATTAGTTCATCATGCAATTACCCATCAGAACATAATGGTTGTCAATGGTAACTTGCCCCATCAGAACATAATGGTTGTCAATGGTAACTTGTTGAAATATACTATATCGAAATATACTATATCGGGAGTAATTCTGTTATACCCTTCACAGAGGTATTCATAGTGCATGATTTTCAAGAACGACGCATACTACCGATGGAGGTGTGTAGGGTATAACAGAATTATCATTAATTATTTTCTGTGTGCACCAAGGTTCGGTCTGCTACCACTCTTGAACAGTTCAAGTACCGTACCGACCACTCTTGAACAGTTCAAGTACCGGTTAAAGTACTTTCTTTTCACCAGATAGTTTGCCGTGATGCTATATATCTCCGGCATACCAGTGTTTTTGGCGAATCTGCTTCTGTGAACTTTCCTGCTTTTGTTTGCATCTATTTTATTGACTATTGCGCTTCAATTGTGTTTTGCTTTTTTGTTGTATATCACTGTTTTCTTAATTGTGTAATGTATGGATTTTGTAATTTTTATGTATTGGTTTTTATCTTTATGCGGCGCATTGTGTTTCCTTGCGGTTTTGATATGCGTCTTTTAAATGCCTGTTTATTATCATTACTATTATCATTCTATTATTATTCGTAATTAAGATTCAAAGCTACAATTTATTGTAGAATATTTCATAAGACTGGCATATAAGATAACAAAGTTATGAGGTAGGAGGCAGAACTTATTGAATGACTCTCGTATATCTTTAATAAAAAAATCCCTTTAAAAGGGATAACACAGACTCATATATATATTTCACTTTAATTTGGGATATTTATTTTCACTTAGAAGTGAAACGTGTTACATTCATACAGTATTTGTTAGCATTTTTTTTATTCATGTGAATTATTTCTATGCCATTTGCTCCCGCTGTAGGCTAATTGTGACCATTCCCAACACGTTTCGGGTACCCAAACTCATTGAAAATACCTGTCCCTTCCCATTCTTACAGCGAAGATACACCCTTTAACCCTAGAGATCACACATATTAGACACTAACATATACCCCTTTCTTCGTGTAATCATGAAACCCTTTTTAAATTTACCCTTTCAAATAATTTATTTAACCCTTAACTCTACGCCCCACAGTGCCAGCTGAGTTTATGAATCGAAAATGCGAGCGTCGCTACAAGTAAAAAACTTGAGCGTAAATTGATAGAGTGCGACTCATATGCCACCCGTGCGCAAGTGTACGCTAAACAATGCGCGGCCGATCAACACACAGGTTCTGTACGTGCCGCTATTTGAAAACGTGAGACATACTTTGATTGCAGCATGCAGCATTTTTCTTGATAATTACACCGTGAATAGATTACTACGATTAAAACAAGGAACTAATGTTCTAGGCGTACAGGGAATCGTAGATAAAGAGCAGGCCTAAAAAGTATGACTTCAAACATCATGAAATATATTTCCAACATTGTCTTCAGTAGATAGCAACCTGATACAACCTTAGTAGTAGCAACCTGTCATTAGGTTTGAAGGATAAGCATATTCATGAAGGAGTTCTTATCAGATTAACAAAGACCACTGCTGGCGTGGTGCTTTTCTCCCGGCTTTTCTAGGAGGACCTTTAATTAAATACGACCAGTAGGCAATGCCTACGGAGCCCCTAAAGTGACATGGGGAATATTTTTTTGCGAAATATCATTTCGTTCCCACGAAATATTATTTCGTTCCCACGAAATATTATTTCGTTCCCACGAAATATTATTTCGTTCCCACGAAATATTATTTCGTTCCCACGATATATTATTTCGTTCCCACGAAATATTATTTCGTTCCCACGATATATTATTATGTTCCCACGAAATATTATTTCGTTCCCACGATATATTATTTCGTTCCCACGAAATATTATTTCGTTCCCACGATATATTATTTCGTTCCCACGAAATATTCCCACGAAATATTATTTCGTTCCCACGAAATATTATTTCGTTCCCACGAAATATTATTTCGTTCCCACGATATATTATTTCGTTCCCATGAAATATTATTTCGAAGGTTTGATGGTCTGAATATGTTAGATAGGGGCCAAAAGTCGATAATTTCTATTGCTGCCGGGTCCTGTATCCCTGGGGGTCACGATATACGGGGCCGAAAAATGTGTTTAATCAGGCGAAGTGGTGCATGGACAGTTCTTGTTGGATATGATTCATAAGAGGGCACCTATAACAACGGTAGTAATGACAGCAACTGTTGCCTGTACGGGGACACTATGAGCGTGTTTCTGCTGGGACACTGCAAAAAGTTAGCGCTAATAAACGCTAAGTTTCAATCGGTCAGTTTTTAATCCCCCCCTGTTTCTACTCGCGAAAAGTTACCGCTAAGTTTATCGATCCTAGTCGATGGGCCACGACATTTGACTTTTTATAAACCAAACAATGCCACCGCACCTGAAAAAGATTGCTTCACAATGATATAACCCAGCGTGACACGGTTCACGGCGCAAACCGCTAAGAATCACCTTTCTGTTTCTACTGGGTTTATTGCCGATTATTGCCGATTATTGCTGGTTCCAAACCTGCTTTGTGAAGGTTTTTGGGATTACCAAAAATACCGATTATTGCCCGGTTCTGCCTGTTTCTACTGGGCAAACTTAGCGTTTATTAGCGGTAACTTGCCCAGCAGAAACACGCTCAAGTCAAAGTGTGCTAGTACTACATGTAGTTGGAAGACGTTGATCACTTTTTGTATATCCTATCATGTAATAGTTCCAAATCAAAAAGATACATCCATATACCTCTTCGGCTGAATAAATCAGCTGGGGACGTGGAGCCCTTTGGGGCTGCTTGCTGTCTGGGGCCCCGTACAGGCAAAGTTGCTGTCGTTTATATTTTTTGTATTCCTAATGTGTAATAGTTCCAATGCAAAAAGTTTCATCCATGTACCTGTTCGGTTGATTAAAACCATATTGTTTGGGGCCCTTTAGGACTACTGTCTGGGGCCCCGTACATGCAAAAATTGCTGTCATTGGTATGATTGTGTATCCTATCATACAATAGTTCCAAATCAAAAAGATTCATCCATGTACCTCTTCGGCTGAATAAATCAGTTAGGGCCCTTTGGGGCTACAATAACTGTCTGGGGCCCCGTACTGGCAAAAGTTACTGTTATTGGTAATTTTGTATACCCAAATGTGTAATAGTTCCAATGCAAAAAGTTTCATCCATGCACCTCTTCGGCTGAATAAAACCATATCTGGGGCCCTTTGGGGCTACTGTCTGGGTACAGGCAACAGTTGCTGTCATTGCTACCGTTGTTATAAGTACCCTCTTATGAATCATATCCAACAAGACTTCGGCTGATTAAACACATTTTTCGGCCCCGTATATCGTGACCCCCAGGGATACAGGATACGATCCGGCAGCAATAGAAATTATCGACTTTTGGCCCCTATCTAACATATTCAGACCATCAAACTTTCGAAGTATTATTTCGTGGGAACTAAATAATATTTCGTGGCAACGAAATAATATTTCGTTGGAACTAAATAATATTTCGAGGGAACTAAATAATATTTCGTGGGAACGAAATATTATTTAGTATCCTGTATCCCTGGGGGTCACGATATACGGGGCCGAAAAATGTGTTTAATCAGCCGAAGTGGTGCATGGACAGTTCTTGTTGGATATGATTCATAAGAGGGCACTTATAACAACGGTAGCAATGACAGCAACTGTTGCCTGTACGGGGCCCCCAGACAGTAGCCCCAAACGAAATAATATATCGTGGGAACGAAATAATATTTCGCAAAAAAATATTCCCCATGTCACTTTAGGGGCTCCGTAAATGCCTGATAATATGAAAGGAAAAAGGCTGCTATGTAATGGCAATGGGGTCTTCAATTTGGGGGAGTGTGCCTGTGATCCAGGGGCATAACCGACTTATTTGTATTAATATACACATCGTTTGTCATTTCATGGGGGGGGGGGGGGGGGGGCGAAGCTGCGAGGCAGGGGGATTCCCGTAATTTCAAGGGCCTATTAAATGAAGACATCCAAGGAAAAAGGATTACAATAATATAATCATTTCGATTGCTAGGTCTATGCAATGTTACTTTTATTTGCGTTTTGCACAATTGAAATCCACATTGAAATTAGGCTTAAAACTCGGGCCTTAATCACGAGCAACCTGCGAAAACACCGTTTATCAAAACGATCACCCTTCATCAGTTTGCGAAAGGGGATTGATTTTATCATGTTTATACTGTCCTTTTTTTCATCGAAACCTACCTCCCCCGATATGTTGCCTGTTTTATGAGTTCACGTATATACGTTTAGTTTAACTGCATGGTATGGCCAGAGGCCCAGCTCCCCCTCCCAACACTACTGTCGATTCCCATTGAAATCCCATAAAAAGGGCCTACTTCCAATTCCTTATACGCAGGATGACAGTGTGATCATGCTATGTCGCATTACGCAACGCGGACTAGTTCTGCGTTTTAGAGCGCGTACTTTACGACGCGTCCTACCATAACGCGGTTTTCATTTTGTAAGACTTTTGAACCAAACAAATACGTCCTTTCTATGGAAGCATTTCGAAAACTAAGCTGGTAACCCTATTTTTTTATTTTATTAATCTGTAGTGCCTATTAACATTAATGCGCAACTTTTATTAAATTTACAACAAAATTGGCGGAGCAGTTTTGTTTTTAAATCCAAAAATGTGTGGCCTAAAATTTTATTTCCTTAGGATTGTGTACTAAATAGTAGTCAAAAATTGCTAAAAACACGTGTTTTGAATGGCTGTAGCTCGAAAAGTAAGTTATTATTCGAGATTTATTTTTCAAAACGTTCAAACCTTGTTCACAGTGAATATTAAAAAAATTGACGAACGAATTCTATCGCAGTGCAGTACCCTAAAAGCTCTTCCTTCAACGTAGATACTCCCTAAAAGCTCTTCCTTCAACGTAGATATACACTCCATGAAAGTAAATTTCATGAGGAATATCAGGTCATTATTATTATATGTTACTTGTTAAGGTCATGAAAATTCCTATAACGTTGGTAAAGGAAAGGATCCTTAACCCATTTTTTGTGAAGCTGGTCATGTTAGTTATACTAATCACCCGTATTAACTAAAATGAAATAACACTATACGATTTGAGAGGTGTTTTTTAGCTAAACATATAATCATACCATCAATTGACCCGAGCCCCAATACGTTTTTGGTAATGTTCGTTTAAACAGGGATTTATTCTATAGGGTCAATGTTAAGGAGACTGTCCGTGGTTGGTAAACGGCAAAGTGCAAGTTGAACATTTATATTTCAAATATTTTTCTCGTAAAAGCTCCTCACAGGTCAAAAGGATATAGGTCTCAAAATTGACAGACATAAAATATTGAGTCTGAAATGGAGAAGTCTGAAAGAAAATCTATTACGCATTGTGCACGGCGCATATTGTGAGTAGCCGAAACGATTATTTGCAGTGACCTGATTCCCTGGGCATTATTCATCCTTCTGACGGAAATATCTTAGACTTGGCTTTCCCTATAAAGGGATACTTTATTCATCCAAACCGCTATACACTTGCGCGAAGAGGGCTGCATACATTTGTATTGAGGTCACCAACTAGGGGGGGGGAGGGGGGGGGGGGGGGGTACCGCGCCATTTTGTCCCGAAGCAATGGTTATGACGTCATATTTTTGTCGATTTTCAGAACTCTTGTATTGGATTTACGTGCAAAAAATATGCCCTTGGCATCATACTTTCCCAGGTGTGCAGTTCATTTTAAATTTCAGATGTTCTAAAATGGATGGTTTTCTAAACAATTCGAGAAAGAAAATCGAACTGCACACCTCAGAATTGCAAAAAAAGCATAAAACAAGTCAACTTTTGTGTGCCTTTGAACAGAGTGGCGGCCGGGATTGTAGAATTTAACACAGTGCATTAACCCATGACCCATGATATAAATAAATTATTTGCGTTAATTTTTTTCAATTAGCACGGTTAGTGTAGCGGAAAGAAAGTCGCTTGAGGAGCGAGAGGTTGTGGGTTCGAGTCCCATTAGGAGCACTTTTTGTTTTATATGCTGGATTTGTTTAGCATCATCTGTATGCTTGCCCACGCGGACACCACACTGCTGGCGTTTACCGTATCAGGGTTACGCCATTTTTTTCTCTCGAAAATGTCAAAAAAAATTACCGTTTTTTTAAAAATAAGAATTATAATCAAATTACAAACACATTTTGTGCGAGAGCAACACACACATTTGGCAAAAATGGCACAATAAAAATCCGTTCGTTATAAATAAATGGACATGGTTAAATAATAAAATTATCACAATTACAGTCGTAAATCTCTGTGGCGTGCGTAGGTTGGCCATGTCGTTGGCAATCGCAAATCACGGGTTCGAATATTCCCATTATTTTTCTATTTTTTAAACTTGATGGTATATTCATGTAACATCATTGTTATGTCAATTTTTATCAATTATAAATGCCGCCCATGCGTTTATAGTTTTTATTTATTTATCTATCATAAATGTATCCTTGATTTATTTAACTTTGTCTAAACAATTAAAATGCGTAAACAATTATATTATTGCTCGATATAGAGTGATTTAACTTGAGTTCAGTTTGATAATATGATAGCAAAACTTGTTGTAAACCATTTTACCAGTGTGTCCAACAATTTCACACTTTGGTAATACATTCAGAGATGTCACTTTTAGCTTGTTATAGCTAGGCTCAATTTAAGCACGTTTGCGACCGGGTTTGCGACCTCTATAATTTTAGGCTGGTAACACAATCCCACAGTGCATTTCGTTAAAACAGTGTACATTATTTTTCCACGATACGTATCACGTGATAACCTATGCTGGTTCCCTGCATCAATGGGCTCCACACAACTTATCCATAGATGCAGGTACGCTCAAATTTCCACTCAAATCTGATTTGCTGGCATAAAAGTCATGCATATTCATGATTGACACAAAATAGATCCACAAATCAAGCCAGCGTCACGCTTAGAATGATAACAAATTTGCTGATTGGCACAAACTACACGTGTATCTGCGCTAACCACAGCGCCGGACTTCATACGCACATGTACGCATGTCATATCGCGCTCCCCATCGCGCCGTAGCTATGGCAGCGCGACAATGCATTCAGCGTTCGATGCGGTATCTCAGCTACCGTGTGGTGATCGTTATTTACCTTATGCCATGACAGAGCGACAGTGCAATGTGTTGAACTTACGGTTACGGCCGGCAATGGATTTGCCCGTACCTGCACCTATGGATAAGTTGGCGCGCGGGGATCCAGGTGCAGGGAACCAGCATAGTGATAACCACGATCGATTTCGCAAAATATTGCAAAATGGCGCGGTACCCCAGCCCCCCTAGTTACCAACTAGGGGGGGGGGGGGGGGGGGGTGGGGTACCGCGCCATTTTGTCTCGAAGCAATGGTCATGACGTCATATTTTGGTCGATTTTCTGAACTTTTGTATTGGATTTACGTGCAAAATATATGCCCTTGGCAGCATACTTTCCCGGGTGTGTGGGTGCACTTTAAATTTCAGATGTTCTAAAATGGACGGATATCTAACCAATTTGATAAAAAAACACGATCCACACACCCCAGAATTGCAAAAAAAGCATAAAATAAGTCCACTTTTTTGTGCCTTTGAACAGAGTGGCGGCCGGGATTGTAGAATTTAACACAGTGCATTAACCCATGACCCATGATATAAATAAATTATTTGCGTTAAATTTTTTCAATTAGCACGGTTAGTGTAATGGAAAGGAAGTCGCTTGAAGAGCGAGAGGTTGTGGGTTCGAGTCCCATTAGGAGCGCTTTTTGTTTTATATGCTGGATTTGCTTAGCATCATCTGTATGCTTGCCCACGCGGACACCACACTGCTGGCGTTTACCGTATCAGGATTACGCCATTTTTTTCTCTCGAAAATGTCAAAAAAAATTACCGTTCTTTTAAAAATAAGAATTATAATCAAATTACAAACACATTTTGTGCGAGAGCAACACACACATTTGGCAAAAATGGCACAATAAAAATCCGTTCGTTATAAATAAATGGACATGGTTAAATAATAAAACTATCACAATTACAGTCGTAAATCTCTGTGGCGTGCGTAGGTTGGCCATGTCGTTGGCAATCGGAAATCACGGGTTCGAAAATTCCCATTATTTTTCTATTTTTTAAACTTAATGGTATATTAATGTAACATCATTGTTATGTCAATTTTTATCAATTATAAATGCCGCCCATGCGTTTATAGTTTTCTTTTTATTTATTTATCTATCATAAATGTATCCTTGATTTATTTAATGGTCTAAACAATTAAAATGCGTAAACAATTATATTATTGCTCGATATAGAGTGATTTAACTTGAGTTCAGTTTGATAATATGATAGCAAAACTTGTTGTAAACCCATTTTACCAGTGTGTCCAACAATTTCACACTTTGGTAATACATTCAGAGATGTCACTTTTAGCTTGTTATAGCTAGGCTCAATATAAGCAAGTTTGCGACCGGGTTTGCGACCTCTATAATTTTAGGCTGGTAACACAATCCCACAGTGCAAATATCAAGTTTATTTTATTCATCTGTTTGTCACATATTGTTTTTGTTTTTTCTCTCTTTTGGTTTTTGTTCTTTATTTTTGAACTTTTTTCGGTGGTTGTTGTTTGTCTTTTTTCTCTCTGTCTACCACATGTAAAATGACCAGTCCGTCACAATGCATTTCGTACTTTTAATGCATTTATTAAACACGGAAGATAAATTATAACCGTCAAGTTAAGTAAATGCAAAGAAAATACAATCATTCCATGACTTCAATGGCAAATACAACGCTACAATAATTGACACAATAGTTATTACTTTATAGCGTCTATAATGCGGTTGTGACCGGTCCCTTATCAAAAAAGAAACGCATTGCGATAACAAAAAGGATTTTAATTGATTGTTGCATAATAAACTACTTTCATATAATTAGTTTAAATAATGAATTTCACCCGTTGCACCCTATGTAAGACTACATGTTACACTCGCGCATTCCATATAAATGGGCCATAATCACGCATGAAATGACCAGTCCCTAACAATGTACATGTCGTATTAACTTTATCTTTACCATATATAATAAGTATATACATATGTTGCCACCCTCCAAATTAGAAGATTATGCAATGTATAGAAGACGAGTTATTCCCTATAGACAGTTGTCATATTGAGTGATTTACCATACAAACGGGCCATAATCACGCATAAAATGTCCAGTCCCTAACAATGTAAATGTCGTATTTACTTTATCTTTACCGCATGTAACAATTATATACATATCTTGCCACTCTCCAAATTAGAAGATTATGCAATGTATAGAACACGAGTTATTTCCTATAGACAGTTGTCATATTGAGCATTTACCAATAGCCTCAGACAATTCCGGAAATAACTGTTGGACCACTTTGAGGACTTCGTTGAAATCAACCCCCCCCCCCCAGTCCCCCCATTCAATGTTGTTCGGAACCGTTTCATCACCACGGTCGTTAGGACCCTCAACATTGATTAGTGGGGGCGGGGGAGGGATATCACTTAGTAGATAGCTCAAGCTCTCCACACAAGTTTGTTGCAAAATCAGCGCTTGAAAATAGTCCCTTAAAGTGGGATATTAGCAAAGAAATGGACAATGTGGTCCAACACCAATTTTACTGAATTGTAGGTATGAGTGTTGGGATGTGACGTCAAGTATCCTCCCACAAAGCTTGTATGGTGTAATTATTGGGTGTTTTTTTAGTGGTGAAGTGCATTGTTTTGCATTTATCCGTGTTGAAACTCATTTGCCAGTCAGTGCCCCATTTGCTTAAGGCATCCAAGTTCTGTTGAAAGATGGTCCGGTCGTTGCTGGAGTTGATTTCTCTATATACTAGGGCGTCGTCAGCAAAAAGTCGGACTTTAGTCCCAGCCGAAACACAGTCAGGCATGTTATTTATGTAGATGATAAAGCATAAGGGGCCTATGACTGTGCCTTGTGGAACACTGGAGGTTACTTCAGCAACTGAGGACAATTTATCGTCTAGGCGGACACGTTGTTTGCGTGTAGTCAGAAATGTAGAAATCCACCCATGAAGTTTACCCTTTATCCCGTAGTGGTCGAGCTTTTTTAGTAGACGAGTGTGCGGAACGCGGTCAAAGGCTTTTGAAAAATCGAATAAAACAGCATCAACCTGTTTGTATTTATCCAGCGAAGATGCTATGTCATCTGTGGTTACAACAAGCTGGGTGTCGCAGCCTCTACATTTTCTAAAACCATGTTGGGCGTCATTTAGGATGTTATGATGGTTGGGACATAATGTGACTGGCCAAGATTGCAGTGATGTGTGAAAATATTCCCCTTGAGAACTGACGATTTATGCCACTATAGGGTTTTCTTTACACTACCTTTTGCATGGCAGAACCGGTACACGCAAATCTGGGTCATCGTTTAGAATC
Source organism: Ophiura sarsii (assembly GCA_035610835.1). Classification (NCBI taxonomy): domain Eukaryota; kingdom Metazoa; phylum Echinodermata; class Ophiuroidea; order Amphilepidida; family Ophiuridae; genus Ophiura; species Ophiura sarsii. The sequence continues at coordinate 62,941,148 of CM069452.1, forward strand.
CAAATGCTCCCAAGTCCATCAAAAAACTTCTCCTCCCACTTCCATTGTAAATGGTTGACTATAAGGATTTGTGTCAATAAAAACCAACGGACGTCGAGATTGTTTACTTTATCACAGAAAAATCAATACTCATCAATGACCCAGGTTTGCGCGTAACGATTCTGACATGAACGGGATGTGCGTGTGTGTGTTGCTTGTAAAAGTCCTTACATATACAATGTAAATCATGTCTCATGATTTATATCGCACATGTTTATTTTAATTCTCTCTCTCTTGGTACAAAACTATGACGTGTTCTTAATACACCGGTTGCCCAATAGGCCGAGGCCCTACCCCTCACAGATGGCCTTAATAACCCAGGTACCGCATGTGCCGGCGTTATATCCATACCATCGTGCCCGTTTTATATCCAGTTTATAATGGAAAACGCAGGTACAGTATATAATAGGTGCCGAAGCTATAGCGGGTGGTTAGTCACATCAAAACGTAAGATGAGGGTATTGTAAAACAGCAAGAGTATGTCGTTGATACTCCATGTATCCTAGGTGCCCTCAATACTGACATTGGTACCACAGTGCCCTTAATAATCCATATATACCATGTCCCCTTAAGAAATCCATGTACGCCATGATTGTATAACACACGGAGCAACCGTACGGGCTGCCTGCTTTCACCCTACCCCGTTACAATGTACAGTTTGCGCCACAAACGCGTACACACTTTGTCTGCGTCATATTGTGTGTGCCGAATCGCGTGCGCCATGTTAAACGCGGTCGCGCAGCAACAACATTGGAACGGTTGGTATGGTATCGCCATTTATCGTTAGCAAACTCCGCGTTCAACTATGTTACTAATGCGAAAGTGTCACTTTAAGATCTGTGTAAGAGTTTTTGTTTACATTTAGAAAATGTCGTAAAATATTTTTATTTGTCGGACGTATAAACCTGTATACATGTTTGTTACTCATGCGCCCTATGCGCCCTACCTTATCACGCGTGCATACATTGTGCGCCTCATGGCCCGCGCAGTAATACGCTCGGTTCTACGTAGCCTTGTTATGGCAGCAGAGATGCGGTGCGTTCGACAAACACCGCGAGGCTTAAACGGTTTAAGTCAGGAGGGTCGGGAGCCGATTATTTAAACGGTTTATTGCGCTCTGCGGAAACGTGTCGGTTACGCGCCGACACGGTATTTACATTCCGGGTAAGATAAACCGTTTAACAAGCTCTTTTCTGTGGAAACACGCCGATTGTTAAGTATATAATAAGGGGTTTAACAAATCTCACTCACCTCGAGGGCCGACTCTCGTCGTATCGACTGCAGACATGGCTTAACCGGTACACGCAAACCTGGGCCATCGTTTTGGGAGCATTATGATCCAAATGCTCCCAATCCACCAAAAAACTACTCCTCCCACTTCCATTGTAAATTGTTGACTATGGATTTGTGTCAATAAAAACCAAAGGACGTCGAGATTGTTTACTTTATCACAGACAAATCAATACTCATCAATGACCCAGGTTTGCGCGTAACGATTCTGACATGAACGGGATGTGCGTGTGTGTGTTGCTTGAGAAAGTCCTAATATACATGTAAATCATGTCTCATGATTTATATCGCACATGTTTATTTTAATTCTCTCTCTCTTGGTACAAAACTATGACGGAAAACTATTTTGATTTTTGCGGACTAAATCGGGGGTTAGTTTGCTTACAATGGCATTGGGTGGATTGTATAACGGTAAGTCGACAGAATAATTATGGGCCTATACTTGCGATTCTGACATGTGCATTTTCTTCGTTAAATGTTTTGCATTTTTAACATTACCTTTTACAAATGTACACTACCTTACGCGCTTTGTACCCTTTTGGCCTCTTTGGCCGCACATGGTTCATGCAATGAATTGGACGTCATGCACCGATTCAATTTAATGTACAGGCTGGGTGCTATTCCCCTTTGTAGTCCTGTAGTACGGTTACAGATAAGGAGCGTTAACTAGGGATAAAGCGCCTTATCTGGGGTTTACATCACTTAACCCCAGATAAGGATCGTTAACCCCAGATAAGGCCCGCCTTATCTGGGGTTTAGGTCCCTTATCTGGCGGAAATGACACACTTATGCTTCCATAAGCGCAATCTACCACACGGGCAGACGGGTGAAAACCACGTTTGTTTTTCTGTTCACATGGACATGACTCGCGACCATACAAGTCATGTAACCGAGTGTCAAAACACTCGGCTAATCGGAACCATTCGGAACCGATCGTATATGTTCGGATTTGAAATGGTCTAAAGGCCGGGCACGAATCCCTTTTGTTGTCCGGTCCGCCTCGTTCGCTATGGAGATCAATGTGGGCAAAGTTTCTAACGGCGATATTTTTCAATGTTTCAGGAGGATAAAAACGTTGAGAAAAACCTGACAGCAAAAATACAGCAATATAAAAACCAAACCCTGATAACCAGCAATGGCGATCAATCTTGGTTACGTCCCTAATGGAACGGACACCCAAAACCGAGAGAAATACGTGTGGTCAAAAGAGAATGGCCGCACAGGGGATCAGACTGACGATGTCCGCATTGACTTTACCGATTATGCTCAGAATTTTGGTGATTCTACCACCCTACACGGAATGCAATATATTACCAAGAAGAAGATCCACCCTATAAGAAGGTAGGTTGATATTGGGCTATTCCGGTTAAACTCCATACACCCTTCAGCGTCTGAGCTAATGACAGTGTTGAGCGACAAATGTTGGCCTACGGTACCATGGAAAGAGATGTTCTTTTCACAGTTGTAAACATTTATTTCACTAGACAATCCTAAAGATGTCTTCTTTGTTTTGTAGTATCACTGTTTGCACGTCATTGCAACCCCCAAAACAGAATGATTAGCGTAATCTGACATGTCACAGGCATTGCAAGACAACGAGAGTTAATGGCTGAGCAGACTCCACAACGCTTCAACGCTGAGCGCAAGGTTAACCACCGTTAATCAAGGCTGCGTCATTTTATTGTGGTGGATCTACTACGCATGTGTGATAGCGCAAAGAGTTCGAGCGTTGTGGAGTTTGCTGAGCCTTTAACATGTTTAATGTAGTTTCTAACCGTGTGAATTGAGTATTGTTTACTTCTTTGCGGATCTCATGCAAAGGTTGCCGGTTCCTCCGCTAAAGGAGTGGTTGCAATACCTTCCAAAGATGTTCGTTATTATACATTCCACGTTTGTTTTGGTAACTATAGATAGATATAAGAGTCTTCTTTTCAATTATACCAACATAAGTACCAACATTCCCGATTTTATGCCACAATGACGTCATTAAGATGTCGACACCCATGCAACCAGAAGTGTCATGTATTTCTGCTAAAATCAGCGCAATACGTTTTGCAACGATTACCTATAGAGCCGTTAGGCGATTTATTTTTAAATAACACTTAAGTATTTTTGGTTGTGACCACCGCCCCGCCCTTTCGGAGGACGAGAATTAAGTTCTAATGGGCCTCGGAGTAATAATTACTGGCATCAAATGAAACACATATTTGGGAAATATGTACACAATTTTATCGTAACGCTGGTCATGTAAACGTGCATCCTAAACCTAAGAATTTATACATACAGGAAGGTTTTCACAGTTAGCGATATATCGCCTTCTTAAATATTAACTATTTAATACTTTACTTGCAGGATGATGTGGATATTAATTGTAGTGGGTGCTGTGGGTTGGACGTTTTATAATGTTGCCGTGAGTTTTATGAAGTTCTACGAATACAAGTCCTCCACTAGCATCAATGTTAACTTTGTAAACCAGATGCGCTTTCCTGCCGTAACCTTTTGTAACTTCAACCAATATCGTGGATCCGTACTGGACGATTTGGAAATATTTTTGATCACAACTGTGTACAATCCGGAACCGGGCGTGATCGACGCATTCGATTGGGTGTCCTTTAACAAGCGGAATACAAATCTGACCAATACAGCGCTGGTTTCTGAAGATGGCGCTTACCGACTAGAAGAGATGCTCTTTGAATGCAAATGGAATAAGATGGATTGTAATGCTGGGAATTTCACTCGCTTTTTGACCGACTTTGGGGTGTGCCACACTTTTAACGATCTATGGGATGAGGAGAGCGCCCTCATTGTTGAAACACCGGGAACTGACACTGCATTGACCATGACGTTGAATATTGGCCATAAGGATTACATTCCATTTGAGTTTCAGAGTGCTGGAATGAAGGTTGGTAGAATTTTTATTTGATAAACAAACACATGCGAGATTAGAATCGTTTTTCATCATGGCAATTCAGACCAAGTTTATTTTAAAGGGATAGGCCTACGCAGTAGTGTTGAAGAATTATTTGTTTTAATATAATTTACTTAAAGGAAGGGTCCCGCAAGCACAACACTGAGCATTATTTGTTAGAAAAATAATTATCGAGCCTAAATTACGTAATTATATAGAACAAAACATCATAGGCCTACTAGTCACAAAAATGAATAAAAACTGCCATCACTCAACATGCAATTTTTAAAATTCGCGGCAATCGAAAGTCCCGGTGTCGATGACGTCACGGGTATCGGTGCTCAAATTTGCGCATGTGCATTGTATAACTATGACTTCATCGACACCGGGACTTTGGATCGCCGCGAATTTTAAAAATTGCATGTTGAGAGATGGCGGTTTGTATTTGTTTTTGTCATAAGTGTGGTGTTTTGTTCAATATAATTACAAAAGTTGGGCTCGATAGTTATTTTTCTAACATTTAATGCACAATTGTATGCTTGCGGGACACCTTCTTTAAGAATTCGAGTTAAACATTAATAAGCGACGAAAACACCCTGTTTTACGAGCCCGACCGACCCACTTTTCGCGATTTTTGGATTTTGTAAAAAAAAGAGTTAAATTATTTTTTCTCAAATCATGTAAAATCAGCCGTTTTTTGGCAGAAAATGTGTCGAAAAAAATGTTTCAAAAAAACAAACACCGCCCGACCGACCGAGACCCTACTTGACAGGTCCGTCCGCCCGTAAAACAGGGGTGGTTTTTTTCGTCGCCTAATGGTCATTTTTGCTGTTGCTACTCATGAAATCACGAAAGCAGCCTCTATATGCCCAGCATATTTATATTGTCACTGTTTAAGAGCTTTATACACTGAGCCAAAAAAGAAACTTATAACATTTTTAACAGATCACCATAGGGTCAGTGCGCATTTCTCTTGTGTCATTGAAGCGAACAATTGGTTATTGACTGCCATTTGAAGCAATACATTGCAGCAATATTGTATCCAAATTTGGTACATTTTCATGCACAGAATTTTATTTGGTGATCTGTTAAAATTTTATAAGTTTCTTTTTTTTTATAAGTTTCTTTTTTGGCTCAGTGTAGCTGAGGAGCATACATTGCTTTGAAACACATGTGAACTTTTACCCTAAATCAAGGTCAAGGTCAATTAAAGGCATATTATATCAGACGACGCTGGACACGGGCGTATTCACGAATATTCAGGTTAAAATATGCGAACGAGGTTACGTGATCAAGTGAATGGGACGAACGCTTAACAACGGTTTAAATTTAAAAGATGATACTGATACTGCGGATGGTTAGCCATCCACAGTGGTTTTAGGATGAAATAATTTAGTTCTAACGTGTGATGAATTTTATGGGGTCATAATATCAAAATCCATTGTTACATTGAAACCAACGGAAATTCAAAATTAACGGCCGTTCGTATCCACCGTCGTCTGATTATATGATCTTTTTTCAAGTAGCGCCCTCTATCATTGATTTTTACTATGAAAGCAGATTTTCTTGCAGATTTGCATTTTTGATCATAAATCATAAAGATCTTCTAAGTTACAGATCGATACGATTCCTAATTACTTCAAAATCATGGTTTAAAAATAGATTGTACCGCTCCGGTACAATCTATTTTTCAAATTTTACTCTAAATTCACTCTAAAACCATGATTTTGAGATTATTAGGAATCGTATCGTACTGTAACTTGGAATATATTTATGATTTATGATCAGAAAAGTAAATCTGCAAGAAAATCTGCTTTCAATTTTTTTTCGAGGATTGAGGGCGTCCCCTTGAAAAGATCACATAATATACCTTTAACCACCCAATGACCCAAGTTGGCAAGGATGTACGCTTAGGTTTTAATTTTACCAACTTCAATGAACATTTTGGTACTACTAGTGTGAAATTCTGATCTAGCAGACTTTTTGAATTGATGTTGTGTTGTACAAAGAGAGCTGATTTTTCTTAATCCTTATAAAGTTCATACATGTAATATATTTGTAAAACTATACGAATCCCAGTTTTTATCATAATTGAGGGCGCAGCCTCCAACAACATAATACTGTGTGTACCTTTAATGAATAGAAAAAGGTCCTCAATGATTTGAGTGTGAATTGGGGAATCGTGGTATGTGTGCTGTATTCGGGTGTATGGACAGTATGGGCACCTCGTATAATATTAGTGTTTTTAACGAATATTTTGTGTAAATCTTGTATTTCTTTAATGTATATATCGGGCACGCGTGGTCCAACGGATACACTCTCGCTCAACAATACAAAGGTTGTGGTTCGAGCCCCGTTGCTGCCAGCGTGTTGTGTCCATATTTTGATAATTTGGGTAACATTTAAATCTGATTAAAAAATGAAAAATAAAGAAATAATTGCGACCCTAATTTTTTAGATTTAGGGGTCCGTCGCTGAGTGCAACATAACAATTATTTTGGGCCTAATTGTAATATTGTGCCAATTCAGCCGATTTGCTGCGATAGCAATTCAGCCGGTTTGCTGCGATAGCAATGAAATATGCGATGAATATAATATAAAATAATTATATCATTGAGCGACAAACTGGCCATTCATATAGGCCTATTCTTCTATTTGAGCATGTGTTTACGTACAGACAATAAGCTTAAGGCTAATGAAAGTCAATGAATAGGTTCCCGTTTCATTCTTTTAGATTTCCAACTATTATCATTAGGCCTATTTATTATTTCGGCAGATTTCATTATTTTACATTTATCGACTTATTTATAATAACACATACATTTCAAATTTGTCATTTAATTAATGTATTTACAGTGTTTATAACGTATTATTTATACATACCTCCTCAGTCTGGAACGCTTGCATTTTATCCCTAAGATGAACTGCTGCCCAAAATATGCCTTTATTAAAAATCTACATAATTATTTAATTAAGAAAAATCACTTCGGACACCTATACCTCGACATTTAGCCCGATTGGGCTACATACTCCCACTTTGGCAACACGGTATTAGCCCAACACTGGCAACACCGCCACCCATAATGCATCCTCTTTAACCTTTGGGCGAACCGAGATAAGACGTGTTTGTCAATCTCTCCAGCCAAAGGGATATCCATAACAATATCTTGGCGGTGGATTTTTGTCAGAAGGATCATATCAAGTAGGTTTCGCCCTGAATAGATGGCGCATAGTCTATTGCTATGCGCCCTTAACTGGAATTTGCGTAAGTCCCAATTTTTTAGTATGCCTAGACCGTCCGTCAGACGGTCTTTTTTCACCATTTTTAGGACCTTTAGGTCATATAAAAAAAAAAAAATTTTACTTTCGTAAATTTTCAAAATGGCGGCCGACACTCGTGCCACATGGAATTTTTTCTTTAGTCTCCATGAGGTCGGCCTAGTCCATTTCAAACTATCTTCACGATAGTTTTTTCATGTGTAATGCATTCTAATATGATACACTTATCCTATTCCGTGAGTGTGGGGCATTCTTAGTTATCCCATTTCCCGGTTTTTGGCTCATGTGTAATGCATTCTAAATGATACACATTCGGGACCCGCGAGTTCCGTGATTTCATATACACCCGTTAGCGTCTGTTGATTCACAGTTCATCTTGTGGGTATTCCTATGTATGCAGTACTCTTTCTAATACTACAAGTCATATAGACATTGGTAAATTTTATATGTGTGTATTGCAGTTTTAGATTATCGACTAGCGGATCTCATCATGACATGTTTTTGTACCATTATATTTATGACAGAATAAATCTATATTTGAGTACTTTACATCATTCTAATTGATCTGATCCCCCCTTTGTTAGGAGCTAACTGCTCCACTGAGCACTAGTCGATTATATAGTACCATGCCGGGTTTTCAATCAATGATACATGTTATTAACCCTTATATATTATAACGAATATAAAGGTACTTTATGCTTGTTATGTGTTCTCCTTTCATTATCAACGATGTTTTCCTATGTCCAATTGATACACATTTTCTTGTTTTGGTACTATTTCAGAACTGGATTCTTCTTTCGTGCTTATAGTGCTAGCCAGACAGTTATTACTCGTCATTATTGATCTTTGACTATAAGACTGCTCTCTCCCCTGTTTGTTTATTCATTAGAACTAAACCACTTCAGGGCTCGATTTGGCTTTTTAATCTCTATGCGCGCGCTTTAGAATTTGTATTTGGTCATTTAGTTGTACTTTTGATTACGCGTTCAGTTCAGAACATTGAGGTCATGCAAATGCGGGATCGCTTTGTTACATGGTGATGAACATAATTCCTGCGTACTGCATCGCAGATGCAACCGTACGAAACCTTGTAAACTTTGCAAATCGGTATCCTCTTCTCATTGGGGAAATATGGACGCACTTATTGTCGCTTCCTTAGCTGACTCCCGTCATACCCCTCGTTCCGTCCCCATTTCATGTACTACTAATCATACTAATAGCGATGATTCACACATCGCGGGAGTTAATTCCAAGGCCACTTCAGAAAAGGCTAGGGATTCTCCCAGAGGCTCCATGCCTCAGGTCAATCGTGTCAACAACGAGACTGATAGTCTTCATGTCCGAACCCCTCGTGCTGAAAATGATCGCATTTATGTCAATCATCAGCATCAAGATTCGGTCCTGAATTCGCAGGATTCTCAGGATATTGAGCCTTCCAAAGAAGTGACTCAAATCCCACCTATAACTGAGACTCAAAACCCCTCTACGCAGCGGGAGGTTTTAGTTGAACACACCAGTTGTATAGAAGGGGGCGTATCGGACGATACAGGATCTCTGGCATTTCATTCTAGACACGGCCAGATTTCCAGCTCCCGTGGGGTTGAGGTTGTAACAGATCTTAACACCACGAACAAAGAGGATAGTGTTCAAAGTCCCGTTTTCTATAGTAGCCGTGAGACAGACTTCACGGTGAGGAATTCAGGCAAAAGTCCTATCAACGAATCTCGTCGTGACCATATACGTTGTTTAGCGGGTCACGCCGATGATTCGGTTAGGCGAAGTCCTGGTTATAACTCTCGTCGTGACACTAAACGTTACGACGACGAAACCAGGCAGATCTCAGAACTGGCTCGAGTGAGACAGAATCAATATAATCTGAGTCATCCTCTAAGAAACGATCTAGTCAATCGTTCTACTGACTTGTTGCAAACCGATCATCAAAATAGTCAGTTTGATACTATTGCACAACATCAGAATCAGTCACGCTCGAGTTCCGATGTTATAGTTATAGCTCTCATTGTGACACTAAACGTCACGACGATGAAACTAGGCAGATCTCAGAACTGGCTCACTTGAGACAGAATCATTATAATCTGAGTCTCCCTCTAGAAACGATCTAGTCAATCGTTCAACTGACTTGTTGCATAATGTACCCGATCAACAAAATCGTCAGTTTGACACTATTTCACGTCATCAGAATCAGTCACGCTCGAGTTCCGATGTTAACATCCATAACCGCTTTAGCACTCAAGGGCTAAATGTTTCACGCGGTGATGTTACTCGCATGACACCGTCTGGCCTGGGTCAGACGAGTTTTCTGAATGGTTGCTATTTAGAAACTATATAGGGTCAGAAGTCACAAACTGGTCCAAAAAAAAGTTTCACTTCTAATAATGTTGAGAAATGCACCAATTCTGATTAAACGGGACAAAACTTAAGTTTTACATACTTAATGTCCCACAAACTATATATTGTTGGAAAGCTTAAGATTCAAGGTTTTTTATTTTTGCAAAAAAGAATCAAATTATACAGGGTGTGTACAATTTTTACAGGGTGGAACATAACAAATTTGATCGTTTTTGCTCCTCACAAAATAGTTTGATAGTTTGTACAATTAGGGTTTAGCTGAAAATAGTCACCAAAATCAGAACAACCGCAGAAGGTGCTACCAAATTTGCTAAGAATCATTTGCCCAAAATGTACACAGGAAAAGTACAGGGTGTCTAAAATTATGATGAAATAATGCATAAAATTAATGTTTGTATATAATATTCTATGAAATTTAGTTACCATGGACCATTTAATTTAAAAGAAAATGATTATCAAAATGAACTACATGAATATCGTTAAAGTTCCTTTTATTTTGAATACAGGGTGGTCCAAAATAGGTCTAAATAGCAAATTTTTCATAAATCTATGAACAATTCTGTGAAGAAACACTTCTGGCTTTTTTAGTTAAATGTTTTACTACCCAGGGTAGAAAAGGACTGAAGATTCACACAAATGAAATAGAGAGACTGCGATTTGGCCATTGTTTAATCAATAAAATGAATAAAACTGTGTATTTTTTACATTAAAACACTCCCTGAATTGAACATCATATTCTAGTAGAGAATGTCTAGATAACAATTCAATATTAGTATTCATAGTAGCAGGCACGTGTTATTAACACATATGAGAAGTTTGAAAACTTTCCTATGTATACTTTTAAAATGGCATCAATTTCAAAAGTTCTAGTTTTCCGCTATTTTGTGTACAAACCTATGGGCTCCTCGTCCACCGGCTCCTCGTCCACCGCTCCCACCCTTGACTCACTCGACGTTTAGATTGATAACTTTACTGTTGCTAAACATGTGGCTTTAATTCTTTTTTTATTCGGTAGCTGGATAAATTGTCTTTAATATGATACCAAAAATGTTATGTTTTTTTGACAACTTCTATTTAAAATAGAGACACGTATCACGATTTTAAGGATTTTTTGAAACGATCCCACCTTATTTGATATACCTATTAGTGACCTGTGACCATAGGCTTTTTAGAGACAGAAAAGCAATTACGTTTCTAACCCGATGATCAAGGAGGATTATCGAAGAGTGTCTGGCCAAGTAGATAATCGTCCTACTTAAACCCCCCCGTTGAACAAAGAGACTCTAACCGCATGGCTAATCGTGACCAGATTAACCTATCTCTTTACAAACGAGGGGCTAACTGCTCCACTGAACAACCTTTGTTGGTTCAGCCTAATGATTCATCTTATTCTACAGTTGATGTAGAGGGCGAGGAAGATGATCAGTGGGATGATGATCAGGTTGAGGATTATGTTGACTCTGATCAACAATCCATATCTGATTCACAATTGGAGGGCAGCCTGTCAGTGTTTCCGGCGGGAGGTCTGGCTAGGGCCATGAAGCTCGACCGCAAGGAAGCCGAGTTGGGTTTTAAGGTCACAAGGCAGGACTATGAGAGTGTTTCAGGGTCTCGACCATTGACGAGGAGGTCATGTCGGACATGAAACAGAAGGATAAGATGGTCCCAGCGGAGGCTTTCCATATGGATTGGGAAGAGTTCCTCCGGCTGGAGCAGGAAGAGTTCGCTCACTTGAAAAGACTTAGCGTGTTTCAAATGACTTTGTTGAATTCCTTGGCTATGGACCTACAAACCCCGATCCAGGGCGAGTCGCAGGCGGGTCCGCAGAGATCCTACGCCGCGGCTCGTCTGGCTATGGATCTATCGGGTAGAGTTTTACGATCCTCGGTGAGAGCCCACCAACGGATCGAGATCATAGACGCAAGAATGCCTTAGCGGGTATTAAAGACGGTGTGATTAGTCCCCTAACCGACGCACTTCGCACCGCTCCTTTTGATAAGGATCAAGCCCTGCTTTTTGGAGGCGTCACGCGCAGTACGGCGAAGACTGTCTCGAAGCAGAGGTTGGCTGACGTAACGATCGAGAAGGTAGTCAAAAAGCCTAAGGTTAGGTCACAGCGCAGTAGACGTTGCAGGGGGAGATGGCTGCGATATTCTGGGTCTTTGACCAGGATTTGCATATTTCGAGATTCGAAATCTTTCAGTCGATAGAGCTTTAGATTCTCAATCGACTAGTCAGGGATTTATTTTCGGTCGAAGGTCCTTTTTTGTCATCGGTTCATATGACAGACTTCTTATTTCTCGACCTTATGAGATTTTGCAGAAGGAACCCAGTTGCACATTTCTTCTCTGCGACTAATATACGCCTCACTTTATTTTTCGGTATACAAGTGTGGCTCCGCTCCCTTCTCTGTCCAAGTTTTCCCCCATAAACTGTACTGCAATCCATTTGTCCCCATCATATCCGATGTCTTTTGCGGTATTTTATTGTTCAATAATCATTTTGTTGGTTTTCGAGCTTAACATTCATACTTTTCGTCCGACCCTTGATAAACACGGTAAAAACCATGTGCGTTCGGCGAAAAGGATTATGGGATGTGTTTACAGCGGAGGTGCGTTGGCTGATCGTTATGGAAAGAAACGATCGCGCTGACAAGTACGCTCTGTGACAAGTACAATCTTTTTCATTTCTTCCGATAAAAGACTTTCTTTCATCGGTTGAATATATCGTTCTGCGTATCCGTAGATCATAGGAGCTCGCACGGACTCATTTGGAGGGAATTTATCTGCTGTCTACCGCCGCATAGAATTCCTTTTTTGCTAATCGCTTTATTACATTGTCAGGTTGTAGCCTCGAGACATGACTATTACGGTGCATGGCACGCATTGGTGATCTGACAGCCGATTGAGAATGACTTTTAGTTGATTGTAGAAGAATTTTCAATTCTGCCTCTGCGCAGTGCTGGATCCTTATAATACTTGGAATTTTTTGTTGTTGGTGGAATACGGATTACTATGAACGGTTTATCACGATGTATTTCCATCATTACATATGTGACGTCGGAGTAGTTCCAGGTAGGCGTTAATTCTGTTAGTTTTTGTTCACATTATGAGTTGTCTTTTTCGACATATTCTGCTATACATCCCTGTAGAAAAGTGTAGACTATTATTTTTCTTTCGTCAGTATCATACTGCAGAAGTATATATATTTTCGCGATAGGATATTTTCACGAAAATG